>CM075481.1:25180000-25547500 GCA_037950665.1 Hypophthalmichthys nobilis | reverse complement strand
AATATGTTGGTAACACTTGACAATAAAGGATATTGGATATTAATTTTATTTATTCATTTCAACATTTAGTAATACATTGTTAAAATCAAAAGTTGCATCTGTTTATATTATTTTTTTTTAGACTAAGCTAACATGAACTAACAATGAACAGTTTTATTTTTATTGACTAACAAAGGTTTATAAATACTGTAACAAATGTATTGCTCAGTGTTAGTTAATGCATTAACTAATGTTAACTAATGGATTTATTATTATTATTATTATTATTATTATTATTAATCTTGTGGTTTTAATTTTAGTTAAAGATAATAATCAGGGTTATTCTACAGTTATACTTTTAAAAAAATTATATTAAATTATACTGTTTTTGCTGGTGGACTTACTTTAATCCAGAGTAAAATAGGCATAGTTAATTATAATGCAGTGCTAAATATTTTGGACTTACTTGAATCATGTGTCTTTGTTAGCACTTTTTTTTTTTTTTTTTCAGAACAGTGAGCACCCTAGTAAAAAGTCCCATACCAAAATCTATTTACAATACATTTATTTCATTATAAATATATTTCAAATCCATTAACATATTGGCATTTCACTTGTCTTACTGATATAAAATTATAATTAAACTTTATTTGGAGTAGTTCTTTATTGCACAATAAACATTTCTTCTTATTACGCCTAAAATGTGTTTTAATAAAATTATTAATGAGGATTGTATGATCTCTGTATAATATCAGTCTTTAAATGCAAGATATTTAAAGTGTACCTAAATTATACTTGCAATACTTCCACTTTAGCAAAATCAAATATACTTAAGTATATATTTAGTTGAAAAAACTGCACTACTTTTTTTCGTAAATCAAAGGCCAGAAATGTTCAAGTGGGTGGGCCTTCATAAAACAGGGTTCATGGGCAAAGCGTGGAGTATGAAAACTACAAGCCAAATTACCAAGAAAAAATATAACGCATCACGGTTTCAAGGTTAAAATTTCAAAACAGCATACAACAACCACAATAAAAAAAAAAGTAAACTGTAAACTATAAAAAATTCTCACATATTTTAACTTAAAAACTTAAGTTTCTTGCAGCAGAAAAAAATAGGATTTCCAATTTAGGCTTTTTTAAAGTATCAACTGATTGATATTTTCTTTTCTTTTTTTCCTTTTTTTTTTTTTTCTTTTCTCCAAATTCAACTCCACAAACGCACAAATCACTATTACAAGTGTTAGAACCATGCATCTTAAAATAATATTGTAGACAGGACTAACAAAAACTGACGAACGTCACAGGTTACGCATGTAACCATGGTTCCCTGAGAACAGGGAATGAGACACTGCGTCAAAATGCTATCGGGGAACGCCTCCATGTAAACCGGTGTCTGAAACGCTTATAAAATCACGGCAATCCTATTGGCCTATGGCCTATGACGTCATTATTGGCACGACCCAGAAGTATATAAGGAGCGCCTAGAGAACGTCATCCACTTATCGTCAGAAGGGACTGTTCAGCAGGCAACCTCCAGGCATGGCAAAAAGACGCAGTGTCTTGTTCCCTGTTCTCAGGGAACCATGGTTACATGCTTAACCTGAGACGTTCCCTTTCGAAAGGGAACTTGCACTGTGTCGAAACGCTATTGGGGAACTATATACCCACACCGCCATGCTGAGGGGAGTGCATGCCAAAACATGGCTGACAAACGTCAGAACAAGCAGTTTCAACTATTTCAACAAATAGGCTGTCAGTGACAGCATTCCCTACGGCCACAGCCCAAGCTATGTATAAGCCTCAAAGAGGCCTTCAACAATTTTTATCCATGTGTGCACCAAATCCATCTGCTGGGTTTGCTGTCAAAAAGCTCTATTTAGTTTCATCTAACCATAGAGGCTGGTCCCGTTTGAAGTTCCAGACATGTCTGACAACTGAATATGCTGGAGATTGTTTCTGGATGAGCAAGGAGGATTTTTCTTGAAACCCTCCCGAACAACTTGTGGGGATGTAGGTGCTGTTTGATAATATTTTTTTAGGCTTTCTGAAATTCAAGACTCAACTAATCTCTGCAATTCTCCAGCTGTGATCCTTGGAGAGTCTTTGGCCACTCAAACTTTCCTCCTCACCGTGCATTAGGATGATTTAGACACACGTCCTCTTCCAGGCAGATTTGTAACATCTTTAGTTGATTGGAACTTCTTAATTATTGCCCTGATGGTGGAAATGGGGATTTTCAATGTGTTAGCTTTTTTCTTATAGCCATTTTCTATTTTGTGAAGCTCAACAATCTTTTGCTGCACATCAGAACTATATTCTTTGGTTTTACTCATTGTGATGAATGATTAAGGGAATTTGGCCTTTGTGTTTACACATATTTGTACTCCTGTGGAACTGGAAGTCATGGCTGGACAATTTCATGTTCCTGGTCACCCTGGTGTGCTAAAAAATGTAAATATGAATGGGAATATACTTCAGAGATATTTAACTCATAAGAATTTCTAGGGGTGCCAATAATTGTGGCCAACATGTATTGGAGAAAAACATTTATTTCATGTGAGTTTCCCCCCCCCACTTTCAATTGTATTACTTCGATGAAAGGTTAGAATTTTGTGAATTTTTTGAATGAAAGATCAAAAGGATAAACAATGCAGATTTATTTTCACAGCCGCCTTTGCTCATATTTACTAAGGGTGGCAATATTTGGAGGGCACTGTAAGTATAGATCTACCTGGGGCTGAAAAACAGCAGCCTCTACAGAACGACTCTCAAATTGAGAGAAGACAAACTCTGAGAATATCTTATTTAATAAAGAAGAGAGGAAGAAAAGATAGGTTAGTTATACTCACCCTCAGAGAGAGGAGATCCATCACCGACGCTGCGTTGTGTTGGATCACCTCCCTTAGATTTCTCTTCTTTCTAGAGTCCTGCCTTCTCTGGGACCTACTCCTGGGAGGAGGTCCCTGAGAGACGACGCTGGACCTCTGGCCCCGTCTCCGATCCTTGAATCAGGATGGGCCTGGACCTCCTGTCTGTCTGGGCCCGGATTCAGACCTCAGTGGTATGCACGTCCTAAATGCTGCCGAGCGCGCCTTCGCCTCTCTGAACTTTCCCACCACCGCCTCGACGATGGTGCCAAAAAGCTCAGAGGGCGAAACCGGCTCATCAAGGAGAAAGCCCTTCTCTTTCTCCCTGATGTCAGCCAGGTTCAACCACAGAGAGCAAGATCCATGGTGGCCCAGAGAGCAAGATCCATGGTGCGGCGCAGCTCTTCTACTGCCTCAGGGGAGAGACCCTGCCCCTGGTCCAAATCCTTAAGCAGGTCTGCCTGATATGCCTGCAACACAGCCATTGTGTGCAAGGCAGCACCAGCCTGACCCGCTACCGCATATGCCCTGCCATTTAAGCGAGATGCCATCTTAAGGGGCTAAGAGCCAGAAGAGCACTCGCTGCTGGATCCGACGATGTTAAAGATAACACAATCATTGTCCAGCAGCTCATTCTCGTCAGCCGCTGAAGGTCGCAAGAGATTTACACCCCTCTCAAATTCAGCCAGCTTCATCTGAGAACCCCATGATCTCAGTCTCCGCTCTGCCTCAGCACAAGCGGGACCTGAACCACTAGGCACAGATGCCGGTCCCTCTCCCCTTGAGAAGAGGGCCAAACGAGAGCGGAGCGTCCTCACAGGAAGATGCTCACAATTAGCACAAACAGATCCCTCAAGATCCCTGCCCGTGCATGCTCTTCTCCCAGACAGAAAACGCACAGATTATGTGTGTCATCAGGTGTCAAAAACCTGGGACATGGATCCACACACTTTCTGAAACGTTTGTCAGACATACCTTTTGTAGTACCAGTTTGATATCGCGCTTCAAACAAGACAGTCCCTGAAGACAAAAAGAGGATGACATATTCTCTAGGCGCTCCTTATATACTTCCAGGTCACGCCAATGATGACGTCATAGGCTGTCGCCGTCCAATAGGATTGCCGTGATTTGATAAGCGTTTCAGACGCCGGTTCATGTGCAGGCATTCCCCAATAGCGTTTCAACGCAGTGAGAGTTCCCTTTCGATAGGGAATCATATTTAACGTTTAATTTTGTGTATGACATATGCATCTATAGGGAGAGGGAAAACTAGGAAACCGCCTGCAATTGACCATGGAAACTTGCATTTAATCATTCTTTTAGCTAGATAAAGTTATACTCAGATAAGACGCTTATTATAATTATCATTGTTAAATTATTTCATACCTCTATTTGGAAAATGACCCAACTTTTGATTGGGTGGGCCACACTTTTACGTTGGCTTCCAGTTTAGAATTTCAATTTAAAATTCTTGTGATAGTGTTTAGATCATTGCATGGTCAAGGTCTTATTTATATAAAAAAAAGTTGTTGCAACCTTATAATTCCAGTAGAAATCTGAGATCCTCTGAATAGATCTTGTTAGCCCTCGTTCTAGACTAAATAATAAAGGTTACTGTGCCTTTGAGGTTGTTGCTCCCAAATTGTGAAATGCTCTCCCACTGGATTTAAAAAGCAGCTGAAAACCTATTTCTGTAAACTTGCTTTTGTCTAAATTGTTCTCTGTTACTCTCTGGCCACATACAGACTGAAAGTTTCAGGAGTGACAACCGCATTTAAATGCGGGAGTGAATCTCCTAAATTATTGTTACATGTGTGTACGGAACACGACTCACTCTCGAAAATGCGATGGAAACCATGGCGACGTTCTGGCGTCTCTCGTGTTTGGTATCCGTTATTGTGACCAAAGTAATATTACAGTCACAAAACACTCGTTATTTTCAGCAATTTAACTAAACACACTAACACAGCCGACGGAGGCGTCCTGTTTTGTTTATGCGTGTACAGCCTGTTTCACACAGCGCGCTCTTTGTGTGTTGCCATGGTCACTCATTATAAGCATTTTTTGTGTTTGTTGTTTAAACTCGTCTCATAAAGCAAACGGGTTTGAGTTATTAAAGTGAGCAGACATGAATCCCGATATTTTGGTCTTATTTTCAGCATAAAGCATTTAGATTTATTTCGGTTTATTATGGGCTTATTCTTGTTCGCTGATTTTTCTAGCAAGATCTGACAACTCGAACGAGTCAAGGCTTGTGCTTTTCCCCGTGATTCACCGCACATAGAGACACATCTCCGATGAACGTTAAAAAACGTCATTAACAACTAGTTCAGTTCGGTTTCGTACACACTGCATAGAATTTCTGTAAATGCGGTTGTCACTCCCGTATTTTTCCTCAACTGTGTGTACAGAACGCGATTAAGCACTAAAAGGTGAACTGACAACCAAATTTAGCTGTGGTGTGTACGTGGCCTCTGTTGTTTTCTTATCCGATTTTCTGTTTTTAATGTTTGTGTAGCAAGTGGCTCATTTGTAGTGACTACGCCACCCCGAAATAACGGGGAAATAACCAAAGAATCAAAACACGCAAATATGTTCCACTTAAAAGAGGCAAGAGGCGTGAGTTTCCGTTTAAACAATCTTTTATTAAAGCTAAAATAATTTACAAACAATAAATTTAAAACCAGAAATCAACAGCATTATCTTGGTTGAATGAAAAAAAGAGGAAAAAGAAAATTAACAATCAGTACAGGAGCTGAGGCTTCCTTTATGAGAAGCAGGCTAGTATGTTGCACCCAGTGCACAAAAGAAATCCCACCAATCAGAATCACATCCACAAAAAAAATCACTGCAAATAATGACCAAAAATAGTGACACAGCAATAATGACAAACCTAATTGAAGTGAAGCCTGTGCAACCCAAAACCAGCCCGCTTCCAAGAAACGCTCCTGAAAAAAAAAAAAAAACACATAAGACAAACGGACCAAACACCAATATAAATAGGCAAAAAGAAAACAGTCAGAGTCAATGTACTAAACAAATAACAAAACCAAGAAAAACCTCACAATACTCAAACAAAATAATCAATTTTACAAATAAAAATACAAATTAAAGACAAAACAAACGACGTATACTGTCACAACAACGCAAAGATCACACAAACTCAGAAATGATCACGGCTCAAGGTTTCAAAATGACCGAGATCACGAATACCGCATAGCGGTAATCACTCAATTAATAGTGACTGTTATCAAACAGTCAAAAAAAAAAAAAAAAAAAAAAAAAAAACACAAAACTGAGGGTTGGTGACAGTAATACCAAAGATAAATCAATACAAAAGCAAATAACCCAAACGAAAAATGATACGACCACAAAAAAAAAAAAAAAAAAAAAAAAAAAAAAACACAGGCCCACTTAGCTACATGAAGTGTTGACGACCCAAAGCAGCAGCGCGGCTGAGAGAGAGAGAACTGCAATGCATGCAACGAGGACCCTAAACACAAACGTCTGTTACAAATCTCAATTTAAAAATACATACAGCGACTTACAATAGAAAATAAACAATTTACTCATCTTATAATTAGGCGACGTGACACTCACAACCACACACACACGCACCAAAGTCGTATAGTAGCTCCTTTAGTTGGTATATTAACAGCTGGTTCTCCAACCTGGCTATTGTGCTGAGTCCTGAAGACACACTGCACTAAAACGCATAACTGTAGTTAACTCAAACCGCACTTCCCACAACACTGTGAATGCACCACATTAAAACTTACCTGGGGGTAAGCAGTACACCGCACACACACACGGCGGACCGATGTCACACTAAACAAGTAAAGATCGCATGATATCACTTCAAAACACTGAAATCAAACAACGAAGCTACATTGCTAAAAACACGTACCTCCGCAATCCACAGCCGTGAAAGAAAGGGGCAGGTTTTTGACCAAGACGCACTCCAGAGGGCATAAACAACAGGTTTATATACAATAGCAGAGCGGTACCTCATTGGCCATGTATTTAATGATGGTGACGTTTCAGACACATCACAAACATCACTACATTTGTAACTCTTTTTTCTCTGTTTTTTTTTTTTTCTTTTTTTTCCTGTTTTTTATTTGGATGTAAAGCACTTTTTTTGCTCTAGAAAGGTGCTAAAGAAATAAAAATGACTTACTGAGCTGTGTATTAAACCCTGCAGGGCTCCAATGAATTAAATGAAACTCTGTTGAAGAGGATCAACAGTGCACGTAAGATCCACCTGGTTCCATGCCAACTGGCAGGCAAGTTTGTTCTGCGTTTTGCTGTGTGTGCCCGTACTACTGAGTCACGGCATATTCAGGAGGCTTGGTGCCACATCAGCCACCTGGCATCAGAGCTGCTTCAGGAACTGCCCCACTGACCACTATGGTGGGCATCACATGTTAAGTCAAATGGGTGATCTGTACCACATCTCCTATCCACACTGTCTTACTTTCACTCTACTCCTGCAATTCTTTATACTATTTATTGTCAAAATGTGCATATGTGTGTGCATGTTTGTCTCAAAGGTGTCCACCAAGAGTGCAGAGTGTCTGTCTTTTGTGAGCTGGATCATGTGTGTGTTGTCTGCTGAGAGCAATGTTTTATCCAAAAAAAATGTACCGTTGTGTACCAAGGAGTAAAAGTGATGTCCGGAGGGGATTTTTTTTTTTTTAATGACACTACAAGTTTAATTAAACGATCGAAATATGAGGAAAATATTTTATATATTTTAAATATTTTAAAGGTACACTATTGTAGCTTTTGGCATCAAAGTAGCCGCAGCAACTTTAATCTATTTACGATATGATGAGACACGCACAGGTGAACACTTATAATAGGCTTACCATAGTGAATCAGGGTAAGACAAAAAGGAAGACAAAAAAAGACAAAAAAGTAAGACAAAGAAGAAGAAGAATTTATCATGTATTGACTCATTATTTAAATTTTGTTAATTTTGAACAAAAAAGTTACATAGTGTACCTTTAAATATGAAGAAAAACAAAACAAAACTTGGTTAAGGTATTTATCTGACAAAATTACTGGGCAAAAAAGGCAATCTACAGTTATAGGTTTTATTTTACTATGCAAAAAACAAATGCATTGAAAAACAAAAAGCTCACAGGAAAAAGCATACACTAACAACAACATAATCAGTTATTAATATTTCATTGTTTCTCTCGTTTTTGCATGTTCATAATTTCTTTGAATGAAAGCCTGTCCAAAAAAATTATGTCCGCACAATTTGTCATGTTTCATTGCTTTATCACAAATAAAACAATTGACTCCAAACACAACTACGTAATATGATTACAAAATCATTAAATAAATCATTAATGATATTTAAATAAAGGGAGAATATGTCAATTTTCCTAGGCCGGACATCACTTTTGGCCACTACTGTACTTGTGCATTTGAAAATGTATCTATATTGGTGTCTATATGGAATATGTTTTGTAAGATATTCAGAGAATGTTTTCTCTTGAATGAGAGTTTAGAGAAAGTTTTCAGACTGCTTTTACCAGAGCATTGGCCTTTATTGTTTCTCACTACGACTTTGCTCACTATTCTGTATTTTCAAAAATCAAATATTAAATATTAAGGAATATTAATTCCTCCTTCCTTTCTTTTTCTAAAAGTATTTTTCTTGACTCAGCGCAGCTTCTGTGACGCGATACCTCACCACCCTTCTTTGACAGTTGTTGTGCCCAAAAAGATTTGGCTGGTAGATATTAAACAGTATTGTATATGTATTAACATTCACAATAAAGTGCATTTCTCCCAAATCATTGCTTGTGATTTGTATACTGCTACATTCTTCAGAGATGCTAAGGCTTTTTACATGATGCTAGGTTTTAATTTGTGAATTCACTATGAGCACTCATAGTCTTTTACACTCCAAGTAGATGGATTTCTTGACTATATACACCAACTGGACTTGTATAGTTATATTGTATGTATAGATATACATGGAAAAACAACATCTGCAGTGTGTGTCATCTGCTTGTGCTGAGGGCCACTGCCACCCTGCCAGTCTGCTGTATTTCTCCCACAGTTACCTAAGGGCATGATCTTTAATGATGACAGCCTATTTTTAAAAAAAATATATATACAAATACAAAGCCTTCATAGACTATAAATATAGACTCAGATTTATAAATCTAGATATATATTTAGATACTAAATATATATCTCTCCTATAAATTATATATAAATTAGTTATATTTAAAATATATGGTTTACTTTTAGAGTAAACCTGTACACTAACGTATTATTAGTTAATTAGCTGACATGAACTTACAATGAGCAATACATTTTATTTATTAATCTTTAATATTAATAAAAAATATAACTGTTCGTTGTTTGTTCATATTAGTTTACAGGGCACTGAGTAATGCTGACAGATACAACTTTTGATTTTAAATGTATTAAAAAATACATTAAAAAAATAAATATTTACCATAGAATGCATACAGGGGGTCAAATTGACCCGGCATGCTATGCTTTTTTTTTTTTTTTTTTTAATATTTTATCAATGAAAACATTTATTTGATATTACATGCATTCTTCAAAAAACTTGTTTCTCTTCAATGTCATTTTCATATTTCTTGGTCATAGGGGAAAATTTTTTTTTTTTTGTATTACTACCCCCAAGAATGCATAAAGGGAGTGAGATTTACCCGTATTCATTTCCTATGGAATTTTGACTCAACAAAGTATTTTTGGAAACATTTTTGTCAATAATAATATTCCTTTTCTTGAAACTTGATGGATTACTTACAAAATGTTCCAAGAATTTGCCTCAGATACCAACACTCTATGTCTGAATATGCATATCTTGTTTTATCTTGTACATGAAATAAGTACAGTGTCTGAATTCACGGTATTCATAAAACATAGGCAAAACAGCAGACGTGACATCACTGTTTTCACCAGAGCTGCTTTATAAATTAATTGAACTCATTCCATAATTGATTAACTTTATACAGTTACTGAACCGAACTGAATAAACACTGAACTGACCTAAACTGAACAATGACACTACAAAGATTATTGTCTTCTTTGAGTTTCTTTACAGAATTGAATTCTGATTGCATCATTGATCATTACTTTCCTGTTTATTACTGTAAAGTTGCTTCGAAACAATCTTTTTTTTAAAAAACACTATATAAATAAAGGTGAAGAAAACAAACAAGTGAATGAATAAGCCACACTTACTTTTGACTTGCTTGTTGCAGTGACTATTCAAACCCAGCAGATGGCAATATGGCTACAGTATCAATATCATTGTGACTTTCTTGCTGCAGTTTCATTTCCTGGGGCACTGAGTATAAAATAAAATGAACAGTGAATAGGTTTCCCGCAATGTTGAAAATTACATTTTTAAGACTATGTTACATTATTTTAAAACAGAGCAACATTGCAATGGGAGTTGTCAGGTTGGAAGTACTGGTTAGCCTATTGGGAGTCATTTGGTTGGAAACTTAACAGATGTACAAAGAAAAGCATTACTGCCACTGCTGCATCTGGACTATAATGAATGCTCTGAATGAATGCATAACTCCATATACAGATATTCTTAGTGCATTCAAATCATTAGCTTGAGGTCTGTGGATGGGTTTCCCAAAAATGTTGCAAATCACACTTTATTAAGATTATTGTATATATTATAAAACAGAGCAACATCGTAATGGGAGCTGTCAGATTCAAAGGTGCTGAACTAAAGCTCAAAGTTAACAACCATGAAAATGGAATGTTATCTTGTTGAGGCACAGAAGCTTATCACTTACAGTTTTTTTCCAACTCAACTCTCAAACACCAGAACCACACACCAAATCTGTAAAACCATGCAGTAATTTTTGGCCTTCGAATCAGTTTTCAATTTCATAAATCACTTTTTGCAAAATACAACACACAATTCTCTATGTAACACACAAAATTCTAACAGGAAGTATCTTGATTTCTTTTATTAAACACAACCATTGTTTCTGTCCAACTACACATGGTTGATGTATTTCTTTTCTTCCTTACTGTGTAATACTGTATTCACAACCACAAATGCTTACAGTAAAAATATAAATATGTAAACATGTTTACCGGGAATTTTTCCACAGCTCTCGGCCAATTACTTTCAGTCTTGTACAGAAATGTACATAGGAGCTCATGAAAGAAGAGCTTTAGGTTTTGAATAACTGTGTATATGATCCAAAAAAAGAATATTATGGCAAAGGTGTTTGCAACATAATACAAATGTTTGCTTTTGAGATGTGTTTGTGATATTTTAAATCCAGTGCTTAATTTTGCAAGAGATGTGAGGCATTTTGCATTTTGTGTGTGCAATTCTTGGATTTGTGTGTAAAGTTTTGAAATAAAAAGAGGCAAAATTTTGAAAATGTGTGTAAGCAGTTGAAAAAAAAAACTGTAATATATATGCAACAATATGGCTTTGTCAAGACAAGGTTTCAGAAATGTTAATGTCATCTACAGATCTAGAGATTACTACTCTGACATTACTGGTAAACCTATTGGAGGTCCATTGGTTGGAAACTTAACAGATGTACATATAGCAGCATTAAAAAACACCCACTGCTGCTTCTGGACTGTAATGAATATGAATACATGAATACATATCTCCAAATACAGATACTTTTAGTGCATTTAGATCATTAGCTTGAGGTAAACATACTGTACAATACCTTTTTATGACTTCTATTATGAAAAAGTTAATGTCAAGCTACAGACTAGGCTACTGATGTCAAATCAATCAATCAATCAATCAATCTATCTATATAGTCAGCAGTTAATTTAGAGATGTGACATTTTTAGGCACTACAGTGCTCATTTACTGTATGGCAGCACTGTCTCATAATTATTCATGAGACTATGTGGCCTTATTAACAAAAAAAAAAAAAAAACAGAATGGAACCTAACAGGATGGTGATGATTCATAACGTTAAAATTCGGCTAAAGAGAGACCTTATTTTTACTTATGTCAACTTTTTTTTTTTTGATATTTTTAACCATCCTTCAAAATCTTCAGGAGTTAGTTTTGTTAGTTATAGGGACATTACAGAAGACTAACAAGGACACATAAAAAAAAAAAAAAAAATCCATCCATCCACTGGTTGCGTGGTTGCTTTGTTTGTGTGTATGCATGTGTGCTGTTGGGTGTGTTAGTGTATCTGCCACTCATACGAATGTTTTGTTAGGTGCACATATATTGTCTGTTTATCTCAAGTGTTGATTAACTAGTAAATGGGCTGTATGGAGAGCTGTCAGACAGTGCTAATGATCTCTGTTATGAAACTGAGATGCTGTCGAAACCTGTTGACTCTGATATGAAATACTGTCTCCTGTCATCATCATAATTCATGTTTAATTTGATATTACTCAGTAGATGTACTCTAAGTGGGTTACATTTTTAAGAGGATACATGATGTTAAAAAAGGGTGGTGTTGTAGATTGTACATTACAGTCCTACATCTGACAGTTCCACTGAGATATTTGAGAAATCTTTCTCAATTGCATCTTCTATATTAAAGGGATCATTCACCCAAAATTAAAAATGAGGAATTGTATTATTTTATTGTAAACAAGAGATGTCAAACTCCAAAAAATAACACAAAAAAAGGAACAATAAAAGTCATATAAAAGTACTATAATCCTGAAATATTTTTCCTATATGCACTACCCTTCGACAGCTTTGTGTGATAAAACTTAAAATGTTATTCTCTGAAAACTGAAACCATAGCTCTCATATCTCATAATCAAATTATTCAATTCACCTTTATTTATTTATATAGCGCTTTTTACAATGCAGATTGTGTCAAAGCAGCTTTACAGTGATAACTGGTGAATAATTTTGTCCAGCTTAAGTAAATTCAGTATTGATTCATTCGGTTGTAAAAATCAATAATTAGTTCATTTATCTGGAGAAAACAGTGATGTCATCGTCCAGCTCAGTTCTGTTCGCATACAATGGTGTCAATGCAGGCAGATCAAAAACATTAATGAATATCAAGTGTCCCCAACTAAGCAAGCCAGAGGTGACAGTGGCAAGGAACCCAAACTCCATCAGGTGACATCAGATGACAAAACAGTGATAAGAATGGAGAAAAAAACCTTGGGAGAAACCAGGCTCAGTCGGGGGGCCAGTTCTCCTCTGGCAGAACAGCGAACAGTGCATGATTATGGTCGAATGCAGCACTAAGATCCAGTAACACTTATAGAGAGATACAACAACGATCTGATGATAAGAGCAAATCATTTGTAACTCTAATGAGAGCAGTCTCAGTACTATGGTATGGTCTAAATCCTGACTGGAAATCCTCACAGATAGCATTTCTTTCTAAGAAGGAACATAGTTGCGATGATACTGCCTTTTCTAGTATTTTTGACAGAAAAGGTAGATTCGAGATCAGCCTGTAATTGACTAATTCTCTAGAATGTGTTTTTTTGTGTGTGTGTGTGTGTTTTTAATAAGAGGCTTAATAATAGCCAGCTTAAAAGTTTTCGGTACATATCCTAGTTATAATGATGAATTAATGATATTAAGAAGAGGATCTATGACCTCTGGAAGCATCTCTTTCAACAGCTTACTTGGTATAGGGTCTAATAGGGTCTAAACAATTCTTCCTGTCCTAAAGCAGCGAATGAATGGAATTTTTCCTCAGGGACACTACAGTGCACTGTCTGATGCGATACTGTAGTAGACAGTTGCATGGTTATAATTTTCTCTCTGATATTATCAATCTTGCAAGTAAAGAAGTTCATAAAGTCATTAATGCTCTGCTGTTTGGAAACATCAGAAGTTAAAGCTTTATTCTTCGTTAATTTTAGCCACTGTATCAAATAAATACCTAGGGTTGTGTTTATTTTCTTCTAAAAGATTTGAGAAATAAGCAGATCTAGCAGTTTTTAAGGCCTTTCTGTACTAAATCATTCTCTCTCTCCACAAAATTTTTTCTGGCTGCTCTCTTAAGGGCCCAGGTGTGCTCGTTGTACCATGGCATTGGATTAATTTCCTTAATGTTCTTTAAGCGCACAGGAGCAATTGAGTCTAATGTGCTGGAAAAGAGAGAGTCAATCGTTTCTGTTGCAACATCGAGTTCTTTTTAGCTGTCTGGTATGCTAAGGAGATGAAACTGATCAGGAAGATTATTTATAAAGCAATCTTTAGTGGTAGAAGTGATAGTTCTACCATATTTTTTGGCAGGGTGGCGGTTTTGCAGCCTTGGCTAACTGTAGTATACACGAGACTAGATGATGATCTGAGATGTCATTGCTCTGCTGCAGAATTTCAACGGCATTCTTTGATAAAGTCTGTATGGTGCCCTGTCAAACAAAAAAATCTAGCAAATCTAGCAAATCTAGATTATTGTCTGTGATAATATCATTTACAATAAGTGCTTTTGAAGAAAGGGATCTAATATTCAGCAACCCAAGCTTTATCATTTGTTTATTAGTATTATCTCTATTTTTTATTTGTTGAACATCAATTAAATTTTTACCCTTAAATGGGTTTGGAAGTTTTTTGTATTTTATAATTCGGGGTACAGACACAGTCTCTATGTGATAATATCTAGGTGAAAGAGTTATTATGTGTTGGGAATTATCTGACTTCTGTGACGGTTTAGCCAGTCTGTCTGCTTCCTTACCTGGGCCCCAGTTTGTCACATTTTAGCTCTAAGACTATGTGCCATATTACTAGAGAGAAGAACAGCACCATCCCAGGAGGTCAGGTCAGCTGCCCCAAAAACTTTTCCAATTGTCTATGAAACCTATATTATTCTGCGGACACCACAGCCAGCCATTGAGTGATGATAATCTGTTAACTATCTCATCACTCCGACGAATAGGAAGGGGACCAGAGCAAATTACTGTTTCTGACATTGTACTTGCGAGTTCACACTCCTCTTTAATGTTAATTTCAGTGATCTCCGACTGGCGAAGTCGAGCATCATTTGTGCCAACAGGAATAATAATCTTAGAGAATTTACGATTAGGATTAGCCAGCACTTTTAAATTTGCTTTGATGTCAGGTGCTCTGGCTCCCGGCAAACATGACTATGGTGGCTGGTGTCTCTATTTTCCGTGTAATAGAATCGCCAATAACTAGAGCACTTTCAACAGGATTCTCAGGGGATGCGTCACTGAGTGGGGAGAACCTGTTTGATGTTCTTATCAGAATGGAAGAGTGGTGTTTCCCGTGACTATGCCACCTCACCGTCACCCAAGTGCCCAGCTGCACGGGCTCTGCAGCTGGAACCGAACAATGTACAGAGTTCACTGAGCTAGTCACATCCAAAACAGTATCTTAAGCCCTTACATTCTTGCTATCCTCAATTAAATTTTGGATGCATATCTTTAATTCTGAGAATCTCTCTGTCAGCCTGACTATCTCCCTGCATTTATCACATGTGTAAATCTCACCGCTGACAGAGAGAGCTATACTATGCATGTGACAGGCAGTGCAAGTAACAACAAAAGGAGAGGATAACATGACTCGCCATGTTTGTCGAGTGATCCGATTTACCACAGTTGTTTGATGGATTGAGTCACAGACAAAGGAGCACACGAGATAAATTGACGGTTCGTGGCCCGGATGACAAGCTAACAAGCTAGTGAAATGCTAACGCGCTGTGTTGAATGTGTTGTTGAATGATAATATAGATACAGGATCATTTTTGATAAATCAGTGCTTGCCCACTTTACCTGAAAAGAAATGTATCTGGAGTGCATGATCTCAAAATGTTTGTTGGTATATACGTAAACAATAAGGTACGAGAGGCTGTATCTGCTTCGCGTCGTGCCTAACAATGCCCTTCGGCCGTGACTTATTCACGATACAGCACTAGCCTTGAGTACCTTATTGCTTTTATAAAATGGTTACCACACAATACAGGTATTAAAGCCAAAAATATGTATCAATGCAACTTTCATGAAGTAAACTTTCACTAAAGCCTTCCTTCTGGCGGAAAAAATAGTCCCTGACCGTGAACAGCAACAGAAGTTACATTATTATGCCACTAGATGGTGGCAAAGACTGTCTTTATGAGTGTGTCAGTCAGTAGCGAAGACTTTTACATTCAAAAAAGACTGAATTGCTGTGAACATGGAACAAGACAACTGACAAATGCTTTGACTAGCGCTGTTAGAACCTCTTAACTGTTAAAAGGACAGGATAACACATTGGACATTTAACTAGATTTTTTATTATGAACATAGGACTGACCTGAAGGAAAGTGCTAAATCTGAATGCAGGTGATAAACTCACTCACTCCATCTTTTTCTCACAATACTCTTCTACATAATACAGTAAGCTTCAATGAACAATATCAACTGAGAACAAACAGTTTACGTTGCTAAGAGTGGTTGCTAAGAGTGTTATGTAGTGATACACAGAACCGTTGGGTGAAGCGGTCATAGCCGTGTTTTAACATGTGGGTATATAAAGTACACATTTAACAAAAAAGTGGCCCACTTTAACTGAATTCACCCATTAGGTACATTTTTGGAGTTTTGCATAAAGGCATATTTTTCCAGTGAGCCTAAGTTGCAAAATACTGTAGCGTTTGATTAAATGCACGACCTCTGATAAGATATGGGAAGCAGTTTCTGCCATTTAACATCCCACCATTTAATGATAAACCTATTTATTTTGCTATCCTAATTGTGAGCAATTATGTGGTTTGGTTATATGGATTTTATTTCCATATTGTTAGAATATGCTATAACACATATCTTACCATTCATGCATGCATTTAAGTTTGAGCTGTCTAACAACTGACAAACAATACAAGAATACAAAGGAATGTTCTAATGGGAAGAGTTCACAATAGTTGTGATATTATGTGCTAATGCACTTTTCCACAAGCCTATCTCATTGCACAGTTAACAGCTACACTTTGATTAATGGACAAGACCACACAAGCTACAATTATATTAGAGGATGTACAGACGTGATACAACACTAATGAGTTTAGTCTGCTAGTCTGGCTTTTTTTGTTTTCTTTTTTTTCTCACACTAATCTATTGATATCTATCATGCTTAATGATTTATTTGCATTGATATTTGCTGATTTTCTTTCATTTAACCATTCAAATTCTTCTAAACACTTCTGATGATCTGCATTACTGGGATATTTCACCCAAAATAAAAATGTAAAAATAAAATATTAAAACAATTCAAACAACAAGCCTCCGGATTTCCCTCACATGTACAGTATCTCACAGAAGTGAGTACACCCCTCACATTTTTGTAAATATTTTATTATATCTTTTCATGTGACAACACTGAAGAAATGACACTTTGCTACAACGTAAAGTAGTGAGTGTACAGCTTGTATAACAGTGTAACTCACTACTTTACATTGTAGCAAAGTGTCATTTCTTCAGTGTTGTCACATGAAAAGATATAATAAAATATTTACAAAAATGTAAGGGGTGTACTCACTTCTGTGAGATACTGTACGTCTTAGTTTTAAACCTGTTTAATTTTCTGTCTTCAGTTGAACACAAGAGAAGATCATTTGAAGAAGAAAAAAAATGTCTCAGTGTTTTGCAGGTTTGGAACAACATGAAAGTACTTAAATGATGGCAAAATTCTATTTTGGGTGTACTATCCTTTACATTTAACAGATTGGAGGACAATGCATGATATTTTCTCATGTTACACAGAGACATGATGAATTGTTCACTGAATTATTATTATTTTCCATTTAACACAACAAATTAGCTTAATGATAGTTACATGCAACACTTTCCAAAGTTGGGTGGCCAGACAGGCTCCCTGGTAGATGATTATAGTGAATCACACACACTACACACAAATGTTCAATTGTGCAAATGGCATATTGAAATCTACATTTTGACTTTGAGGGTCTCTCAAAAGCTAAAAAAAAAAAAAAAAAAAAAAAAAAAAAAAAAGGACAAGTGTCCAATTGTGATGTCACACTTGAAGTATGGACACAGAAGGCACAATTAACAGATGGGAAGTCTTTGCAAAGGGCATCAAAAAATCGTACATTCATTCTGTTGTTCACCCCTTCATATACATGCTGTTTGAAAGTTTAGCGTAAATGTGTAATATCACAACAGTCTTGATATGTTCCATTAGCGTGTTTTTTAAGTGTCTGGTCCCCTCACATTATAGCTATAGAATATCACAGGATATTGTCTGGCACTCGGATAAACTCCTTTAGCAAATATACAATCTCCCAGCAGACTTAGATTCCCTCTGTCCTTAATTGTTAAAGAGTTTGAGGAAATGCACTCTGGGTAATGAAGATGTACACCACACGCATGACATGATAACTCTTCAGACATATATGAGGAATGATTTGTGTCCAGTTACATCAACATTGTTCCCCCTTCCTGAATCTGTGCTATTTGATTAACTGCTTTGGATGTAAAAAGGACAATATTTCTCTCTGAGGCCAGTATCTGTCAGCTGTAAATCCAAAGAGCACTTGCTCTACTAATTGCTTATAGAGGAATCTCACACATCCCAACCTCTACTTGGATGCCTAATGGAAGCGTTAATGCGTTCTGAAAGCATCTAATAGAATAAGTGATACAGATGTATCAACAAAACACAATATTTTATATACAGTATACACATAGGAATACATAAGCTAGCAGCATTAATGTTTATTAATAATTAATTGAGAATAATCTTTGTGTAGATTTTATTTGTGGTCATTTATTCTTGATTTTTATTGCTATTCACCACTCAATTGATTCAAATGACCAAAGTTTATTAGGAAATAAATTTTATTTTGCAGTCTTCTAAACACTTCAACTGTCAAAACATCAGGGATATTATGATGAATGAGTTAATCGTTCTTATATCTTCACACTTAAACTTTGCAACGACTCCCCATCTAATGATGGATGATAATGCGATAAGCCGGTATTGAATTTCACTGAGAAGTGAATTGAATCAAGTGCTATTATATTATTCAGTGGTTGTATGATATATTAATTGAATTACCTAGTTCTGGCATGAAACTCTAGATGGCGTAGGCTGATAGGTCTTTAACTCATTTGGTAGTGATCACATCATTATCTGCATAGCACAGCTGATTGGTTGTTATCGCATCAGCAGCCAATGACCTGCGGCTCAACATTCAAACAAATACCAGTAGTGTTGCTGTTAGCAGTCTGCAGCACGCTTTCAGAAACCTTCCACCTTCCCCAGGTCCACCTGTATAGATCTGTTACGGCGGTTAATTCATGTATGTTACATTTGGAACAGCATGCCTTACATGATCACAGCAATGTCTGTGAATGTGTTGACAGTAGCAAGTCTCGATACTTGCTCTGCAGCAGCAGCAGCAGCGTAGCAGATCTCTTCCGCCAAGACCAAATACATTAACATTGCCATATGCATTACCATGCCAATCTCTATAACCATACCAATCTCTCCAAGAGTTGTCATGACAGAATAAAGGTAACACCTTTCTTCTGTCTACCATCACACTCATTATATGTAAGCAATAAGGTACGAGAGGCTGTGCTGTATCATGACTAAGTCACGGCTGAAGGGCATTGTTAGGCATGACGTGAAGCGGAGTGCCTGCAACCCCTTCAGCCGTGACTTATTCATGATACAGCACTAGCCTCGAGTACCTTATTGCTTTTTTAAAATGGTTACCACACAATACAAATATTAAAGCCAAAAATATGTAACAATGCAACTTTCATGAAGTAAACCCTTACTAAAAGCCTTCCTTCCGCCGGAAAAAAATAGTCCCTGACCGTGAACAGCAAAAGAAGTTACATTATTACGCCATTAGATGGCAGCAAAGACTGTCTTTATGAGTGTGTCAGTCAGTAGCGAAGACTTTTACATTGAAAAGACTGAATTGTTGTGAACACAGAACAAGACGCAACAGACAAATGCTTAGACTAGTGACTGTCAGTCACGGGAAAACCCTTTAACTGTTAAAAGGACAAGATAATACATCAGACATTTAAACAGATTTTTTATTATGAACATAGGACTGACCTGAAGGAAAATGCTAAATCTGAATGCAGGTAATAAACTCGCTCACTCGATCTCTTTCTCAAAATACTCGTCTACATAATACAGTAAGCTTCAATGAACAATATAAATTGAGAACAAACAGTTTACGTTGCTAAGAGTGGTTGCTAAGGGTGTTGTGTAGTGATACACAGAACTGTTGGATGAAGTGGTCATAGCCATGTTTTATCGTGAATAAAACACAGCTATTGACCAATCAGAATCAAGGACAGGAACCGTTTTATAAATATTTGTAAAGAAGACCGTATACACACATGGAGAGTTTTACACTGAACATGAATTTGAAGATTGCAAATAGAACCGGCAAAATGCATTGGGGGAAAAAGAAAATCTTTGCATAATGTATATAATTATATATTTTAAACATATTTTAAGTAAATATAGTAATTATAATGACTTATAATAATTATATAAATAATATAAAATATGAAACTTTCTTATGTTTTTTTTTTTTTTGCCACAAAAACCAAAATATAGAAAGACAAAAAAAATGGAAAAGAGGTGAAGTGGATCTTTATGTCATTGATTCACTCATACAAACAGCAACACAATAAACTGCAGGAAACCATGCCATCAACACAGTGGATCACGTTATTGATATTAAACACCGTTGACAAGCAAGGGTATTTATAGATGCAAGGCCTGTGTGCGTGGCAATGAACCCAAGGACTGCAAACCATGTTATAGCATAGTGAGAAAGGCTTTAATATGCCTGTTTTCCCTCCCTTCTCTATCCTAATCCAATTGCGAAGAACTGACTTTCCGGCTTCTTCTGGCTAATGGAGTGTCAAATCACACTTACAGCAGCTAAAAATACATGTATTCAGCACATCCTATGACGAAGAGAACAATCTAATTCAGTTTGACTCTCTTCATCTCCAGTCAGTGTTAGGGTATGATTCATCTTCTCAGGCTGTAGCAGCTCTGGCTAGATGTGTGAGGCGTCAGGGTGGCGAGGATGCCCAGCTTTTCTTAGAACTGCAGTGGAGGACAGATGAAGCCCAATAGAGAGAATTCAAAATATTTCATGGACAAATAATTATCCGGTACGATCTGGGTGTGAACACTACACTTTTGCTGAGCTTGGTCAAGTAATAATAGTAAATGTATTTTTATTTTTTTAAGATTTACAGAGGTAACGTGAAGTGAATTGGGCAGCAAACAACTTGCACAGAGTAAATGATATGATATAATTATAGTGAGCGTAAAGACATTGTCTGATTCATATGCTGGAAGTTTATGCTGCCGACATTTTTATGACCACAACCTGCTTATATCATGTCAAACAATTACAATATTTTGACAGCTCTAATCAATGGTGTCTAAACAAACGATTAAAAGTTTTTCCAACCAGCTTCTAGATTCAGCTTGAAGTTCCATGTTGGTCCAAGATGATTTTTTGCTTTAACTTCCATTCATTTAACTTAACAATACAGTATAAAATTTCAATTTGGAGTTTTCAAAATATAAATGTTTTCTTAAACAGTAAGAAAATTTCAAAAAACTGCAATGAACTTATTAAAAGCTTTGCACTGTTGGTAGTACAAAGTTTTTGAGAATTTGATTCAGAATTTAATTAAAAATCCCTTTAAAATTCCAATTCAGTTTTTGAATTTGAATTAAATTTAATATTAGCAAAAAAAAAAAAAAATCCCAAATTGCAGTTTGTAATGTTCAGTTGTTGTTTTAGTTTCCTTTTAATGAACTTTTAGTTTGCTTCTCATTCGCCATGTACACACTGTAAAGTTTCTGGAGTGACAACTGAATTTAAATGCGGGAGTGAGTCCCCTAAATTATCATTCCATGTGTGTGTGGAACATGACTCACTCCCGAAACTGCGATGATTGACACAGTGACCATAGCAACGTTCTGCCATCTCACGTGTTCAGCATCCACTATTTTGACCAAAGTAATATTACAGTGACAAAAGTTCAGCAATTTTAACTAAAACACAGTCGACGGAGCCTTGGTGTTTTGTTATGCTTAAAGGCTGTTTCACAGAGCCCGTTCTTGCAGTGGGGAAACTTTGTTTCTCCAAATACTTAACCCAGATTGGATCACGTCTGTGCACCTGCATTTCAGCCCGCCAAAATTGGCAGGGTCGACTGCCTATAAGTCGGCGCTGGATGCCATATCGTCAGAATCTTTCTTCTTCATGCACGAAGATCATCTCCTCGCTGACTCCAAAGAAGACAGATAAAAGAAATCTTCCTGCCCACCATGAGAACAAGCCTCTGCAAAGAATTAACGACACTTCAGCAGCTGCAGCTGACTGGTTGCCTCTCCCTTACAGCCATCCGGCGACCTAATAAGAGCAAATTTAATTCAAAACAAGCAAATTCAGCCATGTCTGTTGCAAAATGTCGTAAGACAGGTGTGGCTCATTCAGGGCTCCCCTGCTTCCCTTGGATGAGCACATTGAGTGTATCAGTTGCCTGGGCCGCACCGACGCCAAGGCTGCACTCACCGAGACTAGCTTCTCTCACTGCAAGAGCATGAGTCTCACCTCGCTGTGCTCACCAATCACTTTCTTTAAAGAGAGCGATCCCGCTCCTCACACTTCCCCATTTTCTTTCCTTCTTGCGGCAAGATGGAAGAAACAGCGGTGCCAAGCATTTGGGCTGCAGTGAGCTCAAGCCGGCCCGCTTGCCTCACTCTCCCCACAGCGAGAGGATTCCCCTGTGCTCTTCACCCCTGATTCAATGCCCATCATCTGTCACGTGCGGCTTGGTCTCTTTCGATGGATCTTAGGAGAATTTTGATGACACCATGTCACTGGCCACTTCTGATGCAGAGGAGTGGTCCAACCCAAGAGCCCAGTAATACCAGGCCGTGGTTAGACTCACAACTGCTCCGTATGCTATTCAAGGCAAGGTCAGCCCCAATGGAGCCAGCCTGTAGCCACCTCAGCGAATGGTTCTTGCAGGCGTAGCGCTGCCAGCAGGCCGCCCGCCAGTGACCAGCCCCGTTTTTCCCAGAAGTTCATGAAAAACTCACTAAATTGTGATGTGCCCTATTCAGCGCAGGTTTACCACTCCACTTCATCTGCCCACCCCTGTAAGCCATGCCAGAGCATACACTGTGGCTGGGCAAGCTGGATCTGCTCTTCACACAATGGCAGCCCTCCAGGTTTACCAAGCCAAATTCCTTCGCTCCATGGAGTAGCCTGGTCCTGACCCGGCTGCCTTTAACTCTCAGGGGTCGGCGGTCACGCCAGCAACACCACTTCGATTTTTTTCTTACCAGTGCGAAAGAGACTCAAAATACTCCATCAATTTTGGACATACAAACAAGAGTTATACATCATTCAAAACTGTGAATTGTCTTTTTTTATTTGTGTACACTCACAGTAAAAAAACAAAATGTTGTGCTTTTTGTAAAATAAAGAAAACATGATGCGCAATCTGTCGTCTCTCTCTGAATGAAGTCCATTCTGATACTCCTCAGAAAATGAACTGTAACTTAGAGAATACTTATCACACAAACATGAGACATATGTCTAAAGAAACATTGAAATAATGTAAGTCAAATTGAAAACAAATATTCTCTGTTTATGTAATTTGTTTGAAAAGAGAGAGAAGTCAGTCGTTCGTGAGTCACCTCATTATCCGCTAATACAGCCACGCCCATGGAGAGCGCGCAGTATTCAAACGTAAATTCTGAGGCAATCCATGCAACAGAGTCAACACCCACATCAGCTCAGTTTCTCCGCCGTTTTCATGGCGATCACGCCGTTGTTACAAATGTTGCGCCACTATGTGGCAGCGTATCTAGTGTCTCAGCACCTGCTCTGCTCTGGCGGATCGCCGCTCTCTAGCCTTCAGCATCTGAGAGCACCCGTTTCAGCTCATCCCCTGCCGTCTTTTGCCGGCCCCGCCCCTGCAAGCTGCGTTCATTGAGGATGAACGCTCTCACTGAGAGAGCTAGCTCAATGCTCATTTATGCTCAGCTGTGATTATGCTGGACCTCTGTGCGTGTCTCTTGCTGGCTCCGACCCCGCAGGCCGCATTCATTGAGGACTTGACTCACCTTGCTGCGTTCAAGGAGCACTTTTTCTGGAAAGTGGCTCCTTCCCTTGTTTTTCCCACTCTAAGATGGAAAACAAAAGGTTACAGGGCCAAGTGAACAGGACTAAGTGAGCACTTCCAGTCTGTTTCCGCATGTCTCACTTTTCCTGCAACAAGGGATTTTCCGGTGTTACCACACTGACAGTGCTCAGCCAGAATGCTTCACTGACAGCTCTATGCCATGACTAGCTCCCCTATAGCTATCAGGTGAGACTCATGGAATATGTTTCTTCTAATAACATTGTTTCATTAATGTTTGTGGTAAATGCTGAATTCCAAGTGCGTTGCTTGCCGGCACCGCCCCACAAGCCGCCTCCATGGAAGATGGACGCTCTCACACGAGTAGCTTACCAATATACAGTCCTTCTTCTCAGGCTGGCTAGCATACCACAGATCCATGCTCCTCAGCCACTTAGAGTGCCTGGGACTCAGGGTCAATTTCGGCAAGAGCTCACTGCTCCCCAGCCAACGTATATCATTCCTGGAAGCTGTTTTCGACTCAGCCCAAATGAGGGCGACAGTTCTTGCTCAGGCCATTCAGCAGCTCGTGGCTTCTATCGGGACCAGAGCCTGTTTCCTCTGAAGCGTTTCCAGAGGATGCTAGGGCTTATGGCTTCCACCTCCCCAGTTCTACAGCTTGGCCCACTACGAATGCGGCCTCTGCAGCACTGGCTAAACCTTCGGGTCCCACCTCACACTTGGCAGCACGGCTGCTTCCATGTCAGGGTGAATCAGGCCTGTTTAACAGCTCTGAACCCTCAGTGGTTCAGCTGTGGGGGTTCCCTAGGGGCGGTATCCAGAAGGATGGTGGTCTCAACAGATGCGTCCAACATCCCCTCCGGTGCCCAAGAAAGGTTCAGTCATTCCCTCCCATGGCACGGCGTGATTGTATTCGTTCCCCATACGCAGTATGAGTGAAGTATCGAAAGGGAACATACTCGGTTACGTACGTAACCTCGGTTCCCTGAGATATGGAATGAGTACTGCGTTTGCTGCCGCGCCATGGAGCTGTACGACTCAGTGTCATAGCTTCAGTCGATTGACCTGAAATCCTATGGCGATTCTGCCAGACTTTGGCACGCTGCGTCAGCATAGGCTCGTGCAGCTCCACCGCGCCGTCATTGGTTCAAAAAGTTTCCCAGTTTGAACCAATGGCCGTGCAGTTACACTGCGTTATTGAAAAAGGCTTCAGTATCAAGGAAAAAAGGAGTTTTTCCCCATACGCAGTACTTGTTCCGTATCTCAGGGAACCAATGTTATGTACGTAACCGAGTACGTTTCCTTGGTTGTCTTGGTTACTAAGTTTTCATTTGTTGTCACGGCAACTCATTGTTTGATTGATTTGATTCACCCATTCCTTGTTTAGCCCTTTAGTTACCCTGTGTAAATATAAACAGATTCTCATTTATTTTCTCATTTATTTTTAGTTGGTTGTGTTTCTCCTGTGTCTCTGTATTCTCCTGTGCTCCTGCGTGTTGTTTGTTTTGATTTATTCCTAAATAAAGTGACTGTTTAGATCCTGCCTCAACTACTCTTCATTGCTGCAACCAACTGTGACAGAATTCAAATTTGAATGGAGCTGGAATTAAAGTGAAATGAAATTCACTGAAATTCATTTAACTGCAATTTAAAAAAAAAAAAAAAAAAAAATATGCAAAGTTAATACAAAGTTTGTTTAAAAGCTTGTTAATACAATTTTCTGCAGATGGTCACCAAGCATGGTATTTCTATAGGGGCCATTTACACAACACTGTTTTCAACTAAAAACTAAAATGCAAACCTTTTTCAAAAAAAAAAAAAAAAAGGATTCAAAGTGGAAGTTTTTGAAAACGATACGATTACAGTCTCAAAAGTATTGTCTCGTAAACTACAAAAAACTTGAATTTGTGAAAACGGTGATGTCATGCACATATACACTATACGTGTTCAGTCTATATAGGCGCGTATTGTAACATCGCCAACTACTGGCCTGGCATGCAATATACAGCATTTTTAGTTGTTTTCTTGGATCCTTGTGAACAGGGGTCATTTTGACACAATTGTCTGTACGTGAAAAATGCATATGGAAAAACTTTTCCGTTTTTTGGTACATTGGTACAATGTGCAAATGTAAATGTAAAGTCGGTGGACCGAGGTGGAACCCTGCACACTGTCTTCTCATACTGGGAACAAACATCCAAAATGCAACATTCTGGTATGTGTCATTAAGCAGGATTAGTTGGCTGTTAATCTTTTGCTGATTTTTCCTAGCAGTTTGCATTAAAGAGTAAAAGAGGATTTCATGTTGAGAAGTTTTTTTTTTTTTTTATACCTCATCCTAAACCATATGGCTCTGTTTTGAAAATGGATCCTGTTCTAGCAGAGAGTTAATGTAATGTCAGTGTCAGTATGTCTCTCATGCGGTCTGTGACTTTCCAATAAAGGGATCTCCTTCAGCGCTGATCACCACAGAGCTCTTTCTTTCATTCTCAGGTTGCTGTAAAGTGCCCCATTAGGACCAGGCATAAACATCCAGCTGACCAAGCAAACAAAATAACCCATTAAAAAGGGGATTTTCAAATGATATTACATGCTTTTAAAAACACCTAATGTGCAGTGGGCTGAAAGAAAATTATGAAAGTATTTTACTGCTCAAATGCCAGTACTCTTGCAGACTGTCTTTACGTTGATTGTATTTCCCAAAACTCTAGTCATTATTTTGTACTTTATCATTATTGAATGAAATATTTTTTCTTTACAATGGGAACTGCTATATTCAAAAGAATATATGATACAATTAATTCTATATTTTTCATAGCAGTTATTTATTGAGTTGAGAAAAAAGATTTAAAAAACAAACATAGTACATAAATAGCTAAATATGACCTAGAAATATTGTTTGATTATTTTCAGAAATGACAATGCCTTTTTGCTTATTAACATCCATCTGAATAGGTGGAGTTTCCAATTAACTTTAATAGAAAGTTCCTGCTTATTGGGAGTGCCAGCCAAACCCCTCCCATTCAGTCTCTTTAGCATGCTTTTTCACACACAAACATATGCACACAAACTCTCACACACGTCAAAAAACAGTTGCACATTCAGTCTTCCCCGTCTGGACAGAATGATCAATAAGGAGTCCCAATCTTCTGACCACCTTACTGCAGCCTCACGCAGAGGGGTAAGCAAATAAACCTTTTTATTACTATATTAATGCCATGATTGTTAAAAGCATGAATGTATTTTGTATTTGATGTTTGCTTTCTTATTAGACCATGTAATATCAGATCATGTAACAAATGTGGGTTCAGGTGAATTTATTGTATTATAAAATTGTATTGATTTGTGTCTCTGCAATCTGCAATATCTCTAAAAAAGAGCAATTAAATAATTAATAAATTAAATAATATATAATATTACAATATACTATAATATTACAATAATATATAATTATATATAATTTAAATAGCAATGGCATGGTAAGGTGTTTTGGTTGTCATTCTTATCCAGCTTCTATGCTGTTATTTAAAAAGATACTGTATGCATCAGTCTGTAAGTTCAAACCGCCAACCACTTTCTTTGATCAAATTAGAAACTGAAACCATAATATGGGTTATGGTAAAAGTCTCCAGAATGATATGTGTGTGTGTGTGTGTGTGTGTGTGTGTGTGTTTATATCTGGATGAGTAAGGTACAAAACTGGGTGTGCTCTAGGTCATTTTTAAAGGAGATAAAAAAATCAACAATTGACAGAGTGCTTGTGGGCTTGACAGTATGTGAAAAACTTTCCTAAATCTTACAACATGGCAAAAGTAGATATGTCTGTACTTGCACTTTTTTTTCAAGCAAATGCTGAAAGTGAAATCATTTGGAAAAAGTAAAGTTTTTAATGGTTATTAGGCTTAGCAAATAACCCTTTTTCAATCAAAGACACAAATTATTTTGTCAGTTAAAATTATAATAATAAAAAAAAATGCTTTATGTTGTAACATCTAAATTAATGTTAAATTACATTTAATATGAATCAACTTGAAGGTTACAATGCACCTTAAATTTAAAGCTCTCCTCAAGGTTACAACTGCACATTTTAACCTTTTGCAATCAGCCTTTTTTTTTTTTTTTTTTTTGTCTGTTTATTCTTGTGTTGGAAACATGATTCTTTGGAGATAAAAATAAACCGGTAAGACTTTAGAATAATGGTTCATCATTAATAGGTAACTATGCATGAAGTAATGCAGGACAAATGAGTAGTACAACATTAAGTAAAGTAATTGTTGGTTTAACTTAAAAAAGTAAGTTACCTGGTTGCCTTAAAATGTTGATTTCATTGAAATTAAAAATTTGAGTTAATACAATGAAGGCAATTCGTTTAATCAACAGAAACTCAAAATATTATGTTATCTGAATCACATTAATTATCTAAGTTGATTTGACAAAAGAAAAAAAATGTTCTGATAACAAATCATGAAAATAATGTTTTTCACTGTAAAATAATGGTCCAAATCACCAGTAGTTCCTGCCGAGTGGAACTACATAATACTTGAGTAATTAAGATGCATTTTATGACCATGTTCAGAGTAAAAAAGACAGTTGCTCACGTCTTAATATTAAGAGTGTTCAGCTATTAGTTTTATGGGAAACTTTGCAAGCTTTGCAGTAAGCTGGGAATTTGATTTGTTCATGATTTTTTGTCTCTAGGTGAGGATGGCAAAAGTGGCAGTAGCTTTGGCCGCCGCCTTTATGCTGGCCAGCATAGCGGTCATCATTTCTATAGCAGTTGTACAAACTCATAAGAAGACTTATATATCCCGTGGACTCAAGGTAAAATGATCAAATCTGAGCATGCATGATACAAACAGTACAAGTGGGATCCTATTAAACCAGAGGTCTTCAACCTTGCTTCTGGAGACCCACTGTCCTGCAAAGTTTATATCCAGCCTGCTTCAACTTGTGATTTTCAAGTAATTCTGAAGAGCTTGATTAGCTATATCAGGTGAGTTTGATTAGGGTTGGAGATAAACTCTACAGGACAGTGGGTCCCCAGGAGCAGGGTTGAAGATCTCTGTATTAAACAGACCTATGAATTGGGTACCTTTCAGAGTGTGTAAAATTATGGGACATAAAAGCATATTTGGTGTTTACCAGTCACATGTGGGAATTAATATGTGCTCAAGAATGAATTTTCCTTAAATTATTAATTCATATTTTTTAATCATTCTGATTTTACTTATAATTATACAGGAAAGAGTACTGTTTATATTTTCTGCTTTTGTAATATTTCTATTATGTGTTGAAAAACAAACATCTCACATCCCACATATGTTATCACAATATGGGCCACTATTCATTAACAGATGAATGGCAGGTAAATGTGGTGAAAGAATATTATAGACATGACATATGGAGGAAGTTACTTTTAGGGAAAACAAATACTGTTTTTGTAACACAGAACGGTAACCCATTTTCCTAAACACAAAACAACTTTCATTGATTATCACTATTCATGGAGTTATTTAATTCCATACAATGCTGCATCCTTAATCTTGAGATACATGATCTTTTGATGACTCATGAAGGGAATCCTTGAATATTTTCCCAATGGAAGAATGTGCTTTTGTTTAGTTTCTTTCCAAAGAGCTGGAGGCAAGTAGACATGTCTGTTCTTGGGTGCTTCACTCAGTCATGATTTAGCCCCTGGCAAACTGCTATTCATCAATGTATTTTGCGAACAGTGCAAATGAATAAGCTCTTTATGGCTTTGCAAGATCTTTGGAATTTGTTTTTAACATGGTTACAGTAATAATGTTCTTCTTCACTTCTGTTGCTCACTCCTTTTCCAGTACGGTATTGTTTTGGATGCAGGCTCATCCAGGACTACCGTGTATCTCTATGAGTGGCCTGCCGAGAAAGAAAACAACACTGGGATTGTAAGCCAGACAACAAAGTGTCAGGTTGAAGGTACAAATCAACTGACATAAAACCTTTGATGGTGTACTTAAAGACATGGAGGCATGTTCTTTATATAGTGACCAAAAGCTCAGAGATATTGGTTGCAATTTCCATGAATACTGTATACACTGGATGACAAATCCCACATTTTTTTTTATCATTCTGAAATTAAACTTGGCATGGTGTTAAACATGTCAAATGTCTCGTGCTGAGGACTTGAGCTTCTCATCAGTTTTTTTTTTTTAATCAAACTAATTTTAATTACCTGAAACATAATGCAAAATGTCTTAGATTTTGGTACCATTTTGTGTGCAACCCTGTTACCATATGATTTTCCTTCTATTACAAAAACTGCAACATTCTTCAAAGTTTTAAGAACTGTAACATCATTTGGACCTATGACTTGAAAACAAGCAAATAATCTCATTCTCTCATTTTCTCAATTTTTTTAACAAATTGTAGTGCCGACTAGATTATTCAAATTCACACAATCCCATTGTAGTATTAAATCAAGTTGTTGTAAAATTTGAAAATTTGATCCAACAAATTGATTGATTGATTGATTGATTGATTGATTGGAAATACAAGTTCCTCAGTAACAATGTACTAGCTAACTCTACTGAGTGACTGCTCATTTAGGTTAAACATACAGCTGTGTTGCTGGCAACCCTGTTACTAAATTCTTACACATTTAAATATATGTAAACACTTTATTTTGATGGTCCGCCTTAGACATTCTACTAACTATAAGTAACTCTGCAACTACATTTCAACTACCAGTCGTCTGTCTGCTTAATATCTGCTAACACTTTATTTTGATGGTCCCCCAACAGACATTCTACTGACTATAAGTAACTTTGCAACTACATGTCAGCTTCTCTACTAACCTGAACCCTAACACCTATCAGTCTACTACAGTCTACTAAAACTCTAATGAGAGTTAGTTGACAAGTAGTTGCAAAGTTACTTGTACGTAGTTAGTAGAATGTCTAAAGTAGACCATCAAAATGAAGTGCAACCAACTATATTTATACACACTATAATTTTTGTCTGTTTGATTAAATTTAATCATTTTATTACATAATGTCAATTTCTAAAAGTAATAATTACAATTTTTGGTAATGGGGTTGCAAAAATATATATACAGCGTGACCTATGAAGTTGACACTCAACATTTTCTGATAGCACCTCTTTTGTTGAACATTGAAAAAGTACACTTTTGTGGATATTTTAAGTCTTAAGAACAATAGATGAATGGATGAAATCTTTTATCTTTATTAATATTTGGTTTGTGAGTATAATTCTTTACTCTTTTTACTGAGCAATGTATAGTAGGAAGTGATAATAATGTAACTTAAAAATATACATATAGAACTTATATAATGTAATGTGTCTTTTCAAGGCCCTGGAATTTCAGACTTTGGTGTAGACAAGGAACAGGACAAATATACATGGAAAAGTTTAAAACTTTGCATGACAGTGATGTCCAAGGCCATTCCCTCCCATCAGCATAACTCCACCCCAGTCTTCCTTGGGGCAACAGCAGGGATGAGGCTCCTACAGTAAGAATGACATTAACAAAGTCCATTCCACTTTTTGATAATATTTTCTGTTTATGTTCTTACCTTTGCATCACAAAATAGCCTATTTATGTATCAGTAGAGCCATTTGCTATAATACCGAAAGCTCAGATGATCATACTGTAACGAGTCGTCACACGAAGTGGGATCCATATGCTGGCTTTATTAACAGATCTCGTAGTCAAACAGGCAGTGGTCAACAGGGGCAAACAGGAATGGCAGGGAAAAGGCAGAATCGTAGTCTTACAACAGGCGATAGATCAGGGCAGGCAGATAAGAATCACTAGTCCAGTAAACAGCAAATAGTCCAAGGGCAGGCAGCAGAGAATCGTAAATGGGGATAAAGCAGGTTCAATAACAGGCAGACAGTCAGAATAATAAACGCTCAGAAATGTACACCGTGGCAATACAAGACCTCGCAATGATAGCGAGGTTGAGAGTGGCTTAAATAGTCCGGGTAAGGCACAGCAGCTGGGTGTGGCAATCGGCGCCAAGGTACGGGGCTTGTGGGAAATGTAGTGCGTGTGTGAGTGTGTGTGTGTGTGTGTGTGTGTGTGTGTGTCAGTACTCCGGCGAGGGCTCCCTCTGATGGCCAGAGGAGGGAATCACAGAGTTCGTCTCTATGACACATACAGTGTTAGGCAATAAAATATAATAAAAATAACATAATATCCACTTAATTTCTTCTGATTCATTAGTCGCTATATATTAATAACTAGAAGAATAACAAAGTGCAGTAAAACTATTTGTGCTACAAACCAGAGTGTTTATATGTTATGACAATGCATAAAATAATATGGTAAGAAAAAAATAAAGGTTCTAAAAGAGGGTTTTTGAAGTGATGACATAGAGATGCCACAGAGATAACATGACACTGACACCATGTGGGCTGCATCTTTCCCAAATCTTTTTTTACACAGTATGAAAAATGAAGAGACATCCAACACTATCTTGAATGACATGAAGAACTACCTTAGCTCTCTTCCTTTCAATTTCCAAAATGCTTCCATCATCTCTGGACAGGAAGAAGGCCTTTATGGTTGGATCACCGTCAACTACCTGATGGGGAACTTCCTAGAGGTCAGTTCATGGAATATTTTTTTATTTTGGTCTTTGGAACTAAATTATTTTATCTCAGAATTTCTTTGGTTACAGTTTCATCCTAAATGTGTGTGTTTTTTAAACAGCATAAATGTTTAAAAATGTAAACCTTTCAAAAATAAATAGAGTTTATATTGTAGCCCAGTCATATGCCTTCATTCAGAACAAAGTCCTGTTATCTTAAAGGTGTGACACATTCAAGCCATTGCAGTCATCTTATGACACAATACTGAATCTAAACCAGAAGTGGACAACAGAGCTTAATTGAACTTTTACAATTTTAAACTTTAGTCTGTTTTATAGAAAAATCTTTGGAATGCCTGGGTACATCCTCATGGGGCTAAGACAGTTGGTTCATTGGACTTAGGCGGAGCCTCCACACAGATTGCCTTTGCTACTTCTGATGATGCCAAAGGAGAAGATATCATTAAGGTTTCACTCTATGGCTATGAATATAACATCTACACACACAGTTTCCTCTGCTACGGCAAAAATGAAGCTGAGAAAAGAGTTTTGGCCAAACTTTCAAAGGTACAGTATGCTCATGTCATTGAAATAAATTTCTGAATGGTCCTTCAACCAAAATATGTGTTTTATTTAGGATACATTAAGTAAAATATTTTAGATACAGTCTATATTGTACTTTTAGACTGAATATTATTGTATGTTTCTTCTTGCTTCGCACTACCAGTAATTATACTAAGATATTGATCACAAAATTGTGTAAAACCTTTCTTAGACAATCCATTATTGCTGATGCTGTGCGACACAATTAAACCCATAGATTATGCTTACCATTTCCCCAAACGAGCCACATCAATACTTCAGTCATTTAATGTAGGGTTGAAATAGAGGGATGAATTATGTTACATTTCCCTGATTTGCTCTTATGTGAAATCTTATATTGTGAAATAAAAATTTTATACTAATTAGTTACAGGACTTTTCTTTTCTTTAGATGCATCATCTAAACAATTATCTATTGATGCTTCATAGATACATCATATATGCATCATATAAACTTTTATCCTAGCATTAAGTGACTAGTATTAAACAAATCAAATGTCTGTAACCCCTCATTAGAATAGAGTTTTTGGCCTATCCCACCTCAGAGGTCTTGTCAGATTTACACTATTTATAATTCATCTTAGTTGTCTAAAACTCTTTGAATTGTTTTCCTTTTCAGCAATCCACCAACTGGGCTAATGTGACACACCCCTGTTATCCTTCTGGCTATAACATCTCCGTGTTTGCAGAGGACATTTTTGAAAGTGAATGTACAAAAAAGGACACTCCTTCGAGGTATAGCCCAAAGCGAAGTATTACTTTCTTTGGACAGAGTAACCCTGAACAGTGCAAAGCCTTGGTCAGGAGTGTCTTTGACCTGACGTCCTGCCAGGGAGCTGAAAACTGCTCCTTTGATGGAGTTTATCAACCACCACTCAGTGGAGACTTCATGGTAGGCATTTCTCTTTAGTTAAGCTAAAAGAAGGAACAGTTTACTCAAAAATGAAAATTCTGTCATTATTTACTTAATTTCATGGCATTCCAAACCTGTATGTCATATGTGTCCAACTCCGCTCCTGAATGACCCCTGTCCTGCAGAGTGTAGCTCCAGCCAGCTCCAAAACACCTGCATGGAAGTTTCTAGAGCTGTGTTCGAAATCACCCCTATACCCTCATTCTCTATTCCCTACATTACTCCACTAATGTAGTCCACTTGAAGGAGTAAATGAATACAATGGAGTGAATTGGGACACTAAGTGCACCAGAAGGGCTTCCGCTTTTACATAGTTTGTGCTTGCCGTTTAATAATGATTTGAAACTTGGCAAACTGGCAGCTCCAGTAGTAATAGAAAAAATTATCTTGAACTCTAGTATGTATAAACCTTAATTTAACAATTTAATAATCAATTAAAAAAAAAAATATACCTGTATGATATTATGCTGTACCCACATTGGACCAACGGTTTGAAAAATGTTTGGATGGATGATTCAACTGTGAGCGCCATCTTCTGGCGAGATGCGAGAATTCATTGAAGACCTTGATTAGCTTATTCAGGTGTGTTAAATTAGGGTTGGAGCCAAACTCTGTTGGACTGTGGCCCTCCAGGAACTGATTTTTGACACCCCTGGTGTAGATGAACCTCAGTAACATCAAATGTGATTGTTTCTTGCATGTTATTGTGACCAAATGTTATGACATCTAGCCTGCGCTATGTTGCACACATTTTTTTGGTGAACCATTGAGATGGATCTATTAAAGCTCTTATTTTTCTGTCCTAGGCCTATGCAGGGTTCTACTGGACTGCTTGGGCTCTTAAAGTAGAGGGTTCCAAAAGTATGGAGACATTCAACATGAACATGAATCTGTTCTGCTCAAAGGACTGGAAAAGTGTGAGTACCAGCCAACTGCATAATCACGACTAGCAGGAAAAAATAGATTGGGAGGAATTGGTGTTGTGGTTCTTTGTGTTACATTTATGATTGATGTGTACAATCAATAAACCTACCTTGTAATGCCCCTCTCCCCCTCCTTTAGCTCAAGCAAAACTACAACATCAAAGACAGCCATCTGAAGTCCTACTGCTACTCTGCAAATTATGTGCATACCATTCTTGCAGATGGTTACAAGTTCAACACGGACAACTGGAAAAATCTCAATTTTCAGAAAGAGGTACATTGCATTTCTATTGCATTTTTCATGTTTATCATGAGAAAGGTTTAAGGTTATAGTGTAGGATAAGATTTTCTGGCCACTCACAATTTCTAACAGAATTAAGAAAAAATGTGTTTTCTTCCCTTTAATTCTGAACAAAGGTAAAGAGTAAACTTTTGTACCAGTCAACTGTACAAAATCTATTAAAGGATTATTCTTTCAGTATAACTTGTGGCATGATGTTGATTACCACAACATTCACTATTTCTCCAAAAATTGGTCCCATTTGCATCCATTGTAAGTGGCTCACCATAAACTTCATATTTGCTGTGAAAATATTTATTTGAAATGAAATATTCATTTAAACCTTTTCACAGCAAATGCATTTCTGAGCACCTGATTTCTAAGGAACATACAGCTCAAGTCTCAGTCGATGACTGCAATGTGAAATATCTGTAAATCAGCTCTATCCAAAATGGTGCTGTAAACTGGATCTCTTCATTTGTCTCTTTGTGTTTCATAGGTAAATAAGACCAGTATAGCTTGGTCCCTTGGCTACATGCTTGCACTTTCCAACATGATCCCAGCCGAAGGGAAAATCATCAAGCTACCCATAAACAACGTTCTTTTCACTGGACTCCTCCTCCTGTTCTCTGCTCTGACTATTATCACCCTCACATACCTCGTCATTGCTCTGGTGCGCTTCTGTAATTGAGGTTTTTGTACTGAGTTCCCATCTATACTGCACTGAGTTCTCATCTGTAGGACTACTGTTCCACTTAGGGAGGTTTTGGAAACCAGGAAAGACGCTGATGTGTCGATGCAGATGTACCTGCTAGAGAAGGATTTTAATTTTGGAACCTGAAGGTCTTGAATGTCTAGCGGTGCTATGGTTTAAAAAAAAAAGAGACACCTGATGTGAACTCCAAATGTGTTTAAAACCTGTATTAAATGTCATTCTATCCAAAAAGGGGTGCGCAGGTCTTTCTAGTCCAGGAATACGGTGGCAGGCTCTTGTACTGTGGATTTGAAAGAAGACACTGAAGACAAAGTTTTAGCTTATATACAGTAAAAGTATCTACTATGGTCATGATAATGTTTTGATTGTGTATTGTATCTAATGTTTGTCTCATCCCTAGCATCATACCTTATGTATCTCATACATGTATTTCTGCATGTGCTCTTCAGCGCACATTGTCTTTGGATGAAATATCATAGTATCTAAATAAATGTTATGGTTGATAATGACAGTGCAGTGAAGACTACTGATTATATTGATAGGTATTTTAACTGATGATCTGGGCATTTGACATTATATAATGTAATAATGTTAATGCTATTAAAGGTATTACAAATGAAGGACACAAATTATAGGAGACTAGGAATGATTTTTAAGTTAATTAGGGTAATTTGTGTCTGTTAATGGTTCTGCCTGTTATGTCTGTTAACAAACAAAACAATAAGAAAAGCAGCCATAAAATGTATAATGCAAAAAAAAATTATATATATATAAATTTCAATTCAATTTAGATAGTGAATTTATCAAAACATATTGTTCCAAAGCAGTTTTAGAAAGAATAGTGTCTTACAACACTCAGAAACAGTAGGAATTTATTAACAAATGTATACAGAGCATACATATGTACTGTACCAGGGGCGTCTCCTCTGAAATAAAAAATAAATAAATAAATAAAAAGATAAAGACATCAAATAGTAATAAACTGTACTAGCCTAGACGAGCATGGGTTATTCGCTGATTGTTTGCTGTGTCTGTAATCAATCAGGCAAAACAGCACAGACGATTTATCATATTACACAATATATTCATAGTTTTGAAAATGTCAGCTGTTGCAGTTAATGCTTAACATTGAAATTTCATTACCGTTTTGAAATAATCCATTAAACGAGTTCGATTTGAGCACTAATATTTTCAGTTCCATTTGTCTGTGTGTTGTCTCAAGGCCACGCCCACAACAGGGGAAATATCATGAATATTCACATATACTCCACCCACTGGAACAGTTTTTCACAGGAACCGAATATTACACAACAGAGGCAGCGCCTCCTCAAAAAATTTGGATGAGAAAATAATCCTTTTTACAAAAATAAAACAACGCAAATATTACAAAATGTTACAATAAAAAGTGTACAAGTCATTCGTTTTTCTAAAGGAACATTGTCCAACAGCGACACCTGCAGGTAAAGTTACAGCAGGAGTCCGCGTCTTTCATGCTTCCCTTCAGCTCATAGAGAATGAACAGAGCCCCTAAAGTGTGTGGTGGGTTTTGTGGGGGGTAATGGGGGAAGTCACGTGAGAGGAGGCAGTGCCTCCATTGTGCTATGATTGGATATGATTGGTTATGATTGGATATGATTGGTTTGTGCGATAAATCCCGCCTATAAATTTGCGTGCACGTTCCGCACGTCAGTCTGAAAGAACAAAGTGATGGCATCAATGGGAAGACTAATTAAAAAGTAAGTAAACAGCTCACCCACTTAGATATCATCGCATTATGTCACGTCAAAATCAAACGTGAAAAACCTGCAAGCATGATGACTGGGGGGTTTTAGTGAGCAATCACTCTAAAATCACTTTAAAAAATAAATTAATTAAAAATTAATGAAATGTTTATTGATATTGTTATAGTGTCCAATTTTAAGCAGGAAAAACACCACAAATATTTTTTTTCCTCATTGATTTCATATTGCGTACCATAGAGGGTTAAATTGTTACTGCCACTAGTTATTATTTTGGAATAAATGTAAAAATGCTTAAACACTAACTTGATGACTTGGTTTTAATAAATAGAACATTAATTACATTGTTACTATAAAAATACAAAATAGAATTGTATTTGGTTTCTTTTTTGATATAATGTAAAGTAATGTTCATTTAACAAGGAAAATGTGACAACGTTAAAAGTAACAGACATGAATTTATATTTGATTCATAAAAACTTAAAAAATAAATAAAAAACTGAGGTCATTGTTTGCCTCCTCATTTCAGAATGCCACTGTTCTGTACATACCTGTAAAGTTAATCTGACCAGATGTAATTCACCATGATATTATTAAATAGGTTAAAAAGACTAAAAGCATCCCTTAAAGATGTTTTTAGTCCAAAATGTTTTATTTATTTAAATATTACATAATTACTGAAAAATCAGTGTGAGCCCAGTTTGCACCAATGTTATTTTCATTGAAATATTATTAGTAGCCAGCACAGTCGGGTCAATTGAGGCTGAGTGTTGGCTCACTCGGCTGTGTTCTGGCTGTGGCTCACCAAAAGTGAGCCAGCTCTGGCCCAGTAATGGTTGCCAGATTTGGCTAGGCTTTGCATGTGCGGATTTGGCCCGATTTGCACTGAGACACGGCACATTTAACCATATTCGACCCGATTACGGACCATAAGGGCTGGTCTGATTTTGGGTGAGATATGGCCACATAGACCCAGACAAGATTAGGTTGAATGCTGGGGGTGGGTCTCCTTTTACATTGTGGTAAATTGTATGTAGCAGTGACCCTTACACTTAAGCCGGGTTCACACTGTGCGATTTTGGCCACGATTTGGTCGTCTGAGACAAATTTTGAGAATTCTAAAAGATTCCTATAATAAAAATCTGAAATCTGTAAAAATCAGCTAAAATCTGTAGTCTTTGATCGCTAGTTTGACATGTTCACAGACAGCTGATTAATGACCGTTGCGATCAAATTTGACCTCCGAGGAAATTCTGTCAGTGTCAGAAGATTTGGCTTCTCCTACGACGAACGTCAAATTGTCTTCGTTTTTCAAGATAAATGCTAAATAAGTTTAAGGGGTTTTTTATATATATATATTTTATTTCAGTTAACTTTTTTTTTTTTATTATTATTACAAGTAATTAAATATTTTTTTAATGGTTTTAGTTTTAGTCTTGCACAAGCTTCACAACAAATCCATTCTCTCACAATCAGAAAACATGTATTGCATCTTTCTACTCTGCCAACCTTAAGGTCTTTGGTTTTTCATTGAGGCCCAGTAGGTTCTTCAACAAGGGGGAATTTTACTCCAGTCCAAACAGATGAAATTTCATGTCTGACAATAGGGAAAAAAGTGAAGTGTACACTAGTGACAACATGGCCCCATGCACTAGCCTGGTGTACAATCTTCCCTTATACTGTAAATCACCATTCTAACCAGAAGAGGACAGTATGATCCCAAAATAAGTTCTCAAGGTCCAATAAATCATTTCTAAACATAATCTTTGAGGACCTGACACAAAATGTGAAATAATGAATAATATACTTGATATAAATCATTTTCTTTGTACAATTCAAGTGAAACAGTTTTCCAACGTCCTACATTTCTTTCTCTAATTCCCCATTTTAAGGGCAATTATTGTTAGTACAGTGAAATCATAATTTATTAATATTGGATCTCCTTCAAACAATGTTTCGGAATATTTCATCATTTTGTTCTTTTTTTTCAATGACAGTGGAGGCTAACACTAAACTGAAACAGAAATGTTGTAACAACATTAACTCTGTAATGACTTTGATGGAAATTAGTTACCATAGTAAATTTAATGAGATCTGAATGAGGATTTTTTTATATATATATATATATATAAAAATTAAATGAAGATCACATACAACATTTGTGCATTAGCAATACGGCGTAAACTCTAGAAGCGCCCAGCCCAGGACAATAAATCTCCTCAGCATGTTTTTTTTTTTTTTTTTTTTTTTTAAAGCCTCTTCTCATGTTACACAGCACATTCCTCTCCAAACCTCCACTCTGCTTTCCCTTCTCAAGTCCACCATCCTCCTGCAACGTGTTGCTAGAGATCAGAGCTTTGTTCTGAGACTTTGGAGACTTTGCATTAGAAACTGAAGAATAAAGCAAGGGAAAGTCGCAAAACAATCTGACTTTGGATGCATCTCATGTATGGTCCAGTTAAGATGAGAGCAACTTCAAGAAGGTTTGTGTGCTGGAATAATAGTGCGTTTGAATGAGGAGCGCAGGAATTAAGATGATGTGGCGCTGATGCTGTGAGTGAACAGCCAAAGCACATTAGGCTGCTGACATTAGTGTTTATAATGGTAAGTGTCCAATTGAGAACTGTTCATTATTATACATATTAACGTTACTAGAGTTTATATTGCACAGGTCATGTTCATTGGTGAATTATCAAATACCTGAAAGCATGAATTGCCTTAGATGAGCTTTTATTGTTTAATGCAATCTCTCACCTAAATTGGAATGCATGTTTTCTATCTGAATTCACTGGAAAATAATAGTTCTGACTGAGACAGATCAAAAGAATTTGTTGCTCTTTGCAGGACATGGCACTAAAGCACATTGTGTGTATTGAGATCAGACCTCTGATTTATACTCTGCAGAAAAGACTCTGTTAGGAGCCTAATGCATGATGCACCCAAGAGTTGTACAACAACAGTTGTTTTTTCAGCATTGAGAATTCTTTGAATCATTCATCCCTGCTCCAGCCCTCCCCAGCAGACCCCGTTAAACTCCCTGACTCAGCAGACACAAAGTTCACTGCGTTCTGCAGTTTAGGGTTTAGTTGCAGTTACCATGCATTGCATTGCAATTATTTGCAGAGAAGGTGATGAAAAATGCATGTGGTCTTTATCTGCCGATCATTGAACCATTAAGATAAATCTAGTCTTTTATGAGGTAAAAGGTTACCTTTTGATCTGGGTCACTACTTTAGGCATTCATGCATTTAGAACATAGTGGACACTCATTGCTGTTATAGAACATTACTGAGTCCTTTAATACAGGGATTCCCAAAATTTTTAGTCAGCGAAACCCATATGACATAAAATATTTTCTTGTAGAACCCACTGTGATTTTTACATGCAGGTAAAATAAATAAATTAATAAATAATAATAATTGATTGTTTTTATTCTAAGTCAAGTCACTTTTATTTTTATAGAGATTTATACAATACAAATTGCTTCAAAGCAGCCTCACAGTAATATACAGCTTTAGAAAGACAATAGAGTCATTATTTTATTTAAAATTATTTATTTTAATAATGCACACCTGGGGTGGCAGGGTTCTAACTAACTTTTTGCACTGGTTGCATTGGTGCGCCTAACTTTTTTCTTAGGTGCACCCCAATTTTTTAACCTCATCACATTTAACACCGCAGTTTTACAAGTTTTTTTTTTAAATCGCTGTCCATATAGGCAATATTGACTTGTAAATGATTAACTAACAATCTGGTCAACATAAAGTTCTTTATTTGAAGCACAATTCTACAAGAAAGGTAACTTACTGAAAAAGTGTTGGTGCTTAAAGTGCTTCACTGAGCTGAAATTTCATGGATAGTATTCATAGTATTCATCACTATTCAGCAGTGATTAATATTGGGACAGTTAATACGGTCATAGTTCTGTTCAATATACAAAGTAACTTTCGTTTTAACATTGTTTGTGGTTAAAAGAGATGAAAATGGAATGGGGAAATAGTCAATTAATAAATCGTTTCATTGTTTTATTTTGTAATGCATGTAATGTTTATAATAGAGCCGTTAGTCTTAGATCGATTCTTTATTATAGTAATGTTTGTAGTAGATCCGTTAATCTGAGATCGATTGCTCATGTCTCGCTTTCTCAGACGGTATCGCGAGAGTTCCTCCATACAGGCGAACGTTCTCAGGTGAGATCGCGAGAGCTGCTCATACGAGTAAATGGCATCACTGAGGAAACGTCTTATCTCGTGATTATTTCTCCCTGTATATTCTCAGGTATCGGATCACTAAAGTGATTATAATGCAGTTTGAAAACGAGTTTGAATGTTGAGGACATGTGTATGTAATAGTTGAAAAAGAGTAAAAGTTTCATTAAGTTTGTTAGTGCGTGCACACGAGCGGGGCACATGGTAGCCGGGCCTAATGTGTGTCTGTTGTTGAACCACAGGGAGACTTTGAGAGTTATGGAGATTTTTTTTTTTTTTTCCCTCAACCAGCTGGTCTCACCGGTGCGACCTCAGATTTTTTTTTTAGTCGCACCATTGAGAAATTTGGTCGCACTCTAGAGCCCTGGGTGGTATTGTGGCCAAGATGCAAAGTGGTTAAGCATGTGTTGAATTACTTGAAGCGTGTTTGAATTTATGTAGGTATTTATGTCTGTATTGTATGTGTGTTTGAGTAGGAGGGAAAGCGGGTGAGTATGATAAATAATAAAATGTAATTTTGTGGCAAAAACATGGAAATAATTTGTAATTTTTATCCTATTGTTTAATATATATGTTTGCTTGGTCAGAGTCGTTGTGGGTTTTTGTTCTTTTGCTGTTTTAGGCTGTAAGGAGGTAGTAAGGACCTTTGAAATAACTGAAACAGTGTCTATTTACACTAAGTGTAAATAGCCTGTCTTGCTGGCTGGTTATACTAACTCCGGCCACCGATGTCTGGTTGGGCCACACAAGAATAAAAAAGATGCGTGGCGTTCAATGTCAGCAGTGGTGTAGGCCGTACAGAGCATGACACGTGGAAGTAGCTTTAGATGCGATCAAACCGAGTTTGAATCTTCCTTTTGCCGAACTCGCTCTTCTCCCTTTTCCTATCACATATCAGATCAGAAAGGCATTTATTTTCAATAAAAATGAAGAAAATATTTGAAAAGTGGAAATAAAGTGCCTAACGAGTGTTTAATAATAATGTATTTATTGGGTAGGATTATGGTGAGGGGATGGCTTTATTGTCCCAATAAGGCGGCATCCATTCAATAATTTATTAAATATAATAATTTCTAAGTTATTATTGCATCCTGTTAGTGTACAACAATATTGAGGTGCAAATACTATCTGCCACTATTTATATGTATTTAATAGCATCTAACAAATATTTACACTTAGGCTATTGCAAAGAACTGTTACTTTTAAATAATGTAAATAGAATATATTGCTAATTTCACTTATTGTAAATAGCATATTACTAAGAAAATGCTGCTATTGTCACTTAGTGTAAATAGAAAGTATTATTTTCACTTTGTGTAAATAGCATCTACAGCTATTTGCACGTAGTGTAAATAGCATCTACAGCTATTTGCACGTAGTGTAAATAGCATCTGTTGCTAAGAAAATATGCTATTTTCACTTTGCGTAAATAGCATCTATCGCTATTTGCACTTAGTGACATTTCATGCCTTCTGGCTCTGGTATACAGATGTTGATGTAATATCTGGAATTTAAGGAATTGAATCTGCTTCTTCTTCTTCTTCTTTTATTAAGAAAACCACATTTTCAGACCTCACAAGGAGATTCAGTTATTGTCTGCATGACATAACACTTTTTCACCAAAACTAAACCTATGGCAGATAGCTGTGTATTTGTTAATTTATTTTAATTGTGCTAGCCGATTTACTTTTTGAACAACAGGAAATCCTGGGCATTTACAATTTTACTTTGGCAAGAGCTAAGAGTTTTTCTTCTGGCGAACCTTCCAATTGTTTCGTTGGCATGGAGATGGTGTTTAATTACAGGTTGCAGGATTGTTGAAACCAGGATGCTAAAAGCACCCGCAGTTGTCCATCTGTGGTCCTTGCTGTGTCTGTGGACAATACAATATATATATATATTTAAATAACCTTATGTCTCATTAACTTGTGTTCTCTAATCTTACATGAACATGGGCATGGGTATCTCTGATTTTTGGCCAGCTTTGCAATAACCATATGTTTTCAACTGAACTGAACATGTATCAAGGGTTCCAATGATTCTGGAAGGTCCTGTTTGTATTTGTTTGTTGTTCTGTTTGTGTTGTTTTATGATAGCTGTCATGACTTTTCTACAAAATCGAAAAAACAAAACTGTGTTTGCCAGATTTGCCACAGATTTATGGATTCTGAAAACCCAAATAATATTACTATTCCTAAAACTGTCTGTCAAAGCTGAAATGTTAAAGTCAAAATATAGGGAAACACACCACAAAAACCAACACATCACTATCATTTAGTGAAGTCTGTTTCATAGCTGAAGCATTTGCAGGTGAGGTTGAAACTTTCAGTGTTTTATTCAGAACTTATGTTGTAACATCTGCTAAATGTGACTCATTGCTGAACATCTTGAATTGACTTGTAAGAAGGGAACTATTTTTGAAAAAAATGTTATGCCATCTGTATGCCAGTTACTGCTTGGCTGACTAAGTCCCTCCTGAGAGAGCAGTATTTTCTACTGATAACTTTAAGAATTGCTGTCCCAGATTCCCAAGCAATAGTTAAAAACAGCAGACTTATTTCTTTCCTTTATGTAACATCAGTGGATGTACACATTTCCTTCTGGAAAAGATGTAGTACTAAAAAAAAAAAACCTAAAATTCAAAACGTACATTAGTTTTACTTGTATAATGACAATACAATAATGTTCTTTAAAGTGCATTGAAGTATCTTAGTCATAGTACTTGTACAGTCAAAAGTTTGGGGTCAGATATATTTTTACTTTTAAAATTATATATATTTTGTTGTTATTTTTTTTTTTTTGAAAGAAAGAAAGAAAGAAAGAACATTTATGCTGTTATCATTTTAACATTTATGCAGAGATTCATGGGGAGAAAAAAATCACAGTTTCACAGTTTCCACAAAAATATTAAGCAGCACAATCATTTTCAACTGTGACCTTGAGCACCAAATCAGCATATAAGAAGCATAAAAAAAGCATGTAAGCAAGACTGCTGAAAGATAAGCTTCAAACGTATGCCAGTTTTTCTTTACTCTGTTACTCTAGTGATGTGGTGACATAGTAAGACTGAAAGAATTGAGTTTTAAACATTGCTGAAGAGTTGATTGCTATTATTATTTATTTTTTTCCACCATAAATTGAGATACTCTGATTCACACAACATTATCTAGAAGTCATGTCTGCAGTGTTACTGGCTTGCCTGTTAACCAGAGGCAGCCAATGAGCAGTGAGCTGTGCACAAGCATGGCAGAGTGAGAGGGAATTAGAAATGATTGTTCGAGGAAGTTGTGACATTATAATAATGGCTTTTGAAACTGCCATGGAGTAACAGCACCTGCACACAATTTGGTTGAGCTTTTGGAGCAAGTCAGTGTCAGGGAGAGACTAAATGTAAATAATCAAGAAAAATTATGATATGCTTGTAACTGAATTAATTTGGCTTATTTTTTTAAAGAAAAACTTTGTGGTACTTATTGGTTGTAGGTGTTTCTATACCCTATTTAAGGGGGCTTCAGCTCCCTGGTCTTTCATCCAAGGGCGTTTTCAGACCTGTAGCTTAATTTACTACAATATTGCATTTTTGGTTCGCTTTCACAAGGCAACATTTCAAAGCATACCAAAATTTAAGCGTACCAAAATGTGTTTAACCAATAACATCCTATTATTGGTTAGATTTCACCTGTTTACGCTTGTCTGCGTCATCCATCAATATGCTGCTGCTTTTTATATAACACATTTCCCGTTGTGAATTATGATACCGCATGGTTTGTTGGTCTGTTGGGTAGGATTGCTTTCTCACCTCAACCAAACCGCTCCAGAGTTCGTTTTCAGTCGGGCCGAGACCACCTCGTTCAGGCGATCTCGGAGCAATTGTTTTGGTGCGTGTCCGAGTGCAACTGCTGTATTCATATATGCCTAAACAAACCAAACTATGGGAGAAAACGCAACAAGTTCTGAAGCAAATGCTTCAAATTAGCCAAGTGTGAAAATGCACATTGCACAGACAAACGCCAACAAACACTTTTGTTGGGTTTTGTCCGATCAGTGTGTTCCCCTGTCGGCGTCTGTTGCCGGTGGTTAGGGTTTGTTTTTCAGCCGACTGAACATGTTTAATCAGCGTTTGTCTGTGCCTGTTGGGGCAGTGTGAACAAGAGTTATTTTTCATAAAATTCTAAATCCAACAGCCAACTTGTTTGTTGGTGTTTGTTGTCATTTGTCCGTGCAGTGTGAATTGGAATAAAATAAAAATTTCCTGATAATTTACTCACCCCCATGTCATCCAAGATGTCCATGTCGTTCTTTCTTCAGTCGAAAAGGAATTAAGGTTTTTGATAAAAACATTCCAGGATTATTCTCCATATAGTGGACTTCAATGGACTCCAAACGGTTGAAGGTCAAAATTAGTTTTAATGCAGCTTCAAAGGGCTTTAAATGATACCAGATGAGGAATAAGGGTCTTATCTAGCGAAACGATCGGCCATTTTCTTAAAAAAATACAAATGTATATGCTTTATAAACACAAATGATCACCTTGCAAGTCCTTCACCATTCCGCCTTCCGTATTCTTCAAAAAGCTTACGCTGTATGTCCTACGCCTTCCCTATTCAACTTACGGAATGAACGTGGCGCCAGTTCCGTTTTTTCCGTAAGTAGAATAGGGAAGGCAGATTTACTGAAATCAACTGAAGCAGATTTAAATACTTAGACACGGAATTTGAACACCGACTGTAATCGCCGACTGAACGCAACTGTCTCTGACTGGACGCGTTTGAGCGAAATCAGTCATAAGTATCAATTTACATTCATAATCGGCCTTACAGTCGTTAAGTGTGTGCATGGCTTTAGACATTCTACTAACTACAAGTAACTTTGCAACTACATGTCAACTACCAGTCATTAGAGTAGTAGACTGTCTGCTTAAAATCTGCTAACACTTTATTTTGATGGTCCCCCAACAGACATTCTGCTGACTATAAGTAACTTTGCAACTACATGTCAACTTATTCTACTTACCCAAGTCTAACAGTCTACGAATAGTTAGAGTTGGTTGGCATGCAAAGTTACTTATAGTTAGTAGAATGTCTAAAGTGGGCTATCGAAATAAACTGTAACCTTTCATGTTTACATTTTTATCTCCACTTTTAACCTCTTAAGATGCACTGATCTGACCTCAGGCTTGACGTCACTTTGTTTACCATGTACTATATATAATAAAATCAAATATAAGAAACGTCTCAGGTTGCATATGCAACACTGGTGTCCTGAGAAGGGGAATGAGATACTGCATCTTGGTGGTGACACCACTGTAAAAATGAACAGTGAAATTAATCAAATAAAATGAGTTAATTTCACTCAAATATTAATGAAAGTTCATTATACTTAATAGAAAAAAGTTGTGTGAACTCAAAATTTGATTGTAGTAGGTTGAACTTAAAGTGTTAGTTCACCCAAAAATGAAATTTCTGTCATTAATTACTTACCCTGATGCCATTCCACACCTGTAAGACCTTCGTTCATCTTCAGAAAACACAAATTAAGATATTTTTGATGAAATCCAAAAGGTTTTTATCTCCCAGAAAGTAACGTAATTACTGCAGTGGTTCAACCTTAATGTTGTGAAGCGACGTGTACAAAAAAAAAAAAAAAAGACTTTATTCAACAATATTTTCTCTCCCCTGTCTTTCTGCAATGTTGTTTATGTCCAGCGCTTCCAGGTTCTACGTCAGAACGCCTGCTCATTATTGGCCGGCTCCTGCATGTCTTCTGCTGCTGAAATGTTACAGCTTTGGCCAATACTGAGTCGACATTCTGATGTAGAACCTGGAAGCGCTGGACGTACAGATGTTTATACAGATGTACATAATTAACAAAATTATGGCAATTGATTTTTTTGTCATAGACATTATTAATCATCAAATATTTGTTCAAGTTTTGTTCTTTTGACAGTGTTTGTGTTTATGCAATGAATGTTGAATTAAAATTATAGCAATTGATTTTTTTTGTCATGGACGTTATTAATCATCAAACATTTGTTCACATTTTGTTCTGTGGACATTGTTTTTTTTATGTAATGAATGTTGAATCTATGCTGCATGGCATCTGTTTGTGGTATTTAAATTAGTATGAGTAAGCCTGCATGTGCACAGGTACTAGTATGTTTGGTTGTGTATTTATTAGCTTACCAAAGAATGGGGCACAAGAGCCTGTTTCTATATATTTATTTATTTATTTTTTTTTTTTTTTTTTTACTGTTGCTGTGTGTTTCTCTGTTATTTTTCTCTGTGTGAATATAAATGACTGCAGCAGACTGTCACTGACACATTTTCATCCTACACACAGAGACCTGCACATTATATATTTCAGGATGACACTAAGTGTCAAAAGCATCTGCTCCGTAATAAAAAAAGACACTCCACTGATGACATTCTGAGGCAGGACAGACAAGACAGCAGATGGCTGATCTCTTTTTTCTTCCTCTCTCTTTTCTCTCTCACTTTTCCCCCTCAGTGTACCTTTCTCTACCCCTGAACCATTTGCATCCTGCATGCAATGGTATAGCTGATCCCCCTATATGGATAGAGGGTAATGCTGACCTTTGCACAATGCATGAAAGATCATACATCAAACAGAGTTTTCCCACAGCCAGTCATGGTATGGAAGATCTTGGTATGCTGACATTACACTTTTTGTTTAGTTTTAGGGGCCTACAGAGTTTTTTAATGTAAGCATTATGATACATGTTTTGTTGTTGTTTGCTTGTTTTTAAAGGAAAAAAAAATCTTTTTTGTGTACTTAATCTCAACCCTACGCTAGACATAAACAACATAAGCTAAATGCACAATGACATTAATTTTAGTTACAATATCTTAACCTAACCATTTCATGACAATATGAAAATATAATAGGCAGATAAGTGTACAGTGACAATAATTCGTGGATGGATGGATCCATCTTTCTATAGACATCTTAGAATTGAGTGAGTCTTTGTTCTCTGTTGTCATGAGATGTTCATTTAGATCTCTAATACAGCTGTCATAACCACTCAGACGCTGACAGTTTGGTTGTTTCCTTTGTCTTGCTCTTTACAGAGATAGATGTTGTAAAGTAGTTTGACATTTCTATATAGTCTTTTCATTCAATCAGAAATTCAGCAACTCCTTTCTGAACAATGTTAGATGCCAGGGAACTTCCTCTGGACTGATGCCATTTTTAAGATGTATAGAAATCTAACAGAGCTGTCTGTATTTAAATGAATGTTCTTGGTCAATACAAGTTAAAAGTGAAGTGTTTCATTTCTGTGGCACTTGCAGCAACAAATGAATCTACAAAAATTTATGAACAGTCATAAATGTTTAAAAACAGTCATAGAACACCCCCTCGATCTGTCATTGGTCATCCAAACAGATTACACTGCCCCGAAGTCATGCCATTGGTTGAGAAAATGTTGCTATGTTTGGGCTGGTCAGAGTGTTCAAACAAACAGAGCAAATGGCTTAATTATAGTTGTCTCTGCATATTAAACTAGGATAGGAAAAGGTATTTTAACTTTGAAAAACACACACTTCACCTTTAACATCCATTGACAGCAGCTTTTTGGCTTCCAGCACATAAAGAGATTTTCATGGACAAACCGCTTATCCTATGTCTATGATGTACTGTAGACACAAAGCAGCTGAAGTGAGAGAGGACAGAGAATGAAAGCACAGGGAGCTGCTCGGAAAGAGTTACTTGAATGATCACAATTTATTTTTAGTGAAAAGGGCCAGTGAGCAGGTGAGTGGGAGCTAGAACTTCCACAGAATACTTTCTATTTTTCTTGTAGGTTTTGGTCTATTTTCTTCCTTCTGGACTAACCCTTAAAAGTGAGAGTGTGACAGTTAAGCTAGTTTTCTTTTGCTGTCCCCTTTCGTCTAACAATAGCTTGATAAACTGCTATTTCAGAAAGAACAAACTCTCATTCATATGTCTTCATTGTGTTTTTTATGGGAAACGTGTAACCTACTTTTGATTAAAATAAGGGTTATTTCAGTTTTTTTTACTTTAGTTTACTTCAAAATCCAACATACTCTCATGGCAAGTCATTATTATTTTACGTTTTGCCGAATTGGTGGCTAATTCATCTGAATCTCATTTGCATGTTTTTGTACAATTTGCTTACTCCCCAGTGACAATTGGGTTTAGGGGTGGGCCTTCATGCTTACTTTTTCTAAAAATCGTTTAATATATATATATATATATATATATATGTATATATATAAAATGGTTGGTTTCTGGCCTTGATTCTGATTGGTCAAAAGCTGTGTTTTATTCACGATAAATCATGGCTATGACCGCTTCACCCAACGGTTCTGCGTATCACTAAACAACACCCTTAGCAACCACTCTTAGCAACGTAAACTGTATGTTCTCAATTGATATTGTTCATTAAAGCTTACTGTATTATGTAGAAGAGTATTGTGAGAAAGAGATCGAGTGAGCGAGTTTATTACCTGTATTCAGATGTAGCATTTTACTTCAGGTCAGTCCTATGTTCATATTAAAAAATCTGTTTAAATGTCCGATGTATTATCTTGTCCTTTTAACAGTTAAGGGTTTTTCCCGTGACTGACAGCGATAGTCAAAGCATTTGTCAGTTGCGTCTTGTTCTGTTTTCAAAACAATTCAGTCTTTTCAATATAAAAGTCTTCGCTACTGACTGACAAACTCATAAAGACGGTCTTTGCCACCATTTAATGGTGTAATAATGTAACTTCTGTTGCTGTTCACGGTCAGGGAGAAGGCTTTTAGAAAAAGTTTACTTCATGAAAGTTGCATTGATACATATTTCTGGCTTTAATATCCGCTTTGTATCATTTCAAGACACTCACACAGGTTTGTTTTTGTGAAATTTTGGGGACATTCTATAGGCGTAATGGTTTTTATACTGTACAAACCGTATTTTCTATCGCACTACACTACCCCTACCCCTAAACCTACCGATCACAGAAAACTGTGCACATTTTTACTTTCTCAAAAAAACTCATTCTGTATGATTTATGAGCCTTTTGAAAAATGGGGACATGGGGTAATGTCCTCATAAGTCACCCTCTCCTTGTAATACCTATGTCATACCCATGTCATTATACAAATTTGTGTTCTGATATGTCTCAAAAAAAAAACACACACACACACACACACATTACCGGTCAAAAGCTTGGAATACATCTGTGGAAGTCTCTTATGCTCACCAAGGCTGCATTTAAAAGTTGATTTATTTTTTTCTTTTAAACTTTCTTACCCCAAACTTTTGAGTGCTTCCACAAAAATATTAAGCAGCAAAAGCTGAAGTAAGAAATGTTTCTTAAGCCTCAAATCATCATATTAGAATGACTTCTGAAGGATCCTGTGACACAGAAGACTGGAGCAATTAAGCTTTGCTATCACAGGAAAAAAAAATACATTTTAAAAACATAAAAATATATAAATATTTTACTATTCCAAACTTTTGACGGGTAGTGCATATTTTACTGAAGGATACATTTGCATTAATAGGGTTTCATCACTACTGGTAAAATGGGACCAAATGAGCCAAATTAACTGAGCAGAATAAGAGAAAGAGATGGCAAGAACAAACAAGAGTGATATATATCACCTTACATTAACACTTTAAACACCTTGCTTTGAATGATCCGCTCTGAGAAGTAACTATGTCATATTGACTGTAGACAACATGTTGGTTGGATTCATTTGGAGGTTTTTTATGTAATGCTATTTGGTTTTTATTACTTACTTATTTACTTTCTTTCCATTATTTTACCAGTGGCTAATTTATACACTGTGTTTTGAGTCATGAAGGCGTAGTCTGTGCTAGTAAGACCCAGAAAAACAATAACTTTGAGATGATAGCATGTTTTCCACAAAACATTGTACTTGTCTGAGTAATTCCTTTTCATGTTCTCAGTCTGTCTCCCTGTGTTTGTTGTGCTTGGATTGCTGCCTTGTTTAACAGTATGATGTCTTTGCCATACTTGTTTGTGCTATTTGGGTTTGCCAGTTTAACACAGTGTCAATAAGCTTAGTTGTTAAAAGGAACACTGAGTGCTTAATGCAAGGCACTTCGTTTGCAAGTGTCGTCTAAACCACAGACACAACAACTTTCAGTATGAAGTTCTGTCTATTTCAAGTGTCACACCAGCTATATAGGACTTTCAACCCTTTCCTTAAACCATTTGAATGTCTAGTTACCTTTCCGTTCACCCACCAGTGGGAAATCAAACACATTTGATACTTTAAAAGGTCTAAGATATGTTAATGGCTGTGAAGGTTTTGTTTTATTTGTTTTGGCAAATGTTCTGTGTCTCTGGATCAGTGCTTCTGTGTGTTGTGTGATTTCCTAACAGTTTATTTAGATATTGTGAATTGCTAAGGGGTTTTGGCTCTGACACACTGTTACCACACTGCCTTGAATTTAAAGATTTTTTTTTGTGAAACTGAATTTTTGTTGTATATATGTTTCTGAATGTGTGTGAGAGAGCCAAATCTCTTTGAATAAAACTTATAACATATCTAAAGCCTTTCACCTTGAATAAAGACACATTTTATCCGACCTGCACATCTACCACGATTGGCTGCAAAAAGTAAGTTTCTTACACACAGACACACACACACACACACACACACGCTTTGCGTTTTGGACGATCGGATCACAAGTAGACGAGGCAGACAGATTCCCATTTACACCTGGTGTTTTAATCCGTCTCTTTTGTCCACTTTCAACCACTTTTGTCCTGATTTCCTAAGGGGAGGGTCTATGGGTGGGTAAAAGTGTGGGTTTTTAAGATCCTTTGATCTAATGGACAAAATAAGCCTACACAATTTACATATGAACGCGCACGGAGACGATGGAAAAACATACGGAAAGCATCAGCTTTCGTTTCTGCTCTGACAGCTGCAAGACCACACCGGACGCTGTGAGAGTGTTAGAAATCAGGAATGATGAGAGAACATTGTGCTTGGTATGTTTTTCGTCTTTAAACCAAACTCGGGTCTTCAGCTGACAAAGTTTAAATCCCATCTGGCTTGCGCGCTTCCCATAATATTTACACATTAGGTTAGTAGGCAGAGAGTAGGTGGCCTGTAGTGGCTGTTCAAACACATTTGACCACATGAGCGTTCTCACTATGAATGCGTTTTCGTCTTCCTCTGGAAGTGGTCAAAAGTGGACAAGCTCAAAACGTTTTACACCCCGTTTACACCTGTATTTAGCATCATCCACTTGTGATTCGATTGACCAATACGTATCTTAATACCAGGTGGAAACAGGGCCTTGGAAAGTGTGCTTGTGCTATTTTTAGACCACTTGCTTTAGTATTGCGCTATATTATGCAGTGACAGTTGTAGTACATGTGTGGCTTAAGTATCCACTGTACATCTGTTTGATTTTTGACACCTTTACCAGACTACTGCACAGCAATTATGGCAAAAGCCTACTGAACCTGGCAGCAACTAGAAATCTGCAAGGTTCCCTCATGCATAATTATGACCTAAATATCCACTTGTCTTCAAAGAAACATTCACTTTTTTGTGTAAGTTAGCAGTCAAACAGGCCATAACCTGTCCAGCCTGTGTCTTAACTGATGCTTCCCTCAGCCTTGTGAAACCGCACACAATGCATTCTTTAAACTGAAGCATAATGGAAGTCTTTCACAGGTGCTATCTGCTAAAGTCATAAAAATGTCAGCCAGGAAGGAGAGATCTCATAGTATTGAGAACTTTCTTTCCTGTTTAGCATCCAGATATATATGTGGAATGGAAATACATGGCAGTTAGGTATCATGAAATGCATATTTTCTAAGGTTTTGTATATTGAATTTTTCTAAAATTGCATTTTCAAGTGTTGGGGAGTAACTATTCTACATTTGATCAGTAGTCAAGTCAAGTCACCTTTATTTATATAGCATTTTTTACAATGCAGATTGTTTCAAAGCAGCTTTACAGTGATAACAGGAAAATAATGCAACAATGTTTGTTTTAGCTGTACAGCAGCTCTAGAAAAAAAAAAGTATCATTGTCCAGCTTAACCCTTAAATGCATAAATGTTTCGCCAATAATTCTTACATAATCGGGTCTTTAGCGACCCGGATCTATATCTAACACGGATGAATCTCTACCTGTCATGATAATATTAAACTCCCCTGATATTAGAGTAACAATTACAGAAGAATAAAATAAAGCATATTTTGTTACCTTTTGGTGCTTTGAAGGGTTAATTTTGAGCAGATGTTTTGTGCCATCATCACTGTCCTCGTCAGAGCTCATTTCCCAGTACATTCAGCAAATTATAGTTTTGAGAATATGTTTGAGATTGTGAATATGACCCCGTTCACGATCGCAAACATATTCTGAAAACTATCATTTTCAACATCTTCAAAATCAATATTTTGATCGCTGACAGCTTCACCAGATCCATCATCAAGTGACAGTGACACTCATATTTGATTGCGTTCAGTACTTGTTCTGCAGTAAATCACTGAGCCATTTCAAGTTTTGCTGATGATACTTCCTATTCTTTCGTTTTCTGTCTGAATGAAACATCACTTCATCATTGTGTATCAGACATTGCCATCTTGTTGAATAAAGGTGAATTGTACTCATTCCGTCATTAAACATTCAATTATTGTTGTGCAGAAAAAAATATACTTACACTGATACACACCTCAGGTCATTAGTGACCCTATACATTTTTACAAAAAATGAATGGGAAAACAGGCATTCTTGTATAATTTTATGATTTTTTTTTTCTTGTTATATTGTTTATAATGAATTGATTGAGGAATACTAAGAAGGTTGATGTCTAACTTTAAAAAATGAATGAGAAGGAGGGTAGTGAATGACGTCCCGGGTCTATAAAGACCCGAGGTATGCATTTAAGGGTTAAAGGGTTAATTCACCCAAAAATGAAAACTCTGTCATTAATTACTCACCCTCATGTCGTTCCAGACCTGTAAGACCTTCGTTCATCTTCAGAACACGATTAAGATATTTTTGATGAAATCTGAGAGCTCTCTGACTCCTCCATAGACAGCAATTTAATTACCACTGTCAAGGTCCAGAAAGGTACTAAAGATATTGATAAAATAGTCCACGTGACTAGAGTGGTTCAACCTTAATTTTATGAAGCAACGAGAATACTTTCTGTGCACAAAAACAAAACAAAAATAACTTTATTCAAGAATCTTTTCTCTTCCATGTCAGTCTCCTACGCTGTTGACGTAGTAAGTACAGTGCAGCACTTCCGTGTTCTACGTCAGAACACCAAGCTTTTTCAATAACAAGCTACTTTTTGTAATGACTAGCATTATTCAATTATAAATTATATCAAAGTATGGCTATATATTTCAAAGATATTTAAATATCTTTAGTTATTTTATTTTTATTAATAACAAATTTTTCAAAAGAGCTTCACTATAGTTTGACTACTATAGCTTGTTGTTGCTACTGTAAGTTTACCTAACACTGTTTGACACAGTAAACAAAAAAATCAAGGCTTTTTAGCAAAATGTTGTGATTTTTTTTTTTTTTTTTTTTTTTTTCAAGCTTTACTTTTTTTAGCTGTAAAAAGTTGTGTGTACAGTTTTGGGAGGATTGGTACTTCTTCTAAACCTTAAATGACAGGCTTTGCCCAGTTTAGAACGGGTCATGGCTAGGGCAGGAAAATTAGAGACTGCAGCTAAAAAACAAGCCAAATACAATGACATTAACCAGGCATTGTTCATTCGTTCACACGTTTGTTGCTAGGTGTTAAATTCGGCATGAAATGGAAGTTGCAATAGTCTTTTCTTTTGTATTGTGACATATTTCTGAGTGAAACGGCTATACGGAATAAAAGTAGTGCTGGACTTGATTTTGTTCATTAAAATTTTATTGTATCATTGGATCGTTGTCATTTGCTATTGCTGTGATTGACAACGTCATCAGACCAGAGAAGACATGGCATTGCAAGAGGGAGAAGTTATTTTGCCATACAAAAAAAAAAAAAAAAAAAAAAGCCTTACACTTTATTTCGATGGTCTACTTTAGACATTCTACTAACTATAAGTAATTTGTCAACTAACTCTCATTAGAAGTATTAGTAGACTGTAGTAGGATGTTAGGTTAGGGTTAAGTGTTAGGATTTGGGTTAGTATAATAATTTGATGTATAGTTACAAAGTTATTTATAGTCAGTAGAATGTCTGTTGGGGATCATCAAAATAAAGTGTTAGCAGATTTAAGCAGACAGTCTACTAATACTCTAATGAGTGTTAGTTGATATGTAGTCTAAGTTACTTATTAGGATGTCTGAAGTGGACCATCGAAATAAAGTGTTACCAAAATAAGAATCGTTTATTTTGATTTCATGGTGAACCAAACATTCCTTATTCGGTCTGATTAATTCTCTGGCATAGGCCTATCTCTGTAAAACTAACAGCTTCAAAATATTCAATCTACATTCCAGTCTGACAATGTAGAACCTGGAGTGTACGATGGAATAGACACATATGGAAAATATCTCTAGGCATAATGTCAATCTTAACCACATATGGAAAAGTGTGAAATGAATCTCAAGCATGTGTTCAACATCCAGACCTCTGAATGGAATTTGCTCATTTAGATTTCTTTACCTTCCCTGAAATCCAAACAGCTTTTTCAGTGGTTCAGTGGAGTTTACAAAACCTTTTCTCTTTGAGATTTACGACTTGCTTGCTGACTTTATTGTACCATTTATCTTTACCAATACCTTCTCTGCTGTGTCTTTTCAGGCTCTAAGAGTGTGGTTGAAGTTCAGACTAAAATGTCGGTTTGTGGTGGCCTTCCTTTTTTTCTTCAGTCTGTCAGTGGCGATGATATACACCCTTCCTCCCTTCCCATCTGAGCAGAGCAGGGTGAATGTACGGGGCCCCCGCAATAACAAACCCAGCAAGCTGGTCGAGAAGTGGTCTCTGAGACCTTACCTTCATGTGTCTTCAAACGGACAGAACAACAGAACTCGGAAGAACCCTGAAATGAAAGATTCCGCTAAGCATCTCCTGATGGTCAACCATCATCAACTATCATTTTCCTCCAGAAAACAAGTAAAGGAAAAAGTATCAACCAAAAAGCCCCCAAAAAGTAAAGCAAACAAAAAAGAACGCTATCTGCAGAACACAAACAAGCGTCTAGCCAAGCCATTTGCAGCCAGTGCCAAAAAAGGGCGAGCCAATAGACTAGGAAATAGCAACTCTAACACAACCATCTATCTTCTTCGCTCCAGACATGACCCAGCTTTCCCTCAGCCTGCCAGCATCCAAAGCCTCCGCCCAAATAAGACATGCAGGCACAAATGTGCTCCAGATGGGGACAAAGTAAAGAGGCTTGTGGGGCAGTTCTCTGATACACAGCAGGTGGTAAAACTGAAACAGGCCCCTGGAGAAGCAGGGACACATGAAAGACAAGCAGGGTCCTTTGAGAGGAAGAGGCCCAAATCCAGGGCAGAAAACAACGACAGGATTCCAGCAGAGGCTGGCATCAAGGATTCAGCCACTGACTGGTGTAAGACTGTCTCTGATAAGACTTTTATTAAAAACTGGAACCAGACCAAAGCAGAGTCTCTACCCTGGCTGAGTGAGGACGATATAAAAAAGATGGCGCTTCTCTCCAGAGGCACTGTGTTGAGTAAAGCCAGGCTACCTGGCCATGGTCAAGTGCTTCAGGTTGGATTCAGTGATAGATATGACATTTTTGCTTCTGCAGGGGACAATCATATCAAACGCTGCCAGACAGGAAGCTGTGCTCTCATAAAACGCCCCAATGACTGGTTTGAGGTGTTCGCCTTTCACCTGGACAGAGTTCTAGGTCTGAACCGAAGCTTGCCCGCAGTGTTGAGAACATTCCAAAGTGAGATTCTACCATACAGGTACACAACTGGATCTCCTAGACCGGTGGTGTGGTGGGACCCCAACATCCAGCATTTGTCTGATGCTGAGAATGACCAGAACTCTTTTTCACTTACTTGGCCACAATATCAGACTCTGCTTAAGAGCAGGTGTGGTACTCGGGTGCCGTTGAACTTTACAACATGTGTGGGAGTTCATCATTCAGAGTGGGGGCGGTTGGCCTTGTATGACTTCCTGCTGCAGGTAAGAGACACTGAAACAGATAATATTTTGGATATTTGGTTTCCACGGTCTCTTAAGTCTAAATGTGTAAAAACATATTTTATGAGAGTAAATTGCATATGTAAATTGCAAATTACACAAGAAAACATGATTATCTTATAATATAATATAAAAATATGATTATATATATATATATATATATATGAAATAGAAATGGTCACTAATTTAAGTTTAAAAGGTTACTAGGTTTTATGACTTTCTAGTTTAAATTGTCTTTGAGTGTTTTGCTTAGAAACTCTTTTATGAGTCACAAAATTTAGGGCTGCCAGCTACATAATGGCAGACCTGCCAAGCCTGGTATTTAAAGTAATTCATGTCTTCCATTTTTAGCATTGGCATTTTTTCCTGTTCAAAACAGACCATCTTAAAGGTGAAGTGTGTGATAGGTTTCAAACATGTTTTCTGAACACTTGCCAGTTTAGACTGTCATTGTTTAGACTAACAGTAAATTGTGCCTCAAACTCAAGTCATTGGTTGAGCCATGATTACGGTGTGTTGGTTGGGACGCTCACTCAGTTAGAGGCCTGTTGCACAAAGGTTGTTGAAAAGACTGATTTTCAGAATAGGTCTGAAGTTGACAAATCAAACAAATCCAAACTGGTTTAGATCAGGTTCAGGGGTCTCACAACGTTCACTATAAACATTCTCTGTCAACTCAGGGTTTGATCCAGAGTTCAAATTCACATCTCTATGAAAGGTTAAGAAGAATATCAAAATGTAAACATTTACAAGATAAGAAGAAACACCACTGCTATAAGTTAGAGAATGCAGCTGAAAGACTGTATCAATGCAAACTGAACTATTTTAGTAATTTATATAGGTTCACAACAAGCTTAAAAGAAAGCATACAATATAAGCTTAATCATTTTAAAAGTTGCATATATATATATTCTAAAGCTTTTAATTTAAAATAACATTTGCATATAAATAAAAGCTTAATAACAATATACAAGCATACAATATAAGCTTAATCATTTTAAAAGTTGCATATATATATATATATATATATATATATATATATATTCTAAAGCTTTTAATTTAAAATAACATTTGCATATAAATAAAAGCTTAATAACAATATTAAAAAACTCAAACTCAAAATTACCTATTGTCTTGATATACTAGGAAACGAGAAAGCAGTTAAAAAAAAAATGAAAGAAAATAGGTACACACTTTACCTATAAGCAGTTTCTTATGATAATGGTGCTTTTCTTTTCTTTTCTTTTCTTTTCTTTTCTTTTCTTCTTTTTCTTCCTGGTCGGCTTTCTTATGATAGCTCTCAGAATGTTTTTTAATTAAAAAATTCAATCACTGTGAGTAAATGACCGTTAACCTTGTTTAAAACAATATTTCACAGGAAGGTTCAAAATAGAGTGTGTGTTTGACATGTAATTAATGAAACTGTGATTTGGCTTAGTTTAAGTATCTGTTCATGACCTACTATGAGCAATCCATTGTTTTATTGCATTTATTTTCTAGGATTTTTTTTTTCTTCGCTTCTAGGATTGGTATAAGGCACCTGCCATCAGCCCATCACAGACTTGGCAGAGGAATGTAAACAGGTCATTCTCAGGAATGATGTGCCTTGCATGTTGCTATGATGTACTACAGATATCTTTAACAGGATACTGAACACACAGAGCTTTTATTAAAAATAAATATTAAATGTTAGATGCTAAATTTTCTTTGTATGCACTTTCTCGATCTTAAAATAAAACTCCCTAAGATAATCACATTCAGTGTTGGGGGTAACACATTACAAGAAACATGAGTCATGCAATCAGATTACTTTTTTTCAATTAACTAGTAAAGTGACACATTACTTTTAAATTTACAAAAAGGATCTGATTTACTTCTCTTATCCCCAGGTTGAAAGAAATCGTAAGTTCAGAGGTGTTGTGTGCGCTGTGTAAACATGATGGTTATTGTAGTTCTAGACCAAATGTTAGCATGTATTTATTTACTCATCTCACTCGCACAAAAACAGATTTAGTATTCCTCAAAATGAATAAAAACAGTGAAATGCAAATTTAGAATATTACACAAACCTGTAATAATGAAATATGTTAAAGAATACAAATATACCTTGTGTGAAAGGGCCTTTACATTTACTTAACTTTTTTTTTTTTGTTGTTATTTAAAAAGCATACAAGTAAGCCCAGCGCAGATGAGAAAAAGCAATGCAAAAGTAATGCAACACATTACTTTATATAAAAAGTAACCAAGTAACCAATCAGTTACTTTTTTATGGAGTAACACAATGTTGTAATGCATTACTTTTAAAAGTTACTTTCCCCAACACTAATTATACATGACTACATGGTTCAAACTGATTGGTACTTCACTGTAACCATGTAGGATTTGGGGTAATGCTTTAAGAATCAGCCATTGAAAAACTTGTATTTAAATATTGGGGGTCACCTAATATCTAATAAGATTATTGCCTTTGGGCCTAGGATGGAAATATATGATTTCCTGAAAGCTCTGCAGTGTAACTTTTTCAGACTAAATGATAAAAAGTCAAACAAACAAATAAATGAATTAATAATTATTCCATATTAATTTCCAGAGCATCATCCAAGCACAATTATATGATGTTGGCAAAGTTAGAACTGTAACAAGAGAGACTTTCATTCACTGTGAATGATTATACAAAATCTTGATCACATGAGGATTGTAATTCGGTCTCACATCATTAGCAGGTTTAGAAGATGTCTTTTACACGTAGCAACAATTTTTTTAAAGAACCATTGTCGTCATGGTGATGCTTAATTAAAATTTTGAACATAGGTAATAGAATAAATGCATGCATGAATCCTTTCTATTGAACAGGTTGAAAGAGAAAGTGACTGGTTGAAACTTCCTTTGCGGTTTTGTGATTTTATGATAATCTTTACAAAAGTACAATCATCGCTCCCCTTTTAATAATTTTGCATGATGAGCATCAAGGAAACATTTTTAAGAAAGCTATTCTGTGCAATTTACAGCACTTTTGTAAAACAATGAAGTTTCTTGGGGTTTCTTTTGTGGAGTTTGTACTGTTTTAACAAATTTTGTTTAAGAGAATTTTGTTAAAGAAAAAAACTTACAAGGTCTTCCCGCTTGATTATAAACCATGCTAAATGAAGTGTGAAAATATCACTTGATGGCAGATATACTGTAGATAATGTTGCGCACCCATGAATTGCATGTGCTCTGAATGTGCTTGATGGATTTGTGAGTATAATCTGTGTGTGTGAAAACTGTGTGTACTGTAAAAATGTGGGTGTATGGATGTCCATGAATAATACATTAGAAGAAAAATCAATAGCTGTAACATGGCCAACAGCTAATAGCTTTGTATTGATTTGGTGAAATTGCTGACTGGGACCCTTGAACACTTGTTCCTCTCTATTCATTTAGCACCTCTGATGGCACTGATGTGAAACCTCACACCCTTAAGCACAGAACAGTGTGAAGGACACACTCACTGTCACCACAAGACCTTCTGTGTGCTGCTCTGAAATCTAGAGTGGTTCTCAACTGGTGGGCCACAGATCTGGCTTGATAGGATCATAGACGGGAGGTAGTCAGATAATGCAGTAAATACAATGGAGCTAACCATATAATCTGATACATACTTAGGATAGCAAATGAAAGTTGCTTAGCAACTTTTGTTGTGAGGAGGAAAACACTTAGGAAAACATTTGTTGATGTCAAATAATTTTTACCATATTATTTGTTCCATGTATGAAACATTTACCTTTGTACAGCGAAATTCCATGAGTGAAATTCGATGTGCGAGAGACATAAGAGGTGAACATTTTCACATTGGATTCAAGGCTGTTGTGTTTGTTTGTTTGTTTGTTTGTTTGTTTTTGGTGCAATTTTCACATTTACCAATATAAAGCTGCTTGGTTTGGAAGTAAGCTTCATGCGTCGCTACACTATTGACACTATGGATAATGGCCAGCTATTGTTAATGCAATTTTCCTTTTTCATTCTATGTCATTTTTATAATTTAGTATTCCATTATTTCTCTTTTTAAGAACTTTATCCTTTGCCCAGACCTTTCCAGGCAAGGAAATCATGAAAAAATCAGTGAGTACCCAGAACAGAAAATCTCTTTAAGTAAAACCATTTGAGAACCACTGATATAGATAAAGATGTGTCATGGCTTCTATTTTCTCTTCTTTGAGATATTTTTTTTAATTTCACAGTTTCCACTCAACACAAGATTCTATAAAACAGGAACTGGATACTAATAATATTATAAGTTATAATAATCAAATATTTTGTTACTTTACTTTTGTTTGTAAGTGGTTAAATGTCTGACTGCAATGCAGTCCAAATCTGCCATTTTAAACAAAGAAAATTTTGATGTTTAAATAATAGCACATGTTTAACATCCTGCATTACTAATTTGGACCATGTGAACTCCTTTGTACAAATGTCAGAGTTCCTTGCATCTTTTGAAGGATTCAAAATGCTTTTAAATCAAATTGTAATTCTGTATATGATAAATATAATGATTACACTTAATTTCGATGGTCCACTTTCGACACTATAATAACTTTGCAACTCCATGTTAACTAACTCTCATTAAGTTATATAGAGTGTACTAGACCTTTAGTAGACTGTTAGGGTAAGGTGTTAGGGTTCGAGTTGTAGAATAAGTTGACATGTAGTTAATTATAGTCAGTAGAATGTCTTTTGAGGAGCATCAAAATAGTGTTAGCAGATTTAAGCAGACAATCAACTAATACTCTAATGAGAGTTAGTTGACATGTTGCAAAGTAAGTTAAACTATAAGTAACTAAAGTGGACCATCGAAATAGTGTTACCAATATAATTTGTAATTACAATATTTTTGTTTTGCAAAACAGAAGTATTTTATTTTAGTGTCATGAGGTATGTATAAAGTCTCTGAATATATAAACCCAACTTCTCTCAAACCAATGGCAAAAAATGATTTGGTTTCTGAGCAAAAGGTCACATGATTAGGAATTTGAGTGGCCGTGACATGGAAATGTCTCAACAGAAATGCTCGGTGGCATTCACTATGGTTCAGTGGCAGTACTGGGCTAGAACATTACGTAAGCGAGCCCTGAGGTTATCACAGTGCCGGCTGTGTGAGGAAAGAGAGCATAGATTCGAGTATGATGTTCGGGAAGAATACAATGTATGTTGACGACTGTCAGCTTCTGATACTGCCAACTGACAGCAGCTGTCACAGACACTGAGCTGATGTAAAATTGTTTTTATTCTTAGTATTATATCAGCATGTAGACAAGTGACATAGGCATCTTTTTCTATCTATTTTTAAGGTTATCATCATCTACATAATCAACAAAGACTTTTCTAATAGTAAACATTTTTCCAGTTATCCATATAAGATGCCTTATATTATGCCTTAATTACCTTTAATTACTTTTATTGGTAGCCACAGGTGTTGTTCATTACATTAACAACAACAACAAAAGGTCCAAACAGTGTCTTCATTTTATTTTAATTTATTTATTATTTATCTTTAATCTTTAAACCCTCTAAAGTCCATGGGGGAGGGGCTATTAATTGCTTATAACATTTAATAGCAAGATTATTACTCAGCTTTTGAAATCATATCCATTTTCAGTGGATAAACAGAGTTGTTCTGAGATCAGACCTGGTTCACTTTACCATGTGAAATATAGCAGTGATGTGTCAGTATGGCCTGTGGAGTTTGAGAGGGAGGGAAGGTGTTCTAACTGGGAATGAGCTGGTAAAACACACTTTCTGCACCACAGGATCACATCTCACCTTAACTCCTCACTCACACTGTGGTATCACGACATACAGGAACCAAAGAGGCGTAATGTTGTTAAATCTTGTGAGAAAAGATAATCCACTGTTTTACGACTGGAATCTTTTTATACTCTAACCCTGCAAGAAACTACTTGCAGGACAGAAAGGAAGAATGAGTCTGAAAACTGTTCATACTACTCTGGGTTAGAAAATAATCCTGAGTAGTCAGGTTTCATTATTTAATACAATACACTGAAGTCCTGTGTTAACGTTCTTATTTGAATGTTTGGGAGGTTAAGAAAACTGATTTGGGTATCTATAGTTCCATGAATAACTTTTAACATCCATGGAAACTTTCCATTGCAAAAATAGTTCTTTATAGTGGAAAAAAGGTTATTGAGAATCAGAATATTAAAATGTTCTTTGCACTAGGAAAAAATGGTTAACTGTTTCTTTGGCTATATTCACACTGTCAGTCCAAATCCGATTATTTGTGTATCCTGTTAGAATCTGATCTAAATTATTAACTGTCCACATTGTGTATCACAACCGTTCGGATCTGATTTGTGTGTCCTGTGGTGCTCTTTCGTTTTCCTGAAAATTTGCTTTGGTTTCTACGTATATGGCAATGACGTTGCGTTAGTAAACATATGCCAGAAACAACAACAACGACATGATGGAGGGGTTTGCAAACAGATGTTTCTTATTTACAACATGACAATGTGTAGCCGCCGTGCTGGACTGCTGCCGTGCTGGACTACTACGTCCTCTGAGACAGCGGCAGAAAGGAGGGAGGCTGGTATGAGCGGCTTATTCTGTGCTGTTGTCTCCACAGACACAACATTGTTTCTGCGACTTGTTTCCTATAACAACATCTGGCATGTTTATATTTTATGTGGCGTGAGAAAGTGACATATTCCACGCAAAATCCGACAGCGATCAGACTGAAACGAATTTCCTGAAATGCAATGTGAATAGGATTTCAAACCACATATGAATGCATTTCATGTGATTTTCTCAGACTGTACTCCAAAAAAAAAAAATGCACCTTATTATGACCTATATTTACAATTTAAAGTCATGCTCCCTCTAGCTGGCATAAAAATAATGGCCGTGTCGTGTTACGTCTGTCGTCATGAAATGACGTATGACTGTCGTTACCAATCAAAATGCGTGTTCATTTAAATGCAACGTGTGGACTTTTTACACCATTTGTCCTATTTCCATTTAGCAAAACTCATTTTTTATTAACGACTCACCCACCCCACCCCTAAACCTACCCTTAGTGATTTATAGTGCATATACACTTTATGAGCACATGCGTTCCCTGAGATTGAACCCACGATTGAATGATCACATGATTGCATATTGTTATATATTGCAATGCTCTGCCAATTGAGCTACGCGACACAGATAAAAGGGAGCAATGCATTAAAATGAAAGTGTCCTGTTGGCGATAGGGGCGCAACTTTAGTAAACACTCCTATGGGTCGTATTTCGTGAAATAAAATGAAAGTGTCCTGTTGGCGATAGGGGCGCAACTTTAGTAAATGCTCCTATGGGTCGTAATTCAGGGAAATGACAAACGACCTATATAGGCGTATTGGTTGGAGAACATGTTGGATTTTCTTGCCATTCACACTTGCTAAATGTGATCAGATTCCAATCGCATATACACAAAAAAACAGATTTAGACTGACAGTCTGAACGTGGCTTTAGTGTTTTGGTTTGGTTCTGTTCTGTTTGCCTGTGTTCCCGATCCTTGTTTGTTTCTATGGTTACTGATTATGCTTCGCACCTGTCTCCAGTTCTGTTGATTAGCCTCCTTGTGTATTTAAGCCCTGAGTTTTCCTTAGTCCCTTGTCTAATGTTAACGTATATGTTATAGCGTGTACTGTAGTGGCTTGTTTTAATGTAATTCCAAATGTAGGTTCAGGAAGAGCCTAAACATTCAGTCCTGTCAATCATCATTACATAAGCAGCAGTCACTGCGTCATCCCAGCATCCCAGCAGTCACTGCGCCATTCTTCTAGCATCCCTCCTCCTCCCCATCTCCTCCTCTAATTCTCTTATTCTCCCTCTGCGCAGTACTGTTATAGGGGGTTTTAGCTCGGAGCTCAAGCCAAGCCTCGAGTTCGTGTCTCCTTCGAGTACAACAAGCCAAGTTTGTTTACCATTAACTATTAAGACTGAATGGACAGGCGATCTCGTAAACCTGGTGTTCATTAAAAGTCAGTTTGATCATCTTATTGTGTCTCTTGGATTACTACAGCTCACCATAACACTTTATTTTTAAGTTATAAGTGGTTTAAAAAGATGTAGTTTAAAAGCTTATATTTGTGAATGTCTATTGACATAACAGAGATTAAAGGAATGTCTATTTGGTCACAGTTTAGTATGAGGAACACATATTCTCTACTAACTACGACTTTTGCCCCTAATTTACTGCTTATTAATAGTTGGTTAAGTTTAGGTATGGGGTATAGGATGTAGAATATCATGCAGAATAAGGCATTATTGTGTGCTTTATAAGTACTAATAAACAGCCAATATGCTAGCTGCAAGCTAATTAGCAACTAGTTAATAGTGAGAAATGGTCCCAAACTAAAGTGTTATTGTCTGTTTTTCATATAACAGAGATTACATGTAATTTCTTTTAACATGTGATTCATTTGTTGTTTTCTCCAGGTGAATGACAGACTGGACCGGTCTTGCTGTGGTTTCAGACCAGACCCATCAGATCTGTGCGTAGAAAACCTGCTGCATATCAAATGTGAAAACCCAAAGGACTTAAATCTGGTGCACATCCTGGTAAATTGAAAATTGGTGATATTTGTCAGATCATCTGATATTAACATATCAATACAGAGTACCCAACATCCCCACTCTTGTTTGTCCATCCTTCAGAGTCAGGTTGTTATTGTCGTGCAGGTTGTTTATGCATTTTTGTGGTCATGAGAAATAGATGTTGTTCCCTCAACATAAAGAAGTTTTGGCCACAAGAAAAATATATTGTTCCCTCAACATAAGATCTCAATGCCATGACTTTACATTGCTTGGCCACGACATAAGTGTCGTTATACGTCGACAAAAGTCCCCTGTCACATAATATTTAGAGGACAAAAAATAAGTACAAACATGTACGTACACAATAAGTGCATTGTATCAAATGATTAATTTAAACTTAAGTACATAGTAGTTAAGGGGACTTAATATAAAGTGGGACCTATTTTTATTATATATATATTTAGATATATAAAGGAGATATATATATATATATATAATTTTTTTAAATAAATTTTAAAACATTTTTGACCTTAAGCTTGTGCAAGTGTCTTTAAACTAGTCAGGACTTCATTTGACTTTGAAGAGAGTAAACATGCATAAATAATGACACTATGGCTTCGGCAAAACTTGAAGCAGTTCCTTTTTTTTTATGTAGTTTTATTGACTGACCTTATGACAAGGTTACATAGCTGGCAAGTTTTCGTTTTTCTACCAGGAGAGTGTCTTTTTTCTTTCATTCTGCTTTCCAATATCAAAAGTAATATCTTTCCAGCAGCTCTTGAGATCTACGTGAAGTTTGAGCTCCCACTCAAACTGTGAGTTAGAACCCCAACTAAATTAAGTGAGGCTGCTGAAATGAGTCAAGACAATCAGTTTCCATGGGAGCCTTTATATTGGTTCTGTAGCCATTATCTGATAGTGTTCGGAGAGATGGAGAAACAGAGCTCCAGTGTGGTGTGGTTTAGGTTTTTGCAGCCAGTCTGCAAAAGTCATCTGTTTTAATATTGCTTGCCCACAAAATCATTCCACAATTTTAGAAATATCTCCCCACCACTTAGAAAAACCTACAGAGCTCACAGTAACCAGTATAATTCATAAAAGCTGTCCCTTTTTTTAACCCTAACCCTGAAATTGAACATGCATGTGAAGTGAAAAAGTCATATTTTATGCAAGTCTGACTTTTTGGCAGACAGGATGTTTTTGTGTTGTTTTTGTGTTACTTTATTCATGACTTCTGCATATATTTTAGTGAATATACTTTTGGCACAATTACATGAAATGTAATTCAAAAAAAGAAAAAAAAAAAGAGTTTGGTATTTGGTATCAGGTGCCACTTGTTTTGATATTTTGTATCTAATGCAATGCAATTCTAATACTTTGAAGTGTGACTTAAAGGGTTAGTTCACCCAAAAATGAAAATTCTTTCTTTAATTACTGACCCTCATGTCGTTCTACACCCGTAAGACCTTTGTTCATCTTTGGAACACAAATTAGGATATTTTTGACAAAATCCGATGGCTCAGTGATTCAAATCATTTGTTTCGAATCAGTTGCCAAAGTCACGTGAACTATTGAAGTTTCAAAACAATTATGATGTAACGAATCCTCGTTTACTGAAATCATGTGATTTTGGCGCTCTGAACCACTGATTCGAAACAAATGATTCTTAAAGCTTCGAAGCTCCATAAAGCAGTGTTTTGAAATCGCCCATCACTAGATATTGTTGAATAAAGTCACTATTTTGTTATTTTTGCCATACAAAAAGTATTCTCGTCGCTTTATAATATTAAAGTTGAACCACTGTAGACACATGAACTGTTTTAAATATGTTTTTATTAGCTTTCTGGGCACTGAAAAAGGGAATGTCATTGCTGGCGATGCAGGCCTCACTGAGCCATCAGATTTTATCTAAAAAATATTAATTTGTGTTCCGAAGATGAACGAAGGTCTTACGGGTGCGGAACGACATGAGGGTCAGTAATTAATGACATAATTTTCATTTTTGGGTGAACTAACCATTTAAAGGGTTCAACAAAAAATAAAAATTCTGTCATCGATTACCCTCACGTAGTTCCAAAGCCATCTGCAAAACACATGAAAATATTAAACTTGAGCGATTTCTGTCCCTCAATTGAAAGTCAATGTACTTTGACAAAAATGGTAACACTTTCATATAGGGAACACATATTCACTATTAACGATGACTTTTCCCTCAATAAACTCCTAATTTACTTCTTATTAATAGCTAGATAGCTGTTAAGTTTAGGTATTGGGTAGGATTAAGAATGTAGAATAAGGTCATGCAGAATTAGGCATTAATATGTGCTTAATAAGTGCTAATAAATAGCTAATATTCTAGTAATATGCATGCTAATAAGCAACTAGTTAAAAGACCCTAAAATAAAGTGTTACCAAAAAATCTAGTGGTTAATCCAAGTATTCTGAAGAGACACAATGTCCTTAAAATACTAAATTCTGTTATCATATAATCACATACAAAGATGGATTAACATTCATCAAATATGGCAAGCGGAAGCTCAAATGTACTTGCTTGATGTGCAAGAATCAATGAGGTTTGTTCTTGTGTCAAGCAAGTACAGTTTAGCTTCCGTTAACCACATTTGATGTGCTCTATGTATGTGCGTTGATCAATGTTTAGGCTATATGTGAATAAAAACCAAAATTAAATCTGTTGAAGTCATATAAAGCGATTGAGTCTCTTTAAAAGAGTTGGATTAAACTGCTCGATTTTTACAAAGTTTTTACGAACTTTTTGAACATTCAATGGGTATTCTATGAATCGGAAATTGCTTAAGCTTCGTTAAAAATATCTTCATTTGTGTTTCAAAAATGAAAAAAAGTCTTATGGTTTTCGGAATGACATGAGGGTGAGTAATTGACGGGAATTTTCATTTTGGGTAAAATATCTTTTTAAGACTCCAAAAGTTTCCAAACAATGTGGGGCACTGCACGTAATATAAATGAGCATTAATCTATTCAAATATGGTGTGTAAACCTCTATTTATAGGTTCGGAAGACAGAACCATCCAGACTGGTTTTTATTGACAATGCAGGAAGACCTCACCAACCACAAGACAATCTCAACTTCAGACTTGTTGAAGGTATTGATGAGTAAGTATTAACATGTGTATATTTATACTATCCATACAGTTTACAGCAGGGGTCTCCAACCCTGATCTTGGAAAGATACCTTCCCTGGAGACTTCAGTTCCATCCCTTCTCCTATATGCCTGTCTGTAATTTTCAAGTAACCCTGAACACTTTGATTAGCTGGTTCAGGTGTGTTTAATTGTTGTTGGAGCTTAACTCTGCAGGATAGTAGCTCTCCAGGGTAGGGCCTTTCATAAGTTCTTACTTTAATTTAAAGCTTAAAGTCAACACTAGTGGCTTAGAAACTACTAACTAATTTGTAACTACTCTCTGTACTTTATATGGTTGTACAATTTGTTCTGAAGGCAGAATGTAGCTAGTAGGTAGGTGTTACATAAGTAGGTGATACAAATAAAATGTCATTTATTTATTATAATTGACTTTATTTGACATGCACAACATGGAACCATTCACACAGAGGTGTGCTGTTTTGGTTCGTGTTGAAGAGCCACTACAAAAGTATAATACTGTATATTCACACAATGTTCTCTCTTAAAATGTAAAATGTCAACATTATCATATATTTCTAAAGAACTGAAGTCTGATCATTTTCAATATGAGAGTTTATTGATGCAGTTCAGTCAATCTGTCAATTCAGTCAATTTTATTCCAACCATTACTCCTTGTCAGAGACTTCCGTAAATATTTACTTAATAGACAGTTACATTTCAACTAAGTTTAATGGTGCAACGCAAAAGTTGTAACTTAGTGCTCCTTTACGTTAAAACTAGACTTGCAAGCAACTTACACACAGCTGGTGCAACGGGCCCTAGGAGCAGGGTTTAAGACCCCTGGTTTACAGTGTTATAAAAATATGGCTAGAGTGGTGTGGCCAAGTACAAAACTGGTTAAAATGTGTTAACTATTACTAGGTTTGAACCACTTCTTACAATTGTGCCCTTGAGCAACATACTTCATGTTGACCCAGAGGAACTATCCCTGTAAAATGCATTGCAAATACTTTTGGATAAAAGTGCAAAATAAGTTATGTTTACAGATACAAATTTTAGAATATTTATGGGTAACACTTTGTTATGGGGAACACATATTCACCATTAACTACGACTTTTGGGAGTAGCTTTTACTGCTTATTAATAGTTAGTAAGGTAGTTGTTGTAGCGTTTAAGTTTAGATATGGGGTAGGGATGTAGAATATGGTCATGCAGAATAAGGCATTAATATGTGCTTTATAAGTACTAATAAACAGCCAATATGCATGCTAATAAGCAACTAGTTAAATGTGAGAATTGTTCCCCCATACTAAAGTGTTACCAGATATTGTTCTTAAGGAAATAATAATGTTCTCCCATCTGACTGCTCAACATGTACAAAACTCTCAGTGTAAAGGCCCATTAAAACCAAGGACTGTAACTCTAATGATAAAGATATAGTTCTAAAAATTGTTCTAAATATAACAGACTAGCAGAGTTCACACCACAACTATAACGAAAACGGCACAGAGAAATAATATGAAATCAGAAGGATTTTTCCAGCTGATGAACGATGAAAACATTGACAGCCAATCAGAATCCATCCTGTTTTAAAGAGCTGAAGCATTTAAAGTAGCAGACGACAAAACTGCACGCGTAGATTAAACGGAATGTTATTGTGTGTTGGTATTGACACTAATATAGTTATCCTTATAGTTATCGTTCTTGGTGTGAACGGTGTATTTGTTGATTGGCAGGTTTCCAGAACGGGCTGTTTCAGTGCTGCAGTCAGGATGTCTGGAGAGGATGCTCCTTCGCTCCCTATCTGTGGATCAGGAATTCTGGGTGAGCAGAGGAGAGGTGTCCGGACTCAAATCTCTCATCCGGCACATAGAACAAAGAGCCAAGGCCCTCCTCCAGCATATACAAGAAAAGAAACTAAGACTTAACAGAGATCTATAACTCTCCCATGAAGAGATTCTCTCATTTTGTAAATAACCAATTACTGAATTCTCAGAAGACACAAAAGGTTTATGAAAATTGTTTGCTTTGATTTGAATTGCCCAGATTCATTTATGTGCATGTCTTGAAGTGTGTTTGTTGTGCTGTTTAGAAAGTCATGCAAACTATGAAAGACAGCTTAAATGAGAGGAGGCAGTGCATTTGCATGGATTTTTGAGTGATTTTCCTAATCAAGGTTGACAATCCTTGAACTGTGATTAACTGGTGCTCTCAGTATCTGAGAGAAGAGATTCCAGATGGTCATTTGCAAAGCAGAACTCATGCAGAAGCACATCACTGTGAAGAGTCATACCAGACGCGACGCAAGATTTCAACAACAAGCAATTTGTCTTTCCATGCTGAATGTGTAGAATGTGTAGAAACAATTTTCACTCAGAAATTGCTATAGTAAATTCATAATGAATTAAATGTGAAATTTTGTTGTAGAATTTACTCCAATAATCTTTGGCTTATTTACAACATATATATAAAAAAATAAAAATCTTGGTAACACTTTATTTTAAAGTGCCGTAGTTACATGTTATTACATGTACTTACTATAGTAATAACAATAAATTATGCATAATTACGAGTAACTAACCCTAAACCAAACCCTAACCCTAAGTGTAACTCTATAGTAAGTACATGTAGTTAATTAATAGCACTCAGTACTTATTAGTACTTACTCAGTAATTACAATGTAACTACAGCACTGTAAAATAAAGTGTAACCAAAATCTTTTATTACAATGTAGACACCAAATAATCAACAAAATATTTCACTCATCTGCATTTTACAAAACCATAATTTACATGGAAGAAATTGACAAGTTTTGCAAGCCTTTCTGTGGTGCATTCAGAAAGGGTAACTGCATCTGTAAATGAGAAATGTAGCAAATGATTCCAAAATATTTTTCTTCTACAGCAGTGGTTCTCAACTCCAGTCCTTGGGACCCACTGCTCTGCACATTTTGTATGTATCCCTTATTTAAAGCACCTGATTCAGATCATCAGATCGTTAGGAGAGACTCCATGAACTGAACTGAGTGTGTCAGATAAGAGAGACATACAAAACGTGCAGAGCAGTGGGTCCCGAGGACTGGAGTTGAGAACCACTGTTGTACAGTGTATGTAAAACTTAAAACAAACAAACAAACAAACAAAAACAATGGAATTATGTTGTACAAGCTAAATCTTCAATGAAGGCACAGTTATGCACAAAACTGCTGAGTCTAAATTTGTGCTGTCGTATGCAGTTATCATACATAATTCTAGGCTTTTGACTGGGTCTTATAGGCCACATAATGCACACACTGCAGTTAAATATGGTTGTAACTCTTTGTCTGCAATGATCATTTATACCAGTGGTTCTCAACCTTTTTGACTCCTTTTTGGCCTCCCATTGTTAAAAATAATATTCAAAGGCCACATGACTTCTACAGTTTGTGATTTACTAGATAATGATTAAGGATAAATTTTAGAACTGAAACGTTTCCAGATTTTTTTGCTTGATTTACAACCCAAATACCATAAAATATATTATTATTATTGCTAATATTTTTTAGAGCTTAGCGTAACTAGAAAGAAATGGATATTCATAGTTGAGGGGTGAATTAAAATAAGAAAAATACTGTTTTTTTTTTTGTTTGTTTTGTTTTGTTTTTTGTTTGTTTGTTTTTTGGCTTAATGTTATGCTTGTTTTTTCTTATTTTAAATAATTTTAAGTCATCTTGAGGCCCCCTTGGAATTTTGCTGAGACCCCCTAGTGCACCCTGGTTCACATCTACTGATTTAGATGATGGTGATATTTGTTTCTTGAAGGAATCGTTCTTTTAAGCAAGTAACTAGTTGAGCCAGTTCACAGAATCGAACTGATTTGAAATTTAGTTCCAGGGGCCTGTACTATGAAGCCGGATTAGCTGGTTAGCCAGGTAAGTTTCAGATTAGTTTGCACCAATCCTAGGCTTTAGGTACCATGAAAGTGACTTGGCTTTTAGCGGTGTTCATCACCATAGTAACTTCCGCTCCATGGCTAACCTGCTCCAGGGCAGGTTTTGTTCTGGGTAAGAGATCTCAAACCGAAATTGGACCAATCAGATGTGAGCAAAGTGACACCGACACATCCAACTCAATAAAGTCACTCCCCCAGTTTCTCTTCCTTCAAATTAAAGGTCACTATATAGTAAAAACAAATATTTAATGATGAAATTATCTGGCTTCAATGATAATTAGAATTATTTAATGATTTATATAATTATTATATGATCTATATTATTATTAATCCATTGCACACAAGCAATTTTAGTTTATTAGTTATTATTAAGCATTTAGATTAAATTAATATTACTATATACAGATCATATGTAATATAAATAAGCTGTAGAATCAATAGATAACTCTTTAAAGTTGTGACTTTATGTTTGAGTCTTTATCGCTATTATCAACTATTTAAACTAACTTCACAAGTTTCACTTGCACTGATAGAGCAAGTTAATTTCTTTTATTTGTCCTCTTTCATGGATAAGTATTTTCTTTAGTGTATATGCGTTTAAATTCTTAATTTTCTTCAATCTCTTAACCTTCAGCAAAAGAGTTCTGAATCGCGCTGACTCTCACGAGAAGTGAATCACAGTTTCTCTCTGTTGCAAGGCATGTGATTGGCTGTTTGCCATTGATTTCACGCATTCCTGTGTACGCTCACCACAAACTCAGGATCAAAGCCTGAGTTGACAGAGAAAGTTGATGATTAGCATCATGGTACCAACAAAGCCAGATTAGAGTGGTTTGGTATTGTTAACTTGAAACTAATCCTATAACCCTGAGTTTGTTCAACTACCATCATGGTACATGCCCCAGGTTGATGACTCAAAACGGACATCCGAAGTAGCAAGCACGCTTGTGGAGCACTGAATGAGCCAATAAGCATGCCCAGAACTGTAACTGAACCAAAGAACTGGTTTGAAATTAATGAATCAAACCTACAGGCAGAGCTGAAAGTCAGCTTTTTATTCATGTTCGACTCATAAAACACTAAAACCAATTCTGTTAAAGTTTTCCAAGGAACCTCAGAAAACTTCGACAGTTAGAACTGGCTCATTCGGTTGTTTTTGAGTCAGTTCTCTTTTTATTCGTTCATTTCAAACTAGTTCTTTGGTTCAATAACCCGTCTGGACATGCTTATTTGTGCTACTTCAGAATCAGATGTGCATCTTGCCTTATCAATTCAATTCAGTGATTCAGTTCAATTCTGTGAACCGACTCAACCGGTTACCCTCTAAAAAGAATGTTTCGTTCAAGAATCGAACATCACTATTAGATGATTCACCCATATTTACACGCGGTTGCTACTCCCAAAATGTTGTAGTGTGTACGTGTTTTGCATAATTTAGTTTATGCATAATTAAAAACCTGAATTAGAAATTTGTCTTGAATAAATGTGTTTATATAAGATTTATGAAGTATTTCAAGACCTCAATCATAAGAAGAATGACAAGTATCTGACAGAATTTATTATGAACACACACATAAGTGATTAAATCACATTTTTGGAGTTTGCACTTTTGAGTTTGTCTTTCTTTGTTCTAACACAACTGAAAACTTTAAAATAATCCAAAGATATTCAGCAGATTTCAGTTCAATCATAGACAGAGACTGAAGCAGAGTTTAGAGTGGCTATATCGAGCCCATCTGTTCATGAGCTGATCTTGTCACTTCCAATAAGCCTCATACTGATCACACATTTGGAGATTAGGAGCGTGCAGAGGGAGAAAAATAAATGATATCAGCGAAACATTAAATCTCCTTTTCATCCAGTTTAAATTCCCACAGGTCTCATTTACATTTGCCTAATGTGGGCCAGAGATTCCTGCCTGTGTTCTGCTTCCAATTTCACTTCAAAGTACTTTGACTGCTTCTTTTTAAACTTAGAGAGTTCACCAAACAGCAGAGATTGTAATAAATTATAAGCCTCGAGAGTCGAGAACATCAAACTTTTTTAGCATAAATGCTGAATGCAGAGATATTTTATATTCCCGATGAGTTGATATTATATTTAAAATGGCAAGGAAAGTGTTATCATGTTATTAGTGTTTTGTAAAAAAAAAGATAGGTAAAGCATAAGTACTCATAGGTATCTACTAAAGCACAGGGTAGTCTCATAAGGGCCATGACACACCAAGCTGATGGTTGGCCATTGGCCAATGTCAGCAACACATTCTCACTACCAACTTGCCACATATTGACAGTTGGTCAGGACCCCTCCCTCTGCATCACTTTTAAATTGTTTTTTAGCATAATTTTTTTGCCATGGAGGGTTCTCCATTGCTTTCAATGAGAAAACTTTGGTGTTATACACGATGGGCATGGGAATTTTATCATCATGATGAAATTATATTTTGTGGTATAATTTTTTCATTATGACATATGTTGGGGTGTGGTTTTCAATTTAATCAGCCAGCATAATTTTATTTACATTTATTTTACTCCTTTATTTACACTATTTAGACATGTTTGAGCAAGTAAATCCCTACCCCTAATCCTACCCACTTGATTATTAGATAATATAAAACACAGGATATAACAGGCAAATACAAATATAGTCACAATTTATTCAAAAAGAACAAATATTCTAAGTGTTCCAAGGCCAAATGGTTGATTTGCCAAAAGAATAAGCGTTACGTCAGTTTTAATTGTGAAATGGCATTGGTTTTCGTTTGTCTTGTGACTGATTGCGTCATTATGTCAGCTTTGATTGTGAAATGGCAATGGCTCTCTTCTGTCTCGTGACCGACTGTGTCATGCTAATTTTTGGGTGTATCGTATGCTGTGTTCATGCTGTCATAATTACTGTAATTTCAAGATGACAACACGTGACACCAGGTGAAAAAAAAGTACACTTCTGTAATGTACTTAAAGTGCTCTATTTCACGCACTAATTTTGTACTTAAATTCTTTTTTAGTACTTCTTAAGGTAATCTTAACAACATGTAAGTGTACTCAACTTTGGTATTTTGAGACACCATGAATATGAACTAAAATGTGTTTTAACATACTATCTCTGTATTAAAAATTATTTATTTACTTACCACTTGTAGTACAACCCATAAGTGCAAAATGAACCTGCAGCACTCAGGCGGTATAGTAGTCATGTGGTACAAGTAGGAGCTCTCTGAAAATTTCCAGCTTACAAATTGTAATTACGAGCACTTGCAAATGCTTTTTACAGTTGAAATATCATAATTCACCAGAAGAAAGTAACTCATACAGGTTTGGAACAACATAAGGGTGACCTACAGTAACCCTTTAAAGGTGATCTTCTTTCAGACGAACACAATTGGAGAGCTATTTAAAAATATCCTTAGTCCTCCAAGGTTTATAATGGTTGTGAATGGAGGCCCGTATTTTGAAAAAAAAAAGAAAAAAAAAATGCATCCATCCATAATCAAAGTAATCCAGATGACTCCAGGGGGTTAATAAAGGCCTTTTGAATCGAAGCGATGCGTTTTTGTAAGAAAAATATCCATATTTAAAACTTTATAAATTCAAATAACTAGCTTTCGGCGGATGACCATACATATACTGCGTAACTCGACTTGTGCCAAATGAGTAACCTACTGACGTGATGTGTGACACAGGATGTAGGAGTACTGTAAGCTTAGATGCCTCTCGCAGTTCAAACAAATAGGGCTAGGCATCATACTCAAGCTCTTCTTCTCTTATATCAAAATCCTTTGACATTTCTCTTTAAAATTTCTTGTTTTAGACTTCCAACTTGTGACCGGTGTTTTGTTTTGCTCTCTCCTCTGCGCCTCCACGTTCATCATTGCTTTCGGGTCAAATCGACTTGTGCAGTATGCGTACGGTCATTATTTGAATTTATAAGGTTTTAAATTAGCCTTTATTAACCCCCTGGAGCCATATGGATTACTTTGATTATGGATGTTTGCATTTTTTTTGTTCAAAATGTGGCCCCCCCATTCACAACCATTATAAACCTTGGAGGACTAAGGATATTTTGAAATATATCTCAGCTTGTGTTCGTCGGAAAGAAGATAGCCATGACCTAGGATCGCTTGAGGGTGAGTAAATCATGGGATCATTTTCATTTTTGGGTGAACTAACCCTTTAAGGGGAAAAATTTTAACCTGGTAATAACAAAATGTGACTCTAGAAACCTCAGAAATTCACATTTTGGTGTAAAGGAGGAAAGTATAACCTTTCCCCTCCTGCAGCAAATGTTAATTGTAAAAACAGAAGAAATAAGTTCTTTAAAGACCATTTGTTTCATTGCTTGATCAGAATTACTGCACAATACTGTTTTATTTCAAATAATCCCCTACCATAATAATTAAAGCCTGCCTGTTAAGTATTTCAAAATATAATTGCTTTTCTGTTTTATGATCAGCTTAATTTCCCAAAGATCATAAGCGTTTAATTTCCTTCCAAGTCCATGGTTTTCCAATTTATAAATAAGTGCAACTCGATCACAGTTGTCTTACAAGGTCAGGATAAAAAAAGGATGAAATATAAAACTACACACTCTCATCATTAGGCAAGAGATGAGTGGACCAAGCCATTATTGCTGGATCATGTAAGAGGGTTTCTCAGAAGACTGTTAGTAAAGCAGAAGTCTCTGCCATGTGTTACCTTTGGCCTGCATCCATTTTAATAGAAACATCATTTTAATTAATCATAACCAGGGGAGTGATTAAACTAAGTGTAATTAAAAAGAAAAGAAAGAGAATGAGACAGAAATGCAAAAGAGTAGGTGAACAAGGATGCAATTCTCCAGATGAAAGTAAGCTCTTTTCTAACCTCTGTTTTTATAAATGTTTCTGTTGACAAGCGAGCACATAATATATTCATCATCCATGCCTCACACAGTAAAGCTATAGTTGTGTGTCTTGACATATTTAGTGTTAACAGTGATATTTTGTTATGCCTGCTACACACTGTATGATTTTGGCAATCTTATAAGATCGTTAGATCAAGTCACACTGTATGACATGGATCTAATAAACTTTGGTATGTTATGTATACTGTTCGATGATGACTATTGAATTGTAGGTTCTGCCGCAAGTTAGCATAGAAGAATTAAACATCATCAGCATGCGCTAGTGGTAAACAAATAGAGCAAGTTTGAGCAAGATTTTTTTTTTTATTGAGTTCAATCACAGACAAGTACAATGCAAAAAGTACAAGGCAAATATACGGCATTGTGGTATTCAGAGTAACAAATAGAGCAAGATGAATTGCACTTTGGCAATTATGGTTCCCTTTCGAAAGGGAACTTCAACTCTGCGTTCGAGACGCATATGGGGAACGTCACTCGTGACCCGGTGTTTGAAACCACTATCAAAAAACTCCAATCCTATTGGCCGGCGACAGCCTATGACATCATATGGCACGACCCGGAAGTATAAAGGAGCGCCTAGGGAAGCAGTCAGTATCTTTCGTCTTTTCGGGACTGTTTGTGTTTCTGCCTCTATCGTGCCACCTCGTCTTCTTACAAGGTATTTATCATGTCTGAGGACAAGACTAAACATTTTAGGAAGTGTGCTGATCCGTGTCCGAGATTCTTGACACCGGAAGATACACACAACCTTTGCGTTCACTGTTTGGGAGAAGAACACGCACGGACAGTGCTTGAGGGCGCTGTCTGTGTGAATTGTGAGCGTTTTCCTATGAAAACGCTCCGTTCCCGCCTGGCCCTCTTCTCGAGGGAAGGGGTGTCGGCATCTGTGCCCGGTGGATCTGGCCCTGCTCGTGCTGAGGCAGAGCGGCGGCTGCATTCATGGGGCTCGCAGATGGAGCTCGCCGCGGAGTTTGAGAGGGGTGTTACTGTCTCTCAGCCTCCTGCGGCGGCTGGCGGGGATGAGCTCCTGGATGATGATGATGTCTTATCTTTGACATCATCGGATCCAGGAGCGAGTGTTTTCTGGCAGCTAGCCCCCGTGAGCAGGAGATGGCGGTGGAGGAAGAGGCGAGTGAGACAGCCTCTTTCTCCAAGCCTCCTTGCCCAGCGTATGCTGAGTTATTGGAGGTTATGGAGCGCGCTGCGGGCAGACTGCAGCTGCCGTGGGTGCGCGAGAGGAGAGAGGTCGTTCGCGGTAGGTTGGACGAACGATTTCTTTCTGACCATAACCCCGTAACTCCGGTGAGCCTTCCTTTCCTTCCTGATCTACATGTTGAGATCGAGAAGGCATGGAAGAACCCGTACTCGGCGAGAATACATTCACATCAGCGGGGAAATTTCGCTGATGTGGAGGGATTGCGCCAGCACGGGTATGCGTCGATGCCGCCTATTGACGAGACGTTTGCGAACTATCTCGTCACTGGCAGTGCACCGACACTTAAAGCTCCGGTCCTGCCGTCCAAACCCCTTAAGATGACATCTCGCTTTGAACGGCAGGGCATACGCTGCTGCAGGTCAGGCTGGTGCGGCTTTGCACTCCATGGCGGTGTTGCAAGCCTACCAGGCTGATCTGCTGAAGGATCTGGATCAGGGGCAGGGTTTGTCCCCTGATGCGGTAGCTGAGCTGCGCCAGCACCACGGATCTCGCTCTCCGGGCCACCAAGCAGACGGCTGCCTCGATCGGTCGATCGATGGCGGCCATGGTGGCTACGGAGAGACATCTGTGGTTGAACATGGCGGACATCGGGGAGAAAGAGAAGGGCTTTCTCCTCGATGCCCCAGTCTCGCCTTCTGAGCTTTTCGGCGGCTCCGTTGAGACGGTCGTCGGAAAGTTCAGAGAGGCGAGGGCGCGCTCAGCAGCTTATAAGAATTGCATACCGCTCAGATCCGATTCTGGGCCCAGACAGCCGGGAGGCCCTGGCCCGTCTCGAGCCAAGGCTCAGAGACAGGGCCAGCGATCCAGTGTCGCCGCTCGAGCGCCTCCTCCACCTCAGAGTAAGTCGCAAAAGCGGCGGGACACGAGGAAGAGGAAGCAAGACTTGAGGGAGGTGATTGAGTACAGGCGCCAGCAGCGCCGGTAATCGGTCTCCTCTCTGGCGGAGGTAGATTAATTTCTACCCCCGCCCCTCTTCCCCGGCCTCCCGGGAATGTTTTTAATATCTATGCATGTTCAGGAAACAACCTTTGAACAGTCAGGCTGACGGCTGGGCCCATGATGAATTTTTTCTCTGACGGCCCGCCTTCTGGCTTGATAGTGAAAGGGTTCTTGGCCTAAGAACCAGGTTGATATCCTTCTGTCTATATCTGAAGGGAGAGTCCTTGGTCTTTGAGCCGCGGAAAGGTAAGACAAGGTCCGATTTATTTCCTAAATTTTGACCTTGTTTTGTTCCTATGTATATTATATTTTCCTGAACATGTAACAGTAAAATATATTTAGGGGTTTTGGGCAGAAAACTGAAGTGGTTTTTAAGTTGACTGAGCAGGCCACAAAATGGCTGCTGTTTAGTCTTCTTTAGCTTCTCAGCTATCTTCAGTATAGTTTGGGTTGGCACTTACTACTTCAGTTTACATGTATCGGTGGCTTCTTTTGGCCACCTGACATGTCTGCTTGTGAACTTCGCTTCCTTTCTCCTTCTATGAGATTTGGGCGAATAACAGGTTTTATTAGGCTGTTTGGTGCCTGTGTTGGTTTAGGCCCATAGCTTAGCGGCCAGGCTAGAGCTAGGTTTACTGTGTTATTTTATAACCCCTTTTATATGTATTATCCTCTGGATATGTATATTTCCTACTTCTGGCCTCCTCCTGAGGGAGTTGTTAGGCCGTATGCCCATTACCCCTTGCTATGTAGGTGCAATTGTTGAGTTTAACAGCTAAGTGTAGACTGTTTTAGACTCCCTGCTGCTGTTATCTCAGGTGGACTAGGCCCTTATCTTTGTTTAGATAAGTCATGCAGTGTTGCTAGGCCCCACTTCTAGAACATTTATGCTGTGGAAATTGTATTTTTCCTCTGAGCCACTTGTTTTCTTAAACAAGTCTGAGTTGACGTTGCTAAGTTTTTAGCTTCCGTCCTCTTTGGCTTGGTACAGATTTGAGAATCTGTTTGGAGAAAATTATTTCCTCTTTAGAAATAGCATATTCATCAAAGCATTGTATGACTTTGAGTGTTCTGGACTTTTGCCCTACATTTTATGTGAGCTTATGCTGCCTCAGGTTGGCACCTGCTCTCTATTTAGCGGGCTTTCTTTAGCCGCTTTAGAGATTTGATGACTTTATTCCCCTTTAGCTGGTTTATTGTTATTTAGTGCTTTACCTGTTGGCTCGCATATTTAGTGTGGTAGTACCACTTTCTGAGGAAAGATGGTTGCTATTTTAACCCCTTTTCTGTGGTCTCTTAACGGTTATTTGCATATAACTTAGATTGTAGGCCTGTTTGTCTAGCCTCCTTCTAGTTAGCATTTGTTTCCATGCATACTGTTACTTGATCAGTGCTTGCTCACGTATTTATACTACCACAGGCCTTGCCATGTGTTTGTTTGAGGTGTAGGCCTTATGGGCCTTCCTTAGACCATTTGGCTTGTTTGGTCCCCTTTAGCTTTCTATGTTAGGGTACATTGCCTGTTGGAATGTGTAGCTTAGCTCAGGTTGCAGTTAGTTAAACTGGTTCCCTGTAGCTTGGCTCTTTTATTCAAAACGTGCTGAAGCCTCGTGTTGTTTATATGGTAGGCCCCCTTTAGGCCTCCTTTTTATTGACATGTTGGCACAGTTGTATTTATTTGCTTTAGGGCTGAACGCCACTTGTCGCTGAGATTGTAGGCCTCTTAAGGCCTCTTTTTTAGTTTGACTTGCTGGCAGGATGCTCAGGAAACCATACCACCATCGGCCATGCCCCATCGTTCACGGATAGGCCCTAAACAGGCCTGTTCACGTTGTATGGCAGCGTTTTATGTATCCCTTTTTAAGTAAAAGATCTGTATACATGGCCCATTGGTTGGTATGGTTATTATAGCCACTTGCTGATGCCACGTGTTTACTAAGGTAGGCCTACTTCGGCCTCCGGTGTAGCATGTGGAGTTCAGCTATGTACTCCTCTCGCTGTGAGAGTATTAGGGTGCTTTTACCGAGTACCTTTGAGTGGCTGGCCCCTCAGGGTGAATGCTGAGACCTTACTGAGGTTTGGTTTAAACTACATCTGCCTCCCTGAGTCTGATTTTACTCTAGTTGAGCTAATAGCCACCTAGCGCCTAGGGTGGATCTATTGTGCTCCTAGGAATGGCCACTAGACTTACGCCGTGTGTCTTAAAGGTTGCTAGGCCCTATGGGCCGCCTTTTTGAACATACTGGTGTATGTTTGTGTATATTTCTCTTTAGATTTATCTATATACACTTCCGGTTGGCCAGAGGCCCAGGTGATAAATCTAACCTTCTTTAGTTCGGTTATTTATCGGTCCTGGTGTCTAAAACACTGCCACGAGCTGATGCCACGTGTCTGTTGAGGTTATAGGCCCCTCCAGGCCTTCCTTAATACGTATCGGCATACGCTGTACTCCTCTTGCTTTAAAGAGTAAAGGTGCTTTTACTGAGTGCACTGCTCGTTGGATTGTGTTAGGTGGATGGTCATGCGGGCACATTGGCAGCCCCTCCTGCTGCCTTTGAAGTTTTCCTGTCTGTTCCAGAAGGCAGATGTTCAGAGTGGCCTCCAGGCCACTTTCTGAATTTACTTCTGTTTTCACATATAGCTACTATCATGCTGTAGGCCCCTCTTCGGCCTCCATGATTATGTGCCCATTGCATGGTCTACCTGTTAGGTGAGCTTTGTACTTCCCTTTCGGGGTTATGTTTGTAATAGTGGTTAGCTCCCTAAGCTGATCATGGTGGTAGGCCTTAATCAGGCCTCCTCCTAAGATTCAGCCCTAGGCTGGTTTGTGCTCCCCTGTATAACAGGTGTTTAGCGCACAGCCTCCTCAGTGCGTTAATTAAAGCACTGAGTAGATCCTAGGATGAGCGGATTTTACTCCCCTCAATGTGAGGGTTCATAGCACTCAGCTGAGTTCTGCTCTCCAGGATGCCCATCTCACGCGTGGGTTTGAGTTGCTCCTGCCTTTTGCAGTCGCTCTTTCCTGCTCTCTGCTATGAAGAATGCGTTTTGAAGATTCTGCTTTCAGACAGGGTTGGCCAAGACTAAGTTTGTCCTATAACAGACCAGGTCGGCCTCCCTGGTGGCATTGAGGGTGACTTCGTTCCCCCTCTAGTGACTGGTCAGGGTTCCTTTCGGTTCCTTGACCACATTCCCTTAAAGAGACCACTTTATCTGCGGAAAAGTTGGTCTCAGATGCCTTTAGCGGTCCTGGTAGGCCTTTCCTCTGGAGGGCCTTCCTTGGGCTTAGCTTGGGCTGTTGGCCGTAGGGAATGCTGTCACTGACAGCCTGGTGTGACCCGAGGGGGAGTTGCTGCAGTTTCTACAGAACTGTTCTCTTGTCCTAGCCATTCTTTGGCATGCACTCTCCTCAAGCATGGCGGCGTGGGCATATCGTTCCCCATATGCGTCTCGAACACAGAGTTGAAGTTCCCTTTCGAAAGGGAACGTCTCAGGTTACGTATGTAACCATGGTTCCCTGAGAACAGGGAACGAGACTCTGCGTTTCCCTGCCATGCTTCGGGCTGCCTGCGGAACAGTCCCTCAAAGACGACTGATACTGACTGCTTCCCTAGGCGCTCCTTTATACTTCCGGGTCGCGCCATATGACGTCATAGGCTGTCGCCGGCCAATAGGATTGGAGTTTTTTGATAGTGGTTTCGAACACCGGGTCACGAGTGACGTTCCCCATATGCGTCTCGAACGCAGAGTCTCGTTCCCTGTTCTCAGGGAACCATGGTTACATGCGTAACCTGAGACGTTTTTATGTGTGCTGATAAAAGAGGAGGAAGCAAAAGAGAAGAATATGGATGCGACCCTGGCTAGGGAAAAGAGGCCAACTTGGCATGGCAATTTTGCAAATGGAGCTTGAGGTTGAAACATTTAAACTTATAAATATAAGAAACTTATATTTAAGTTTTAGCGTCATGTCACGTTGATCAATACACCATTTCATGTTGCATTTTATTGGCTAGTCAGTAGACGTAGGTTGTAGCAGCAAACACACTGTGCGATGATCATGCTAAATTTTTTACACTGTCAGAAAATTATTGCAGGCTATCTTTGGTAACAAAACGGCCGCCTTTGAACCTCTCTCACTGCACGGCGTAGGACCACCGTTTAGAAGCCACGACCACAGAAATTGCCATGTCTTGGACAGACCAAAATTGTGCAATGTGTACCGGGCGCCCAGTTCTAAGATCTACTATCTGCAGAGTTCAATTCCAATCCTGATCAAACACACCTGCTTGTACTTGTCAAGTGAATATCTTAATTAGTTGGTTTAGTTGTATTTTATCAGGGTTGGAGCTGAACTTTGCAGGAAGGTAGATTTCCAGGAACAAGATGTGTTAAAGCATCTTTGTAAACTTACCTAGAGTGCCTTTCTGCTCTTTTTGGTCACGATTTATTAACTCTCCAATACTCAATCATGCTAAGGCTAATTACTAATGGTTATGCTAAGAAATCAAACCCTTAGTTCACCCACAAATGATAATCCTGTCATGTTTTATACTCTTATGTCATGCTAAACCTGTATGACATTCTTTCTTCTCATAAACATAAAAAAAGAAATATTGATTTCAATTAATTTTTCTCCAGTGCTGATATATAGATAAATTAACTAAATTAATAACTATTGATTCTTACAATGGAATGAATCAATACTGAATTTACTTAAGCTGGACAATGACACCATTTTCTTTAAGAGCTGCTGTGCAGCCAAAATTATATACCAGTTATCACTGTAAAGCTGCTTTGACACAATCTGCATTGTAAAAAGCGCTATATAAATAAAGGTGATTTGACTTGACTTGACATTTTGGCACAATTATCATTCTGTAAATTCTACAAGCATGAATGACTACTCAAATTGAGTGCCTGATTATTAAGATGTGTTTTTACTCTTCTCAGTGATGAGATTGATGTTTTTTTCTTTAAGGAAGATCATAGCGTAGCTAGACCTTTAGATTGATGGCAGGAGGTCTGGACTCCATAGCAGCTTTCATTGGCCATGGACCACCCAAGAGGACGTCTGACCGACATGTAAAGCAACCAATCACATTTTGTTGTGTTCAGTGTCATGTTTAGGGGCATGAAAATGTAAAGTCAATGTCCCAACAACAACAGCCTGTCGTGCAATTCATTCAAGAACGTCCTGCAAGTTTAGTGCAACATTGGTGCAACAATGGTGCTGTGAACTTCACATACTTTTGAAAATCTAGAGTTTAGTTGATCAGATAAGCGCTCATTGTCACAGTTGTAAACACAATGCCTTTCTTCTTCCATAAGGGGGTTTGCCATCATGACAGCTTTGTTTCCAGGCAGACTATTAAAGAACACGACACACGTTAAGGTTAGGGTTATCACGTCTCCCAGAAATCCTGGAGAATTCAACTAATCAGATGACGACTTCAAAACTCCCAAAATGTTTCCCATTTTGTGTGCGATATGCATAAGACATTCAGCCAATAGTACATAAGTGTGATGTCTTAGGCTAAGGAAAGCAAAAAAAGCAAAAAAAACCAAGATACAAACAAACAAAAAATACCTGTATAGACAAACACTGACAGAGGGACTTGAGTCATATAATTACAAAAATATTATAGAGACTTTAGAGTGTTTTTATTGACTTGGGCTGTTACGTAACTACCTCACAACAACTCAAACATTCTAGCAATGTGGGTTACACACAAATGAAGATCTTTCCATCACCTGTTCCAAAGTGTAATGGGCAATGTAGCTCCTAGGATGAGAAGGACCTGGGTATGCTTGAACATTCTGTCCTTTTAGGGTTGCATCTTGTGACATCAAATCATATTTTTGGTTTGTTTAGATGCCTTTGGTCTGTGTTGCATTCATATTTCACTCAAACGGCACCAGAAATTGTTTGGAACCTTTTGATGGGTCTCAGTCCACTTGTTTGGTGTGCACCAGGGTTCGGATGGCATGTGATCACGCTTATTCAAATGAACCGCACTAAAAGAGCAATCGCACTAGAGTTCATTTTAATCTAAACAAACCTGCCAAGTGTGAACACACCCTAAATGTGTAAGTGTCAACAGAGCCTTACAATAGCAAGGAAGCTCTTAGACATGAATGAGGTACTCTTGCCCTTCTGTTTCTTCTCCCTACAATTAGATCTTGAATTTCTGCCATAGATAAAAACAACCATGTGTTTGGAAATATAAAATAAATAATTTATGCCTAAACTGCATCTGCATTGAGAATGTTTATTTCTTTTGAAAGTACTGGGGAAAAAAATATTATTTTCAAAAGCAGTACAGCTCTTAAATGCTCTCTGGAAAGAATTAAGTAACTCTCTTTCATTTGCCAACTTCAAAATTAACCACTGCACTGGCGAAGCAGTTACTTTCCTATTACTCACTGTAACATTTGTTTTTAGATATCACATATTATTTAAATGTAAAAAGTGTATATGTAAGCAATAAGGTACAAGAGGCTGTGCTCTATTGCGAATAAGTCACAGCTGAAGGGCGTTGTTAGGCACGACGTGAAGCTGAGTGTCTGCAACCCCTTCAGCTGTGACTTATTCATGATACAGCACTAGCCTCGAGTATCTTATTGCTTTTATAAAACGGCACCACACAACACAAATATTAAAGCCAGAAATATGTATCAATGCAAATTTCATGAAGTAAACTTTTTCTAAAAGCCTTCCTTCCATCGGAAAAAAATAGTTCCCTTACGATACTACACTTCATACTGCATCGAACGTCTTATTATTCATAAGACAAGACGCATATGGGGAAAACTCCTTTTCTCTGATTACTGAAGCCTTTTTCATTTACGCAGTGAAAACTGCACAGCCATTGGTTTGTGGAGTTAAAGTAAACGAACCAATGATGGCGCGGCTGAGCGAGCCTGCCAAAAAGGGCGGGGTATCGGGCTATATAAGCGGCCGCCTCACCATGGCAAATCGATTCATTCTCCTTCAGCAACGCAGATATCATCTCTTCGCCTTGATCTATGAGACTTGAAGCCACTTTCACCTGCAAGCAGCTGGAATTCGCCGCTGGTCAGCTCGCTGCTCTGCAGCAGTTTGATCAGCTCGCCTCTCCCTGCTTGACGCTCTCTATTCTGCTCGCCACTCTCAAGCAGCTCGCCGCTCTCTAGCAGCCGCCGCCCACGAGCAGCCTGCAGCTCTGTCGCCGCTCTATCAGCTCGCCGCCCTCGTGCAGCGCTGATCACCCGCCGCTTCACAGCAGCCAGATCAGCTCGCCGCTCTCAAGCAGCTCTGTTCACATGCCGCTTCCAAGCAGCCTGGTCAGCGTTTCGCCCCCGGGCCGCCTGCAGCATTGAGCGAGTGCACTTCAGTGTATCCTTCTGCAACACAGTTGCATTATTAAAAGAGCTATTTCTAAAGAGCAAATTTCTGCGACGTTGTTGCAAATGTCGTGCCATGGCTGTGACACGTGCAAAGCCCCTCTGCACGCTGATGACGGGCACAGTGAGTGCGTGCGATGTCTGGGGAAGTCCCACGCAGAAGCCGCACTCACTGAAATGACCTGCTCTCACTGTGAGAGTATGAGTCTGGCCTCTTTGCGCTCGTGGATCACTTTCTTTTCAGAGAGTGACTCCGCCCCTCGCGCCCTCCCGTTTTCTTCGATGTTTTAATGCACTGAGCGGCGAGCTGATAGAGCGGCGACAGAGCTGCAGGCTGCTCGTGGGCGGTGGCTGCTAGAGAGTGGCGAGCAGAATAGAGAGCAGCAAGCAGGGAGAGGCGAGCTGATCAAACTGCTGCAGAGCAGCGAGCTGACCAGCGGCGAATTCCAGCTGCTTGCAGGTGAAAGTGGCTTCAAATCTCATAGATCAAGTGAAGAGATGATATCTGCGTCGTTGAAGGAGAATGAATCGATTTGCCATGGTGAGGCGGCCGCTTACATATAGCCAGATACCCCGCCCTTTTTGGCGGGCTCGAGCGGGCTCGCTCAGCCGCGCCGTCATTGGTTCGTTTACTTTAACTCCACGAACCGTGGCTGTGCAGTTTTCACTGCGTAAATGAAAAAGGCTTCAGTAATTGGAGAAAAGGAGTTTAATAAACAGCGGGGCAGAGGATCTCAGTGCTCGGATGAGAGTGAGCTCATGTCGGCTCAGGTCCCACGTGCCTCAGTCTCTCCACACAGAGAGGCTTCCCCCATCCATTTCTCCCGCCCAGACCAGCGCCTCTCTGCCATCGCGAGCGATGGATGACAGCATGTCCTTGGCGGCTTCGGATGCTGAAGAGTGGTCGGGCTCACCTCATGACCCCGCCCCCTTGCCGTCTCTGGAGTCAATTGATGCCAGGGCGTCCATCGACATGGCACTCACCCACGTGCAGTCAAAGGCCATTGAACAGCTCGGATTGGAGTGGTCTGTGCCTGAGGAACCCACACGCAGCCACTTAGATGAGTGGTTCCTGCCTGGACGCCGCAAGGCACCTCCGCAAGCAGTCAGCGCCCTTCTTCCCAGAGGTCCATGACGAGCTTACGAAGTCATGGCGCACCCCTTACTCTGCCCGCCTGCATCCTTCTGCCTCTCACGCTCTCACCTCCGTTGACGGCGCCGGGCACAAAGGATATGAGAAGCTGCCGCCTTTGGATGAAGCTGTGGCCGCACACCTGTGCCCGCCCACTGCCATTGGATGGAAGACAAAGGCTGCCCACCCATCCAAGCCCTGCTGCACTACGTCGGCCCTCGCTGGACGGGCTTACACCTTGGCCGGCCAGGCAGCTTCTGCGTTGCATTTGATGGTGGTACCCCAGGTGTACCAAGCGAAGCTCCTCCGAGACCTGGACCAGGCTGGGCACGACTCAGCCACCTTCAAGGAGCTGCGCAGTGCCACGGACTTGGCCCTGCGCGCCACAAAGACCATGGCTCAGGCAATTGGGCATTCGATGGCCAGCCTGCTGGAGCGCCACCTGTGGCTCAACCTGACTGAGATCAAGGACGCGGAGTCAAGGAGTCTTCCTTGACTCGCCTGTCTCCCCCACTGGTCTCTTTGGCCCTGCCGTCGATGGGTTTGCAGAGCGCTTCACAGCTGCGCAAAAGTCGTCCCAGGCCATGTGACGCTTTCTGCCGAAACGCTCCAGCTCCTCTGCTTTGAGCCGCCCTAAGCCGGCGCCAGCTCAGCAGCCACCCAAAGACAAGCCGCCAACTACTCAGCCCACGTCACGGCCTGAGCATTGACGACGCTCGCGTTCTGCTAAGCGCCACCCCCCTCCGAAGCGACAGGGAACTCGGCCCAAGATAGTGCTGGACCCTGCGCCTCAAAAGTCGGCCTGATGTCAAAGAAAGGAAGAGGAGGAGGTTAAGTCCCACTGCGGCCAGACCGCCCTCCAAAATGCCTCGCTCAGTTTTCCTGCCACCTCATTTAATTCCGGGTGCTCGAAAAAATGTTTTTGTTGCCTGCACAGAGCCTGTTCAAATGCCCTGGCAGTGCACCACTATTATAGCGGATACAATAAAAAACAAACATAATCAAAAAGAGAGCAATTTTCATCTTCCACCCCATACACGCACCACAGTCCCTCACAGTGACTTAGTGCCAGAACCAATTCAGCCCCTCACCACACGGGCCAAGGCCTGGCACGCCATCCCCGGAGTGTCAGATTGGGTGATGAACATAGTAAAACGAGGTTATGTACTCCAGTTCGCTCAACGGGCCCCGTTATTCAACGGAGTGGTCCAAACCTCTGTGGAAAGCAAGGACGTGCATGTCCTGCGTTCCGAGGTAGATGTTATGCTGGCAAAGGGAGCCATAGAAGTGGTTCCTCCAGCACTGAGCGAGTCAGGTTTCTACAGCAGGTACTTCCTCGTTCCCAAGAAGGATGGCAGTCTCTGACCCATCCTCAATCTCAGACGTCTGAACAGGGCCCTGTTAAAGCACTCATTCAGAATGATCACTTTGAAGCAGATCTTCCCACAAGTGCGCCCAGGAGACTGGTTCTTTACCCTGGATCTGAAAGATGCTTATTTTCACATCCAGATAGCCCCCCATCACAGCCAATTCTTGAGATTCGCCTTCGAAGGGGTGGCATATCAATACACGGTCCTTCCGTTCTGGCTATCTCTGGCTCCCCGCACTTTTACAAAGTGCATGGATGCAGCTCTCTCCCCTCTGAGACAGATGGGTGTGCGCATACTGAACTACCTCGACGACTGGCTTGTTCTGGCCCAGTCAGAGGTGGAGCTGGTGACTGGAAAAAATGACCTTGTTGTCCGCTTCCTGAAGGGATCCAGGAGGTTGAATCCTCCTCGTCCCCTCATGGTTCCTGCCTGGGAACTGTCTGTGGTTCTTAGAGGCCTTAAGGGCCCTCCCTTTGAACTAATCCAGACTGCCAGCCTTCGACCCTTATCTTCAAAAAACGCCCTACTGCTAGCTTTAGCATCGGACAAGCGTGTGGGGGATCTGCAGGCACTCTCAGTGAGCCCCTCTTGTCTTGAATTCGGGCCTAACAACTCCAAGGTCATCCTGAAACCAAGGCATGGATATGTCCCGAAGGTCCTATCCACACCCTTTAGGGCACAGATGATTGTTCTCTCCGCTCTTCCTCCATCCCAGGATGAACAGGAGTTGAACCTACTCTGTCCTGTCAGGGGCCTGAGGACTTACATTGACCGTTCCGCCTCCTTTCGTCAGGCGGAACAGCTTTTTGTCTGCTTCGGTGGCAGCACGAAAGGTCTTCCGGTCACGAAGCCCGGGCTTTCCAGATGGATAGTTGAGACTATAGCACTCGCTTACTCCTCCTTAGGCCTTCAATGCCCCTTAGGTGTGAGAGCACATTCCACTAGAGGCATAGCCTCCTTGTGGGCGTGGTCCGGTGGCGTTTCTATCGCTGACATCTGTGCGGTGGCTGGCTGGGCCTCGCCGTCCACATTTCTCAGATTTTATAATCTGGTCGTCCACCTGCGTTGCACGGCAGGATGGAATATCGTCCCCATATGCGTCTTGTCTTATGAATAATAAGACGTTCGACGCAGTACGAAGTGTAGTATCGTAAGGGAACGTACTCGGTTACTAACGTAACCTCGGTTCCCTTACATACGTAAGATGATACATCAGACATTTAAACAGATTTTTTTATTATGAACATAGGACTGAACTGAAGGAAAATGCTAAATCTGAATGTAGGTAATAAACTCGCTCACTCAAACTTTTTCTCACAATACTCTTCTACATAATACAGTAAGCTTCAATGAACAATATCAATTGAGAAAACAGTTTACGTTGCTAAGAGTGCTTGCCAAGGGTGTATTGTAGTGATACACAGAACCGTTGGATGAAGTGGTCATAGCCGTGTTTTATTGTGAATAAAACACAGCTATTGACCAATCAGAATCAAGGACAGGAACTAACCATTATATATATATATATAGTTATAAATAGTTTTATATAAAGAGCCTTGAAAAACCTGCTCTTTCCACAAAAACAGTAAGCAGTTTTTCAACATTACTACTGTTTTTCAACATTAATAGTAATAAGAAATATTTATTGAGCACAAAATCAGTATATTAGAATATCTGAAGGATCATGTGACATTGAAGACTGGAATAATGATGCTGAAAATTCATTTTTGCATGCATTTAAAAATATATTAAAATAGAAAACATATTTTAGATTCTAAAATTTTGTACTGCATTTTTATCAAGTAAATGCAGCCTTAGTGAGCATTTACTGACTAACAATATGTGATAAATTTGGTTTCAGAACACTGAGAGCTCAGTGAGGCTGTTATCTCTGCTGTCTCTTTTTTCCTTGTTGCTTGTGATTTATTTAAGACACGGTTATCCTATTAACCCTCGTCTGGAGAGACAGCTACCACAGACAGCAGCTGTCATGATCAGGGTTACGCTACCTTCAAAACATTCGTAAAAACCTTGTTTCATGAAAAAAGCAGGATATAACCATGTCCTTGGAAAAATAATGTTTTTAATTGGTTTGAGATGACTAGGCCTATATGTATTTTTGAACGGTCTGTCCCTGTCTGACATGCTTTTTTTATGGATGCCTTTTACATCAACAGTCTTTTGTGACTCATGTTTAGATCACCTTTTTTTTTTTTTTTTTTGACAGAATTACATACTGATATCTGTTCAACCTGACTGTCAACTTATCTAAAGCTCAATATTAAAGGAATAGCATAATTTACTCACCTTAATACAATGTCAAACCATTTCTGTTCATTCTTCATTTAAAATTTCTGGGAGACCTCACATGTCTCCTAGTTAAATGTTAATTTATTAGGAATTAAACATGAAGATCAATTCAGCAAAGAGAAAGACCACATGCTTCCAGATGCTCATTGTTTTAGTTTCAGATATAGTACTTTTTGGTAGCTATTTAGAGGATGTACTCTAAAATTCTAGAAAGATGTTCCTTCAGTATTTGTCTTACCTGTTCAGAAACTATTGTGTGTTGTATAAGAGCTCTGCCTTCGGGTGAGTCTCTCTGATGCAAATGTGAGTCCTTAAGGTCCTCACCTTTGAGTGTTGCCATGACAATGAGCAGTCAGCTCCAGGCACCCTCTCAGGTTCATTGTGACGACTTGATTGACAGATCCCACTCGAGGCTGTTGTCTCAGGTGTAAAGATGTGACAGTAACAGGAGAAAGTGTCATTTGGCTGCCCTCTCTCTTTCGTTCCACAGCTTTAATGAGAGTTTACACAGCTAGCAAAGGCTCACTTTAAACCTGGATCTCAGACTGAGATGATTTGGAGAATATGAGAGGAAATCTACCAAGATCACATTTGTTAAATTTAAGCATACTTACTAAATGGTGGTAAACTGTTAGTGTTACTGTGGTTTTATGTAGACCTAGTGATGTATGTCAACATACTGCAAGCACAAATATACTATGCAAAAATATATTTTTACAGTGTTCTTTCCAAAAATAAAAATAAATAAATAAAAAAATACACGTTTGGTTGTTTTGATGATTCTGCCCAGGTTTGTAAAGGTAATTGTGTTGAATGAAGTGAAATCGTACCAGATATCAATTCTGTGAAAAAGGTCCATTGTTGGTCTCGCAGTGGGGAATAAGGCTTTCAAGCTTCAAAAAGGATGTAAAAGCAGTATAAATCTACTGTAAAAATGATTCATAAACACTTCCATGCTATATTCCAAGTTTTCTGTCATGCTTTTTGTGAGAAACAGGCTAAAATTAAGTCATTATTTAATGAAAATCTTGCAAATGAAAATCTCCTTGGCACACTGAGAAAATTTCACGTGAGAAGTAGCAATGTCCAATTTGTTTAGTAATCATTCAGAATCTTTAACTTATCTGTACACAATATCTTCTTTATGGATTATGTTCGCCAAAATTCGAAAACTCTGTCATCAACAGTGTTGGGGAAAGTTACTTTTAAAAGTAATGCATTACAATATTGCGTTACTCCCTAAAAAAGTTACTAATTACTTTTTATCAAAAGTAATGCGTTACATTACTTTTCCGTTACTTTTTCTAACTTGGGCTGGGCTTGCTTGTTTGTTTTTTAATAACAACAAAAAAGGTCTATTTTTTTTGGAAAATGTTAAGGCCATTTCACACCAAAAGTGAAATGAATAAGCTTAAAGCAGAAGGAAATGCATTTACGCCTGTACAGTATAGAAGGCACAGCCCTCAACCTTTCAGTTGTGCTGCCATTCTGGGATAAAGAAAAGTAGGATATAGGAGAAGGAAGTTCAACACTCTTATTTCTAAATCTAATGTAAAGTAATTTTTGCTTATTAGTATGGTTGAATTAGATCACTAAAGGTCATCAGCAAAGACATGGGTTAATAAAGTGAGATTAAATACATAAAGTATATTTGTTTAATTTAATATAGTTAATTATTAAAGGTTTGTGTAAAATTCTGAGATTGTATTTCACTGTTTTTAAGTGTTTTTGTACAAGTGAGATGAGTAAATGAATGTTCACATTTAGTCTAGAATTACAATAACCATCATGTTTACACAGCGCACACAACACCTCTGCTCTTTATTTCTCTCTACATGAGCTGTCAGCATAGGCGGAGGTTGAACCAACTCTAGGGTAAGGCTAGATGCGATTCCTCCATAAAAACACAAATAGAGTCTATGTCATGAAATAGTTACGTGTCGCCTATCTGGATGTGTATTCCAGCATAAACGCAAAAAACAAAAAAAACAAAAAAAAAAACAACAAAAATAAAATGTTATCTTCAAATTCTGAATGAATTAGGCCTATATCGCCTAGAAAGCGTGCATAATAACCACTGCTCCTTTTATAACCACTAAGCTGTCATCTTAATTCACTCATCTTAATTCATCTCATTGATTAAGCTGACTGTACAATTAATATCTTATTTGGCCTACATAATAACTATACTTTTTTGTTACACACGCTCCGCCTATGGCTGTCAGTCAATAAATGTGAAAAAGTAACTTGCGCTACTTAGCATTGTTAAATAAATAACAGTAGATGTAGAATGTAGAACAGTGGCCCAGAAGCAGAGTTTGAAACATGTGGTTTAAATACTACTGGCATCCCATTCAATTAATAATTCAATAAATAAATAAAGTCAGATCAAGGAAACTGCCAAAACATGTGATAATTCATATATTCGCATAAGACTAGGCCTATTTATTGGTTTAATGAAGCCTGAATACAGAGAACATGGCCTTCTGTAATGGCCATATCCAGAAAATACACCTGAAAAATATCTACAGCAGGGTTTCTCAAATCCAGTCCTGGAAGAGCCTTTGCCCTGCATAGTTTAGCTCAAACCCTGATTTTGGATGCATCTGAAAACTTAAAAATGCTGCCTTTGGAGGATTGATTCCAAGGTAGGAAGGCATCAATGCACATCTGAATCCAATGCTAGCTTCACTTCCTTTCTCCTCAGATACCTTCATCTGATCAATTTTTGAAGGCAGTATAGATGTATCCTTCGCTGCCTTTGATATCCCACAATCCTTTGCATTTCATTCTGTGACAGTTAATAAAACAAAAAAATAAAGATGTCTGAAAGTGGCGGTTGCTGTCAGTTTGTGTGTAAATGTATGTTTTTGGCCAACGTTTTCCACTTCTAATGTTATTTCTAGTGAGAAATTACTATTGCAGTACTTAAATATTCACTTCGTTATCACCAAAGCTTGCTCTATTTCGCTGTAGATCATTAAACCATTACACTGCCTCAGAAGTCTGTCCAAAATCATTTTCGTGAGGTGCCTTTGTGCACAAATGCTGCCTACAAAGTAATTGCCTGATAAGGCTGCAAGGCAACAAGTCAGCTGCCTAAGTTTTCGAACTCAGCCCTTGAACTTGTTTGGGTGTCTTTGATTAGGCCCTCCAGGCCCGGATATGAGAAACCCTGGATCTACAGTGAAGCCAATCCCTTCCGAATCCTATTTGTAAAGCTCTTTTAAACCCTTTGAAAATTATAGGCTCCAATACAGAATGCAAATTTCTAAAGATTTCTTTAAGAATGGAAGAATAAAACCACCATGCCATTTTGTGCTTAGGTTAATGAGTTCAAAGCAAGCTGATGTAATTTGTACTTCGTGCCTGAAACCTGGTTTGAATTGTCTCAACATGCGAAGCACAACACACACAGTCTCTCTCTTTCATCGTCTCAGTTTGCAGTTTAGCAGTATCCCCTTCGGCTATACATAACACCTTGAACTGACACTGCCCTACATCGAGAAACTCAGCATATTATCAGATTTACTATTCTTTCTTGTTCCATTCTGTAGGCAGATGCAGCATCCATAAACAAATCTGTCTCTGTAGGGTCACAGTGATTCTGATCTCAAAAATAAAATGCCAAAAAACAGCAAGCAGAGGAAAAGATGGGTTACTACAAAGAGGATGGAGGATTATTCAACTGTCCTCCAAGAGACAGCAGTAGCATTATAAATGTTCTCACAATAACAGTATCAAACATATCTGTACATTATCTGTATATGGTGGGTTCAAACTAAGGATGTCAATGATGACCTTGCTTAATCGACCATCGATAAGTTTTATTAAATTATTATTGACAATTAATCATTTGTCAATTAATCGTTAGCATTCCTAAGTTCTAATCTAGTCTGAAGACCTAGGCTGTGTCTGAAATCGCCCCCTATACCCTTAAACAGGGTATTATTTGAAGGGACAGCCATTTGTAGTGGTGTCCGAAACCACAGTGGATGTTATCGAATGCACTCATTCAATCCCATAATGCACCTTAATAGTGACTGTACAACTAATTGGCCAGAGAATATCCATAATGCACAGTGAGAGTGGCTCACCGAATGAATTCCCGGTCTCGCCAGAAGATGGTACCCACAGCTGAATCATCCATCCATTTTCCAAACCACTGGTCCTACAAGTATAAATTCCTTTTTAATTGATTATTAAATTGTTTATTTAAGGTTTAACTTTACGCATGGTACAAAAGTCCATGATTCTCCTAATCATGACTGCTGGATCGAAGCTCTTTACCAGTCCATGTTACACATTTCAGTTTAATAATCCACTTCTTAAAGGTTTAGAAAATGTTTACAAGATATTGAATTGAAAGACAATAAGTTTATCAACATTAAACAATAATACTGATAAATGATACAGACAAGTTAAATAACAAGACATCACAAAGACATTTGAGAAATTGTCCATTTAATAAAACTGACAAAAATGATATATGGCATTCCAGTGGCACATAATGGTAAATCTCATGAACTGGCACAGGGAACGGGACAGTTTACAGGACCCAAGCCTGCAATCCTATATATATATATATATATATATATATATAAAATCTTTCTATGTCTAAAAAAACAAAAAACTACCATCTAATGATTGAAATGAGAGAATGCGGAATCTGAGAAGTTTCCAACCACAGACAGCTGTTTCTCACCCCAGAGTGTAGGCAAGATAGATTTACATGCTAGGTTGCTTTCTCTCTGAATTTATGCAAAGGACATTTCTGCTATTTTGTATAACAAACAGAATTCATTTATTATCCTCATACTTGAATAAAATTACCATCAAAACACGGAGTTATGCTAATAAACTGCATGGCTGAGGTTTGCCGTTTCCGAATTTCAATTAGAAATGTTCTTGGTTTAATCTGTTTTAGGATCATTTAAATTTATTTCCATGTGATGCAGAATGTCCTCAATCGAAGGACAGAATAAAACATCACTGAGGGGAAAAAAAACAAATAAAAAAAACAAAACACACAGGCGCGTTGACAGGCCATTCAGAACAACACAAAGGAAGAAAGCTTGTGGTTGGTTGTTAAATTTCATGTTCCATTCATTGATCACAGCAGTGAAAAAAATCAAATACACAGTGCAACCTTTGACAAATCTGGGATACAGTATGTATAGCTTTCCAGAGTCTTCTTCAATAAATAATTGGCAGAAATAAAGTACGTTTCCATCTTCTCAATAATCCATAAGTGAGCACAACACAGCTTGTTCTTTGCAGAAATGCAGATGTGACATAATATGAAGCATGTGCACAACATCTAAAAAAAAAACAAAAAACAAACAAACAAAAAACAACAGAAACTGGCATCATCCTTCTCTAAAGCATGTATAGATATGGTTTTATGCTCATTTGTTGAATGACAGAACATTGGAAGCACATCTAAACAGTGGTTTCTTTACATATATGAATAGTAATCTTCAGTACTTTAATATTGCATTCTGTAAGGCGTATGCAGTCATAAAAGGTTGGAAGTACTTTTATTCCTTTAGTGGCTGTTTAGCAAATGCTTTTAGCCAGTTACTCTGTAACTTTACAGTTCATGAATCTGCCTTTCCAAGGTTTGAACCTAATTTATTTCCGCTACTAGCCCACTATACCGCTACCACCAAATATACTTCCCCTCTTAACATAGAGATTTCAAATTACTCAACACAGAGTTAATTACTGACATGCCACAAAGAAGAGACATTAGAATTTCATGACACTATCTCAAACTATTTCCAATCATCAAGTGCTACCTACTGAAGTCTTCTGTCTGTGGTGTGATTCTATAAACCTTACAAAAATGAGATGAATTTGATAGATCTCACTGGCAAACAAATTCAAATATTTCCTACTGAACAGTACAGGTAAATAATAATCAGTGGTTTTGAGGCTAGTTAAAAAAAAACAACAACAACAACAAAAAAAGAGAACATCAACACTGCAGATGCAGAAAACTAATCAATCCAAGCTAGAAAACAGCAGCCTATTTTTAAAATAGTACAATGTATAGTACAACGTTTACTTTAAATTTTTCTTGTATTTTCTTGCAGTTACTTCATACTATATTTTTAACCCCCCCAAATTCTTCATTATAACTAAACCCAATGAAAAATACAACACAAAACCTTGGGCAAGAGAGAGCACACTCACAAAATCACATACAATTCAGATCAGTTCACTTAAGCCACAGAAATGTATGCAATATTTCAGTTAACAAAAGCAGGCGTCAGACAAAACCAGTGTCTTGAAATATGAGTTTAAATTACATAATACGTTTCTGATAAATAAATTAATTGAGAACTTTGCTTGGATGCTGATATGAAATCTAAAAGGACTGGCAGTTCTATAAACTGCATTCCCTTCTAACCTTAATTGCAGTCAGGGCTTTCATTCTCCATCAGTTTGTGACACTCCATAAGGACCATGAACAACAGTCAAGTCACAAGAATGACTACCAAGGTCGAAAACAATTCACCCGTGTCACAGTTTAATTTTCAGGATAGCTCCTGAGAATTAATCTTCAAATTAATTCTACACTAGCTGACAGTAACAGTGTTACGTTTAACCTGATTGCTAAATCAAGTTTTACATATAAGAACATCTGCAAATGGGCCCAAGAGGTTCTTGTTAAAGATACAGCGCACCCATACTAAATATGTGGTAAAGGGTTTGATGTTCTCTGAGAAGGTGTAGTTCTGATGGGGCAGAATGTAAGGCATATATGTGTTCTCTCCCTGCTCCTGGATCCACACCTCATATTTCACCTCTTTAACCTTCAAGTACTTCAGGTTCCAAGGGATCTGCCATGACACTGAGAGCTTTGCTTCATTGGTGGCCTGTACTGACGTCTGACACTTGGGCTCTCTGACTCGACCAGGATGTACAGTGCTAGCCACCTTGGCCTTTTTAAGATTAGGCTTTTTTAGAGCCTCTCTAAGTAAGTCCAGAAAAGAGGCAATGTCCACAGTAGTGTCCTGGTAAATGCGAAAAAGCCACTCTGGATTACGACAACAAAGATGTCTTGGCACCTCCTTGCTGGCAAGGATACGTTCTTGTTCCTCTTTGTCCAAGTGGACAATGCCACCCTGATCCCAGGGGCGATCAGGATATGTAACGGTGTTCTTTTCCATGGTATTTCTCCATGCGACATACTGAAGGTCCATGCCAGGTAAGGAGGCCAAGGTTTTGTATGGAGTGTACTGCTCTGGGTTTACAGCATAAGGGAAGAGTTCAACCACAGCGGCACCGCGGGGCAAGAACATGGAGGTGATCATCTGGGCTCCATGCATGCTGACCAACATAGTCGCCCCACTAATAATTTGGATAATGCTATCAAACGACTGCTCCTCCAAAGACACAGTGACAGTCCTCATCTGAAACTCTTGGGCTAAAGCCAGAAGAAGTTCCGCCTCATTGAGGATGAGCCTGTTAGTGGTACGTTTAAAAACTACAATGTAGTCATCGCCCTCCTCTCGCGTGATGTTAAGCCTCTCCATAAAAAATGAAGCAAACTGGCGGATCTCGTTACCCGATATCAGAATGTTGGCTTTGGGTCCTTGCGGTTGCACAAAGCCATATTGGTACCATGTTGTCATCTTTGACAGTCCCACGTAGGACTTGGTGAAGCACATGAGTTTGCCAAAGGTCTTCAACTGCTCCTTGAGAAGTGGTTGCTTACTGCTGAGCAAACGGTAGAGATCGAAGTGAGCACCTTCACCCCAACCCTCCATGAAGACAAGCCTGGCCTCGTCATCCAAGTCTGAATACTGCTGCATTGTGTAGTAGATGGGCAAAAGGTCATCGTGGAAAATGTGCATGAGGTTGTCTGGGTTAAATCGGTTCAGAATTAGAGTGACATCTGGCACAAACACAGGTTTCGGCATGAACTTCAGAGCCGCTGCCGGGAGCTCAAGAAAGTTAAAGTATTGAGTGTTGTGGTCTTCTACAGAAGAGAGGTCCAGCAGGGCGGGCTGGAAACGCCGAGGGCCAAGATTCGGCAGCATCACAGAGGCATTACTGTGGAAGAATACAAACTCCTCAGCCTCCGTGCAGTAGCAGAGGTAGTCAAAGCGGCAGATGCGATCGGTGTGCATCTTGCCAGTGCAGACCATTCTGGTGCCATGTTCTTGGAGTGCTAACAGGGCACCATGATAGTCGATGCGCACCTGTGAGAACTCCTGTGATTGGCGTGTGAGTGCTAGCTCCTCTTCCAACTGTGATGTGTGTTCAATCAGGCGAACATATTTCCAAATCAAGGCTGCCACCACTGACACCAGCAGGCCATTTAGCACTGCCGGCAGGTTCATCCTACACCCAATAGCACGCATCGCAGCAGAACTCCGATCCCACACTCATGCTCCTACACCTGCAATGATCAGAATACCAAGTTTGAATAATGAAGTTCATGAGTTACTGACAGCAATCCATCTTAAAACAGAGGTCTTCAACCCTGCTCCTGGATACACACTGTCCGGCAAAGTTTATTCCCAGCCTGCTTCAGCATGATTTACAAGAGATCTTGAAGTGCTTATTTAGCCATTTCAGGTATGTTTGATTGGGGTTGAACTAAACTCTACAGGACAGTAGGTCTCCTGGAGCAGGGTTGAAGACTTCTGTCTTAATACATCATAAACATACAGTACAGAATAAACACAGGATAAAAAGAGTAGGGTATAGAGAGAGAGAAGAGTACCAAATATTGTGAACTCTTACAGGGTGATATAAGACCGTTTCATGTTAGGACTTAAATAGGTTTTACATTGTGAATACATTGTGTATGTGTTTATATATATCAAGCCTCCAAATCCGACTGGTAAAAATTAGATTACAACTGCAGGAAGTTTGTATTACTTCAATAATCATTTTAAAGTCCCCCTGTAGTCAATCATTTTATCCCTTAAAGGGGATATCGGATGCAAAATTCACTTTTACATGGTGTTTGGACATAAATGTTTGTTGAACACCCTATAATGATAAAAATCCACCCAGTGTTTTTTTTTTTTTTAAATCCCCATAAATCATAAGCACTTTCTCCAATCAAGACATTCTCAGATTCTTGGCAAAGTGATGTAATTTTGCACAGGCCCCTCCCACGACTCTTGACGGACACTGCCGTTTTAGCATAGACACACCCTGTGTGAGCTGTAAACAGTCTGCCATTGTTTCGACGCCGGAGCAGGTGTATACAAGAATGTCTCCTAAGTGACTGAGGTGTTTTGTTGTTGGCTGTAAGAATGAACATAGCAGTCATCATTTATCCCAACAGCTAAGCCGATGAAGACACAGTGGATTAACTTTGTTTTTGAAGGGAATGCGCCCCCTCCGATCTACCTAAATGTGTTTGTTTGCAAGAATCACTTTACATCAGACTGCTTTCTGAACGAGGGACAGTACAAGGGAGGTTTTGCTAAAAGGTTCCTGAAGAATGGATCGGTACCAACTGTTCGTGATCCAGCTTCACCTCTAGAAGTGAGTATAATTTTTATTTATTTATTTTTAACTGCCCGTGCTCAAACGGGGCGAGTCAGAGCCAGTTGCATTCAGTCAGCGATTACAGTTGGTGTTTAAATTCCGTGTGTAAGTATTTAAAATTGGTCCAGTCGAAGGAAACAGTCTTTGTGTGTTGAGCTCAGTCTTAGAATGTTTTGGCTAGTCAGTAAGCGTTAAGCTGAGTTAACAGTCTCAGAGAACATTGTTATGTCGTCATTTCTATTTACAACCTTCTCACTGTAATTCATAACTGGTCGTTTATAATGAACGATGCATTAAGGTGATAGTCTTTTTACAAACTTTGTACGTTTTATGTAAAGATAACATGGTAACACTACATTAGGGTTACCTTTGTAGAGGGTTTAAGGTGTTGGTTAATAACTATTAAGTAATTACTCAAATAGATATGGTTCTACCGATGTGTCTTCAGATCCTCCCGCTGCCATACTTTCCCCAATGGATACACTCAATGGTTGTCAAGGCAGCGCTCCAACTGTCTTGTGTCGACACGCCCCGGGGTGGGGTGAACAGCATCTCATTATCATTTAAAGTGCCATGCACCAAAACGGGTCGCTGTGAACAGAGCTGTTTTTTACAAGGTAAAAAAGGTGTTGTTTTACACAACCATTGAGAATTTTTACCAAAGTATGTTACAGACTTTTCAGAAATACCCTAAAGAATCAAAATAATTTGTGGAAAATGGGCATCCGATGTTTCCTTTAAAACTCATCTTTGGTCACCAAAAAGACATATTTAAACGATTTTTCCTGTGAAAAAAAAAAAAAAAAAATCAAAAATCTGAATGCAACTCTACACCCTTGCTTAATTTAGTATATGCGGGTCCATGAATATGCAAATTAGCCCCGCCTCCAATCACTCACACCAGCTCAGAGACCCACTTGGTCAACTTTTACTCAAGTTACTGTAGTAAAAGCTGCACAAAAGTATTGCTCTTCACAATTTTGGACACATTATGGTAATTAATATGATTAGCCTTTTGCTTGACTACGTTATCAAACAGCTAATATGTTGTTAATATTACACAAACCATGTTCCTGTTGGTCATCTCAGTCTGCCTTCTAGAAATCAGCATCCTTTGAAAGGCTTTGATCATATAATGTCAGTTGAGAAAGGCATACAGTTCATCATAATATAAATCATATACATAATTCACCTGCTATATTGCTAAATGTACTCGATTTTTCATATCAACAGAAAAACATACTGGTATGGCTTCTCTTGAGGCTCCCCTGCTACGCAGCATAGTTAATGATATGCTAAAGCCCGCCCACACTTTGACGTGATTGGTTACAAGGTAGTTTGTGATGTCAGAAACACTAGCGATTTCAAACCACGTTTTTGAGGCTGTCTTTGGTTCACTGGACATGTACGGAGAAAATACTCAGCAATGGTGTTAACTTATGAATTTGCACATGGTTTGTCTTAAAGCATATTAAAAACACCACATAGACATATAAACAACATCAACACTTGATTTTCACCAGAGAGGGTCTTTAAGTTAAAGTGGTTAAACTGAATTCATTACCTCCTGTCATTCTTTGACTTTATTGGATATGCCTGTATTCCCTCTCAGTACTGAGCTTTTATAAAAGACCCTTGACATAATCTCATCCTTTGAGCTGCTGGCATTCTAGGGTAGCCTGCAGAGCCATGGAGATCACAGAGTGGCTATAGATGCCCACCTGCATCCACACATTCACAGAATTTGGCACTAAAATTCTATGTGCGTGTTCTCAGTGCGCCATGTACGCAACAGCCTACAGGCTAATGTTTTAACTGTGCCTGCTGGTTTGGGAGAATAAACAGACTGTTTTTAGAAGGAGATAAGAAAATGTTTGTGGAAAGACATAAAGAACCTGCTTCAGTAATCTAAAATAGTGACAGCTCTTCCTATTGTTCACAATGACTGCATCAAATTGAGGGTGACAACATTCAAGCTATGTTAAAAGCTTTATCAGTACTAAAAATTAGGAGGAGGCTGGCAGAGCTTCTTGCTGTCACATCTCATGGATGAAAAATGCAAATTTTCAGGATGTGAAGGACAATCTTCCTTGTTTGTTTAGTATTTCATGTTTTGAGAAATAAGCGGCATTAACGTACAAACCACAAGGATACAAACAGAAGAAATGGCAGTGTCGCCAGCTGTGCATTTAATTCCCTTCACTGCATAGAGACAACCTAGAGGGAAACATAAAAAGGCTTTGCCAACTAACAAATGCCTGCAAAATGTCAGCTATGTATTGAAACTACTGAGCAGACCCTTAGTGGCACCGTCTCAGCTAGCATAAGACTGAAATGTGTTTGATGTCTGCTTGGAAATTAGGCATAAACTGAAGAATTAATGGTTTTAAACCCCAAATTGCTTGGGCTCCCCTGGGTGTATTGCCTCAAATGTTGGCAAAATTTCACATGATCTCCTAAAAGAGCAACAATTAGCTTTTACTAATTAATAATTCTCATAATAATACTAATTCATAATAATTCATTTTTGCTATATTATCAAATTAAAGTAAACTATAAAAGTCACAAATAATTCAAGACATACCTAAATTTGGCTTATACAGTAGGTGATAATCAAATCAACATTACACTTCATCTCACACATTATTTATCTGGAAAAAAATAAAAAATAAAATCAGCAAGGAGGGGTGTAAAAAAAAGAAGTTTTTATTAAAGTAAGAGCTGTCATGAGCTCCAAGCGAGTCCATTTCTAATTGAGTCTATTTTGGTTTCAGGTAACATTTACATCCGTTTCAGTGTTCAGTCTTTCTCTCTCCTGGGACTTAACACCCACAACGCTGTTTCGCCTACACAATTCTGCCAGTGATTATTTCAAATAACTTCACTCAACTCAATGACTCTGCACCATAATCACTCAAAGAAAGTATAGCCTTGATTAAACAAACCAACAAAATGATTTTCAGTAATAATGTGTGGCACTCTCATAAAAAAGGCTATTTTCAAAATAACATACTAACCGGCTACTCTTTCTGCAATTTCAGTATCTGCAGTTGTGTAGGTATACTGTGCACAACATGCACATTTTCTGTGTGCATGGAATACCCAGATGACCTACTACATGTGCAGTATACAACACAAGAATGCTGCATGAAATACTGTAATGCTATATGTTTGACTTGGTCTCCAATTTCCAGTCTGACAAATGAATGACACTCTATTTGACTCATTATTTGACCAGACTAACAAATTTTAAGATTTTTTTCACAAAATGTAATTATAAATAACCATATTTATTTCTTAGAATCATAATTAACCAACAAAACTGTTAGTTACTAATAGTTGCTTATTTAAAAAAAATAAATAAATAATAATAATAATAATAATAATACGAATTTATATAACACAAATTGTCCAAGTTGATTTTTCCTCATATTTTGAAGAAAATGTCTGTAAACTTAATGGATAATGTCCTGGCAGAAAATTACCAGTACCTTGTAGCGCTGGGCGATATGCTCCATAATAGTTTAATTATTTACTTACTCAGTTTTATTATAGCGGGTAATGAGAATCGTTGTCTATCATTTTTCGAGCAAAGATTGTCACGTCTTAATTTATTGGCTTAATATTTCTCTTGTGGCCCATACATTAATGATAGTGAAAAAAAATGAGAAGAATCAATATTTCTTTTTTTCCTTTTTTTTTTTTTTTTAAGTCGGTGTTTGAAGCTGCTTTTGATTTTCATCGATGACTGATTATTGTGCAGCGTTTTTAGACCTATTAAAGACATATCAATTTAGTAATAATATTATTATTAATAATAATTTATTATTGTATTGTATTTGGTGTTATTAGTGTCATTAAAATGTTTATATGCTGTGGAAACAAAAAATGCTGACAAACAACGGTCAACTTGTAATTTTGTAGTCTGTTTTAAAAACATTTTCATTGAGGAGTCCTCAAACCTCATACACACGTGTCAAGTGTCAGTTATGCGGTGATTCGTTAAGAAATTATGTGGGGAAAATGAACTGTAGGGCCAAATTTTAATTTGATAATAATACTAGCCTGATAATAATAATACATAAGGAATAATTGGCGACGGGCCATTGAATTATTAGAAAATAATGGACTGCTTTGCAATCATGGCCACATTACCACCTTGGGTGTGCATTATTTTCTAATAATTCAATGGTCTGGAGTCAATTATTCAGCTTATACTTCGGTTACCACACCTCAAGACACCGTTCAGATTTGTATTTTAAGACATTTGCATCTCATCCCAAGCCTTCGTTGCTAATTCCAAAGCGTCATTTCAGAACTAGTAGGCTTGAGCCATTGATAGTAGGTTACTAATGCAGTTGAGAGAGAGAGAGAGAGAGAGAGAGAGAGAGAATAAGCATATGTAAATTAGCCTACCTGAGTCTGTGCGTCTCTCACGGCAGCAGTGTCTCTACTAATAGTATAACTGTAAGTTTATCTACCTCAAGAACCGCACAGTTGTTATCACGCTGGTGAGAAATGTCATGTAGCTTTTAAGTTGCTAAACTATTTTACTGATTAATTCGTCAGAGCAGCGCGGACAACACGTTTCTGTGCGAGTGTGTGTCCATACTGTATGTGTGTGTGTTTGAGTGAGAGAGAGAGAGAGAGAGAGAATATGCACTTTCAGGAAATAATAACATGTATTTTGTGACAAAAACCATGACAATAATTTGGACAATGATTTTATCCTATCATTTACTATATTTTTTTTGCTTGCTTGGTGTCGTTGTGGGTTTTGATTCTTTTGCGTTGTAGGCTTTAAGGACCTTTTGAAATAACCGAAATCATTTGGCAAAGTGATATGGAACTGTAATGCGGTCAAGACATGCCTGGAACTACTTTCGCCGTGCGTTTCCCTGAAAATAATTTCATCAGATTTGAGCATTCAACAGCCCCGAAGCATAAAATAATAATAATGCGCATTCACACCATGTATGATATTACAACTTGTAAAAAGCTTTTACATCCTCTAGAGCTCATAATTACAACTAATTACGAATTTTCTGAGAGCTCCTACTTGTACCACATGACTGCTGTACCACCTGAGTGCTGCAAATTCATTTAGGCATTGATAGTGTTGCCAGAGAAACGCATGACTCCCAGTCTGATGATGTAAACAGTTCTGAGTAGAACATCACGTATAGTCATCTAGAAATGACGGTAATTGCAACATGGTGTGAACACAGCTATAATGATCATCTTGATATCATCAAAGGCATCCGCCAACAGTGATATATCTGACTATCATCGATTCATGATGTCATCTATCGGCACAACCTTTTCAGTTTTTCTATGGATTTTATGGACATTGTAGACCAGTATACCGTATATACTGTGGAGTATTACATCAATCTGGAAATTTAATATTAGCTTTCAATTTCGGGATATTCTGGTTCCCAATACCAAGTCACATACCCGACCATTTAACTCTGCAAAGTGGTTGATTCTTGAGTTGTATTAGAATCTGATATGCTAACTCAGCATGAGGTTGTGGATCTGATCTTAAGATTACGTGCAAGCTCATGTGCTCTACATGCTCGACTGTTTTGATATCATTCAGATCTGGCATGTGTTTGTTGATGCTATGAGCAAAACTGACGACAAAACCCAGAGGGATGATGTCAAACTGCTTGCATGTAATGCACTGTGATATGGATCAGATTATGGGAGGTTCATTCAGTGCTACAATGAAAAAATCCAAGCTAAATCCAGACCATTGATGCATATTAACATTTCAGAGCTCTTATCATAGGGGAAAAGGGTTTTAAACTGATTTGTTTGGTGAAGCGATATGCAAACACATTAAAGAGACACAGAGGCAAGTAATATGCTAAAGAGCATAAAGACTTTGGGAGCGCATGGCACTAAGGAGCCTTGGTCTATCTGAGCTGTCCAGATATAAATCCCTCTGCAAGAGCAGGCAGACCTCACGTCCTTGAAACGCTGTCCTTTCTGTGCATATGAAGAAAGAAAGCAGGGGGTCACATCATGCAAGAGAGGGTTTTTTCGGAGGAGCCGGGTCCACGTGTTTATGTGTGTGAGAGAATGGGAATATGGGCCTGGCTGACAGGGCTTGCCCAGCTCCCTTGTGTACAGCTGGGCTGTTTGCTATGTGGATGATAAGCACCACAATGATGGGGGAAGGCAGCCTAGTGCTTCTAATGCATTTTAATAAGGCTCCTGGAAAGACACGGCTCTAAGTCTTTCAGTGACTTTCTTCTCAGAGATGAGTCCCTTCAGGATAGCCAAGGAGATTCCCTACTCGGCTCCCTGCCCATGACAGAAAACTCTCGGGCTAAAGAGACACAATCATTATGCCTCTTTGAATCTCCTTTCTTAATTTTGTAATTACCTTGTGACTAGGATTTTTGGTCATTTTGTTGCTGATTTTGAATTTTGCTGATGTACATGTACTTCAGATGGACTTAGCATTACAGTAGGGCTGTAACGATTCCTTGATTGAATTCGAATACTCGATTTTAAAAAATCCTCGATTTTAATTTGCCTGTGTCAAGTAACCGGTAAAATACCAGAAGTGGCGCTTTCCAAGGACGAGAATCCATGAAACGCATTATTAGACCGTTTTCTAAGGCTGCACGATATTAAACCCATTTAAAAATCATAAAGCATAATACTATTGTGACTTTAAAAAGGCTGTGAATTAATTAAATAAATGTATGTGCTGCAGGTTTAATATGCGCTGTAATTATTTACACATGTGTAGGTTATCCACGTGTGTCTCATGCGGCTCCATTCACAGTAAATACATGAGTGGCGCGTTTCAAACTCCATCTCTGCATATGCTGTGAGTTTGGATTGCTTTTAATGTTTATCTGGAAACGCAATGTGCGACATTTAATCAGATTTGTAAGGTAAGTCATCCATAAACCTTAGCAAACGCAGGAGAATACATTATACAGTATGTTTTTACTGTGCCGGGCTAACTGCTTATCATGATGTCAAAATATAAGCCCTCGTTTAAGTCCACATGTTCTTGTTCAAGAAAGTACAGTGGTTGTAGCATTTCTGTCGTAAAGAAATGGCCAAATATTAAAGATTAATTGGACATTTGAAATAAATGTTGTAAGCCAAAATTAAACAAGGGCTGCGTCCGAAAACTGGAAAATGCTGCCTTCGGAGGACACATTTCAAGGTAGGAAGGCATCAAGGCATGTCTGATTCCAATGTTAGCTTCACTTCCTATGTCCTGAGATACCTTCATCTGATCAATTTTTGAAGGCAGCATAGATGTATCCTTCGCTGCCTTTGATATCCCACAATCCTGTGCTTTCCATTCTGTGACAGTTGAGCTAGAAAAATAAAGATGGCGTCCGAAAGTTGCATTTGCTGGTCAGTTTGTGTGTAAATGTACGTTCTTGACCAACATTTTCCAATTTTGATGTCATTTCTAGCGAGAAATTACTACTGTAGTAATTAAATATTTGTTTAGTTCTCACCAAAGCTTGTGCTATTTTGCTGTACATCATTAAACTGATATGCTGCCTCAGAAGTCTGGCGCGATTACTTGAGGAATCGTTAGAATAATCAAACGATTACTAAAATAATCGTTAGCTACAGCCCTACATTACAGTGTTTTTTTTTTTTTCAGCATCTTGCGCCATGAGCGTTTCGTGTTTAACAATTTCATACAGTGCACTTATCTTGTACATGTTTATCATGTTTTTGTACCTAACAATTTTTTTTTTTTTTTTTTTGACGTACAACTAATTTAAAGGGGAACCAAAAAAAAAATAACACTTCACAAATCATTTTTAAAATGCCTAACTCTTGTAATACAATATGTATTTGGCTCTTATCTTCTATAAATTATCATAGGGTGGTAAAGCAGGTTCCAGATTTCACCTATTGTTATTACCCATAATAAGCTGCATGCTGATTGATATAGTAAGCAGTGAAAAAGGCAAACGTCTTCAGCGTCCCTCTGTTCCTCAGGGACAGATGAAGAATGGGTCTGAAAGCGCTTTTCAGTGGGGGTTACAGGGAACAATGTCACTCTGCCTCCTGGGAGAAGGACTCTACGTAACACTGCAGAGCTAGGTTGAGGACAGCAAAATGACAAAATACTGGAGCAGGGAAAAAAAACAAGGTGCAAATCAAAAAAAAAAAAAAAAAAAAAAAAAAAAAAAAAAAAAAAAAATTAGACTATAGCATTTTCGAGAATAGGGAGGACTGATCCGAATCAAAAAATACTTTCGCAGATACTTTTGATGATAACATCAACACCTAAATGTTGTGGCTTTTGGACACAATGCAGGCATAGAATTCAATGTGAAATGCTGTTTGCTATCAACTTTAATTTGAAATGCATCTTTCTTTACTGACAGTGTTTTAGGGGAAAAAAAAGCATGAAATAGACTTTTTTTTATATATATATATTTAGATTTTTTCCCTGTCCATTGCCTTGTACATCGCAGTTCAGCACATGTTCTTGAGGTGCCATCAGCACTGTCATTTTTCTACTTGTCTTAATTTGCCTCAATTTCTTGTCTTTTCAGTTCTCATCATGGGGTCTTGCGTCAACCTAGCAACTGCCATTGAGAAGACTGGGAATGCTAAGTAATAGCTAACAACTTTCTCCATGTATTATAGACCTCCTGTCAACAAAAAGGAAAGTCCTTTTGAAGACAGATAAGGTTAAAAAGATAAATTAGATAGACTTTGGCTTCAGATTTTTCATATAACAAGCAGGAACCCCAAGTTAGGATGAGTTTTGCGACATCTGGCAGGCATTCCTGTCCTTGACGAAAATTAAAGTTGATCCAATGTAACAGTCAGTAAGAAAGCAAGTACATCTGGACAAATGCTTTTCAAAAGGTTGGCTTTTGTTTATATATGTCAAATGCTTATCATAATAGTGGTGGCATCACATCTAGTGCTGTCCTTTCAGTTGTGCCCTTTGCATCCCGTTTTATTCCTAATATTACCCTGTGCCTTTAAAATGGTCATTCTTTTAAGTTTTCCAGCAATGATGGCATGAATCATAAGGTCAAAATAATTTGTATCAAACAGATCTGACTCATTTGAGTACAAGTCATTCATAATTGCAATACAAGCACTCATAAATGATCAAATAAACAGGGTATGCTACACATTTCTCCTGTGAAACAACAGGTAGCAGTTTAATACAGCTATTAGTGTTATGCAATGATTTACATATATTAGAGTCAAGAAATCATGACGTGATGTGTGATTGGAGATATCTAGAATAGAAATTGAGTGGGTGATCGATCGGTAATAATCGAGAAGAAGCATCTACCTTTTCATGACGACAGCTATAGAGGAAAAAAAAAAAAACTTTTTGCATTAAGTTTTCCAAAACAGACACATAATAATACACAACAAACCATATGGAAAAGCAAAAGCATATCATACCTGTGGGAAAGGTGAGCCAGGACGAAGTGATGTGAATTCACTGCAGATACACTGTTTCAACAGCAGCTCCAGCAAACCAGTGCCAGTGATCATTTACTACTTTACAACGGACAAACGCAGCATTTTCGGGTTTATTGTGTTAAATACATGATGTGTTCATTCACCACAGCGATTAATTGATGGCTTCTCGGCAATTTTATCGCTACGTTGCGCAAAATCGACTCTGTCACGCGATTTCTGCGAGCATTAACCCAGCTACTGGAGAAGTCTCCACCCACAGCGATGACCGAGCTCAGATGAGAAAACCTCGCGAGAACTTATCGCCGCTAATCAGGCTGACGTTTGTATTCGTGTGTTATCGCGAGAGCATCGCAGCACAATTGAAAGTCCCATCTGAGAGCGCTGCTGCACAATGAAAGTAGGCTACATATTAATATCAAATTCATCTCCTAGTTAATTTAATTTATTTTTAATAAAGTTTGTTAAATATTAAATGGTAAACTGAGATAAACCGAGTTATAGGTATAACACTCCAACAATTTAACTCTCTAGGCCTATTTAATTATTTATTTACTTAGTCAACTAATTCAAGAATAGATTAAATTATGGCATACTTAGACGTATTCTGATTCACTTAAACTTTAAACTTGACATTTAGCTTGTTTATTTACGTGAATATAGCTGTATAGGTGACTTTTGAGATAAAGCTTTGGAAGGTGTTTGAGTATTAGATACAGGTGAGTGAGTAAATACTATTAATCACTAAGCTCTTAGGTGTGAGTGTAATTTCAGAAATTAATTTTAGTAAACTAGTTAAAAGTAATAGGCTAATATCCATAGATTTCATAATGCCACATAGATTGTATTATATAGTTGTTGTAGTACATCTTTGTCATATGAACGCAGATAACAACGGTGTGACCTGACCAGGCTGCTGACCTTTTTTTATCGACTTACAGCTTGCCTAACTGAGAAATTATTCATGCCATGATTTAAGCGTCTCTTGTTTTGAAAATGATTCATTTGTCTTCCAAAGGTGATATCAGTGAGTTCTCGTTGATTCTAAGCGGTAACACAACGCCCTCTAGAGCCAATTTGAGGTATAACAACAATTTATTAAAATACGTTCATAGAAGATTGGAAAACTAGTAAAATTGTATATTTTAATTACTAAAGTGATCAGTGCCTATGTGTATCATAATATGCAAATGGTTCTTTTTTTATACCTTTAATTAGATTCTGAGGTAAACCGTTAATGCAGAGCTCTTTAAATACAAAAAAGTACCACTAGTGACCAGTAGGTGGCAGACGATAGCTTTAAAAAGCCATTTTGTGCTTTTAAGTTCCTTCCTTATTAATTGGAATGTGAAAATAAATGCTGAATTTAATATTCCCCTGAATTAAATATTCATTGTTGAGGCGGTGTGTATATTGTTGCTACAATAAACCTTCTTTTCAAGAAACTAATGGTAATCTCTTTATTATTATTAACAGGGCAAAGGGTTACAGATGCATCAAAATACAATAAATAAATAACATCATAAATGTAACAAACAAATGTACACTAGAGTGGGCTTAATATAGATCTACATAAAGATATTTAAAAGTTTACAAATATTTTTCTTGAAAGATATAAAACTTTTTTTGCAAGAAAATTTCATATTCACAAATGCAAGTTTTGCCATTAAAATTATATAAACCTGACTGTGCTTGTCTCTACAATCCTCCATAAGACCAAATAATAAATCTTTTCATAACACAAATTGGTCATTAGTGTTGTTTGCAATAAAATCACAAATATTTTGCCAAAATGTTTCATTGCTCAGACTCTGTGCATTCATGTGGAATTGACCTGCATCTCTCCAGTGAACTGCAGCATTATAACATCTTTGATAAGGGCCATTGCAAATCCATGTCTCCTGGGTTAAGAACCAGGCTATATGGCTGTTCTGCAACTGTAATCATTATCTAACTCTATCAAACGTGTCACATTGCTGATTGCAATGGCATGCTTATTCTATCATAGTATTATGTATTATTTATAACAATAATGATTCCATATGTAGGCCTGTTTACTACTTCAATGGATGTGTTCCTTACGCTGAAATAAGATGTTGCCTCAAATAGGCCTATAACACAATTTAATTTTATGAAAGCAGTGTGAGGAAGGTGCGGTGCACTATATAGGCCTAGAAATAAATATAAAAACTGAAAAAGGTATAACAACTGAAAAATCCATTTATCCCTGGATACATTTGGCCACAATGGCTTCATAATTCTCTGTTTAGAAAGCATGGGAAATTATTACGTGCAAAATAACTTTCAAATGGCCCATACAAAATAGCTTCGCTTTGAGAATAATAATGATAATAATAATAATAATTTATTTATTTATTTATTTATTTTTTAACGCAAAACCCTCCACAATATAAACGCGTCCAGTGACGTACAAGAATGCGGTTGTTTTAATTTTAGAAGTACATGTAAAACCTAGAAAAGACACCACGTTTCAAACGAATTACTATTTCCGCACCGTTAAATTTACTGATTGGTCAAATATGTCATGTGATATGAAAACGAATTTAATCTCTTATAAACAAGCCTAATCTTGTTGAAAAATGTAGCTAATTGAATTGAATATATTTTACGACAAATAATGTGTTTACTTAATGTTCTTCCGTCGAGTACGCGATGATGTAGCCATTTGATGTTTCAGCTTTTTTTTTTTTTTTTCTTTAATGAAAGCGAAACAGTGATGCTGGTGAAGAAAGTCATAAGGGACTGGAGCAACATGACGGTGAGTAAATGATGACAGGATTTTCATCAGAAATTCTGGTCACACAAATATTAGGTGATATTAACGATGTACTAATATTAAATACTACCCACAAGACCATGTATTTATGTATTACTCTGTTACTACATGCTATTCTGTAAAATTCCCACATTTATTGCTAATGAGTTTGAGGTATGCTTGAGTTTAGGAGTAAAGGTAGGGTTAAGGGTTAGGTTTAGGTTTTGGGTTAAGGGTTTGGGTTACAGGTGGGGGTAAAGTTAACAGTATAACAACAAATGTTAAATGCAAGTATTTTAAATGTAATTGCATGTATATATTTAATAAGTACATTATAAAATGGTGGAGTACACACATAAAGTGTGACCGGAATTCTAATTAATCTCGTTACATCTAATATTTATTTTTAATGTGTGTGTTGCGTTGCATATCCGTGACTGTATACTTATTAAAAAAACAAAAAAAAACAAACAAAAAACATATAGGAACATATTTTGCATATGTTGTCATTTATCGGGTTTCTGCAAATGTTTCCTTTTCCTTCAAAAACCTAAAAAGCATATCTGTATGTTCTATTCTGAACTGCTCGTTGTCTGACTGGCATGGAAAAGTCAATGAAACGTATGAAATAGGTAATAATGGCACACAGCAATTAGTTTACTAGCATACAGTTAGCAATGTAATTTACTATTTGCATAGATGCAGACTGACCCAGCCATACAAGTGCGATGTAAACTAATAAAATCCTCCCCGGGCACATTAGCGACGAACAAAGATGAGTATGTTTATGACACCAGCTGACTTGCTTCAGCTTCACCCAACACAAGACAAATGTCGTCCGCATTGTACGAACAAATGTTCCCAACATTTCCGCTAAGAAAGTAAGCGTCCAGACTGCGATTTGTTTTTACCGCATCTAGTGTAGTCGCACGCAGCATCAACCAAATAATGCTAGTCGTCTGGATCAGATACTTCAGGTAAACGTTTAATGTTCTGTTTGAAAAGTTTGCGCCTCAAAGTCTTATTTAAAGGGCCCAGTTATTCCACATCATCGTTTATTTTCAGTTTTTGTAAATATCTTACCTGTTCCGTTTGCGCTAGACTAATAAAAGTACGCTCTGACCGTTTTGACAGATCTGTGATTTAAAAATGGTGCCAACGGAAATGCTTCAGGGCCAGACATGCGCAGTAGCATTCTAACGTGTTTGTTATTGTTTACGTCCTTGAAATAGTCGCAATTTCTGTTCGCAGAAAGATTTTTTTCTTTTACAGAAACGTTGTTTAAAATGCTATTTAAACCTTCCTTAAGCAATACTCAGAATTAAACATGTTTACTGTACTTTTGGACCCCATTTTAACATCATTTGGAAGACTGAAGGCTCCATTACGATGAAGGAATTTAAAAAACCGTATGTAGTCTCTTTACACAGGCGCTAAAGTTACGGCCACATAGCGCCCTCTGTTGATGGTATTTTTCATTGCAGCCCGCCACTATGTGACTCATCCGATGTTTCCGTGCAGTTCCATGGTTTCAGGGCGGAGAGCGAGAAGCGCTGAGAGTCGCACTTCCACCAGCAGCCTTTACACACACTGATCAGTACTAACCTCACACACACATACACACACACTCGAGCTGGACTCACACTCAGCCGGGCTTCACCCGTCTTCGGATCTACAGCCGCCGGGACATTTAGGAGTTTTAAGTGGTTTTAATGTTCGCCCAAGCGAGCGGTAAGTCAAAGCTTTGTGTGATAGTGCATTAGAGGGCTAACACGGTTAGCCGGTTAGCATCTGTTTAAGGCACAATAAACATGCGTTAAAGAAGATCCATTAATCTGGATGTGGTTTGACAGCTGCATGCATGCTCCATGGGGGCACATGATGCTAGATCGGCCTTGTTCCAGTTTATCTGGTCATCACGGGCTGTGTTAGAAGCGTGTAGCCAGTTAGCTATTATTTATATTCTCTCTATGGATGTATGGAGCTCATAAGGAGCTTATGGGCCAAATCAGGCCTGACATGCATGGGCATATCAGATCTGCTTTCACATGATGTGTCCATGATCATCACCAGACATGGATGCTTTTCTTTGCACATGTGGTTTTGCTAGCATTGATGCTAGGAGAATGTTTAATGATGATGGACTTTAACAAGTTTTTTTTTTAATGATAAGCTTGGTTAATTGCATCGTATCAAGAAGATGGATGCGGTTTTGCATGCTTCTGATGTGAGTGTGCATCTTAGTAACTGTGGTTTGATGCTCTCAGTATTAAAGATTGTATATCCATCTATTGTGATCACATTACTGATCCATTGCTGCTTTCCTGTTTTTATGGAGGTTTCTTTTCGTCTAATAGCTTTGTGAACACAACGCTTTAATTGGCTGGGGTTCACAATGCTTTGGGCAACAGTCTTCACTCAAGAGTTTTAATTCTTCATCAGTCCTTCCATACTCGATTGCAGGGGCATGTAAGAGTCCAGAAGATCAGGTTCAGTGCTGTACTCTGATCAATGTGTCTCATGTCACACTGGAATGTGTAAGGTGTGGAACACGTTCCTTCAGCCTAGTGTACTGTAATCATGTTATGCAACCTGAAAGGTAAAACTGGGCCTGTAACTTCTGGCCATATGATTGTGCTAATTTGGCAGGGTTGTCTCATAAATTGTGAATGTGTTAGAATGTGTTGTTAATATGTAAGAAGAAATAACCATCTCTTGATGTAAAACTGAGTCCAAGAACATGAGTTAGACCATAATCCTATAAAGCCTTCTTTATCATATTTGATATATGCAAGGCCTCTAAATTATTAACATGATCACTCGATCAGAACCTGTTGTACTCAAACTACTACATGCTGTATGTCGTCTGATAGATAGTTCATACTTTTTTAGTAAGTAAAAAGCCTTTTAGTATAATTCTAAAAAATATTCAGGTTGTGGTACATATCTTTCTGCTGTGAAATCTGTACTGATTTTTAAAAGTAAACGTCAGAATAACTTTTATTTTGGCATTAGATATTTTTTAATAACATTTACTGAAGTAACCTAGATTTACTTCATAAAACACACACACACACATATGTATGTATGTATATATATATATATATATATATATATATATATATATATATACATACACTACCAGTCAAAAGTTTGGAATCGGTAAGATTTTTAATGTTTTTAAAAGAAGTTTCGTCTGCTCACCAAGGCTGCATTTTTTTTACAGTAAAAACAGTAATATTGTGAAATATTATTGCAATTTAAAATAACTGTTTTCTGTTTGAATATATTGTATAAAGTAATTTATTCCTGTGATTGCAAAGCTGAATTTTCAGAATTTTTATTTTTTTGAAAATAAATTAAAGAAATTAATACTTTTATTCAGCAAGTATGCATTAAATCGATCAAAAGTGACAGTAAAGACATTTATAATGTTACAGAAGATTATATTTCAAATAAATGCTGTTCTTTTGAACTTTCTATTCATCAAAGAATCCTGAAAAAAAATATTGTACACAAATGTTTTGTACAATTGTACACAATAAATGTTTCTTGAGCAGCAGATCAGCATATTAGAATGATTTCTGAAGGATCATGTGACACTGAAGACTGGAGTAATGATGCTGAAAATTCAGCTTTGATCACAGGAATAAATTACTTTATAAAATATATTCAAACAGAAAAGTTATTTTAAATTGTAATAATATTTCACAATTATTGTTTTTACTGTATTTTTAATTAAATAAATGCAGCCTTGGTGAGCAGATGAAACATCTTTTAAAAATATTAAAAATCTTACTGATTCCAAACTTTTGACTGGTAGTGTGTGTGTGTGTGTGTGTGTGTGTATATATATATATATATATATATATATATATATATATATATATATATTACTATTACTGTTATTATTATTATTATTTTTTAAATGTAAGTATCAAATGTGGTACAGTTGGTTTTTAAGGAATGTTTATTTATATTTCTCAGTCATCATTGCACTGTATTATGTTTTGCCTCCCCCCACAATAAGAGCTACAGAGCTTTGATCATAAAACTAAGCGTTGAATTATCATTTACTGTAAAGACATATTTTATATATAGTGTGAACTGATATTTGTATGCATTTTGTGTAAACAGTCTGCTATACAAATTGCATATCTTTGCCTTTGAATAAAATTGAGCTGTTTTTTCCCCTCAAGTATGATCTCCATATTCTCAATATATCATACTATATCGGCCATAAAACTAAAAGCCTATACAAACCATAAAACATAGATTTTGTTTAAAGTATGGGTAACAATACCCTCATGTCGATTCAATAAATATCACAATACTGAACTCCCGAAACGATATTATTGCGATACTCCAAGACATATGATAAACGGTTAACAACAAAATGAACTTTTGATTAAAATGCTAAATTTGGTATTGTATTGGGGGTGGAAATTAATAGGCTTGGACTTGTTGCTGGTAACCCAATGCACAGGTCAATGGTGACACCAGAATAAAAATATTCATGATTATGAAGCTGAAAATACAGAATTATTTTAGACGAGTATGCTTGCACTGACTAGATATATGTAAAATAATGTAGGCCACCCACAAATATCCCCCCAATGCATTATTATACATTATATTCAACATTATATATAGTAGTTTAATGTAGCACTGACACTAAAACTAAACTGTAAACTGAAAGTGATTTTCATTTCGGCTGAACTATACACAATACATATTGCCACTATCCACAATACATATTGTTGCATTTTTATATTGCGATATATTGTGACAATATGTTGTTACACCCCTACTTTAAAGGTTTAATTAACTTCCATTAAAAAAAAAAAAAAATACATTTCTGACTAAAATTTTATATATCAGGCTTTACAGGGTTAACTCTGATCTCACCTTTGTAATGAGAGAGACAATATTACACAACAGTTACAGTATATTCCAGGCAATGAACAGTCATTCACTGGCAGATTGTTGGCTGATATGCTTGCGTATCAGGAATTCTCCAAAAAGGTGGAGCTGCTGGTGTGTAACTGCGAAAGGACTGTAAATGTATTCTGATTTTAGTGTTTCGCATTGGAACATTCAATTAGGGGTTGACTGTTCTGCTAGGGTCATTTGAATCCATTAGGACTGCGTGGTAGTTGGTAGCCATCCAGTATTCGGCATTACAACAGGATATGATTTATTTAAGCTTTGCTGTAGGCTGCTCAATAGGCAAGCTGAAATCTGAAATGCTATTTGTGCTGATCTCCCACTTTGGTTGTGTACAAAAGGATTTGGAGCATCTGGGACGCCTTGTTTGGAAGAATTCCAGATTTAATAAATGCATACTAATATTATCTTTAGATATTCTCACCACTTCAGTATGGGCTTTGGTGTCAATATCAGTGATAATCAGCTGTTTACAATGACAAAATAATCACTAGTGCAGGGGCCTGAACAATGATCCAAATCCTTGAACAATTGCTCCTCTTAAACCACAACAAGCTCTGTTTTATGAAAAGAGAAGGACATTTCTTTCAGTTCAACAAAAGATGGTGTAGTGGCCTGTAGTGTTCATTGTTAATGAACCAATCTATTATTTGTGTACTATGAAAGCACTAGCAAAATTAGTGAAACTGCAGGCTAATTAATGGTTTGCTAAGGCAAATGTGCTGGGGGATGTGTTAGGGATCTGAATGAAGCTATAACTTTAGAAATTAAAGGTAAAGTTCACCCAAAAATGAAAATTGTTATTTACTTACACTGATGTTGCTGCCAAACTGTATGTCTTTCATTCTTCTATGGAACATAAAATAAGATATTTTAAGAAATGTCTCAGGCCCTGTTTACACCTGGTATTAAGATGCATTTTGGTCAATCGGATCACAAGTGGATGACGCTAAATACAGGTGTAAACGGGGTCTAAAACATTTTGAGCTTGTCATTTTCGACCACTTCCAGAGGTAGTTGAAAACACATTTGACTGAATTACTTTCGAAGTGTAGATGCTCATGTGGTTGAATGCATTCGAACAGCCACAAAAGACCGCCTACTGCTATGGGAAGCGCGCTAGCCAGACTTCTGCTCTCCATGTTTTTCCGTCGTCTCCGGTTGCTTTCATAGGTAAATTGTGCAGGCTTATTTTGTCCATTATATTGAAAGATCTGAAAAAGCCCATAGATTTCCTGCCCATAGACCCTCCCTTAGAATAAATAATAATATTAGCTTATCCTATTTAATCATGAAATAAAAAATAATAACTGTCAGGACAGATCATAAAACGAAGTGCTTAGAACTATTTTATATTTAAAAATCTGTAAATTTATATGTAAAAAGTCACTGAGTGACTGGTTGAAAAGTTCACTTTAAAATAGGGCTGCAACTAACGATTATTTTGATAATCGATTAGTTGGCCGATTATTTTTTCGGTTAATCGATTAATCGGATAAAAATCCTACTTTTATTTTTATTTTATTGACAAAAAAATAAAAACCCACACTATTGTACATCCTGCCCAATGTACTTCAAACAAATGTGCCAACTGAATGCTATGAAAACATAGTCATTTATTACACTACCTGTCATAATAAAGAGAGAACACAAATATTTCACAAATCTATCAAAAACTTGTTTCAAACTAAAAATGGTATTGCCATTTATTAGGAAAATAGCAAACTGAAACAACTAAATAGTTTCTAAATAATATTCACACATAATATCCAAAAAACTTAGTCTCTGTTCGTATTGACTGTAACTAGGCATCTGAAAAAAAAAAAACTATGAAGTGTTTTACTTTTTCCTGCCTTTCTTTTAAAACAGTAAAATCAAAAATTCATGGATAACAACAATAAATATATTGTAGCTCTAGAAATACTGCTGTAACTAAAGAGCTTACACATACTGGTGGATTAACCATTACAGAAACATGAAAAATGATTTTAGCACCAATACTGATATGAGAGAGGTAGGCTACGTGAGTCTATACATATACAGGCTTTGTCGGCTTTGTATATTCTGTTTTGCGAATAGCGATCTGGTCACCCGATTAGCAGAGAATTTAACAATATTCCATTAGTTATTCCACTGAACATGGAATCTGTTTCTTTTCCCAAATCTTCACTCACGCAGGGGATTATAAACATTTCTTTCTTTGGTTCGCTTTTAATTTGGCCTATTATATTTGCATTCTTTACTGTGGTAAAGTAGAAAAAACACTGTAGGATGGAAACCTTTTTGCTTGCACGTCAATTTTTTTATTTAACACAGTTTGTGCTTGTTATTAGACTTCATAAGGCACGTCAAGTTTATTTGTATAGCACGTTTCACACACTCAGACGATTTTTAATTTCGTTTTCTCTGGCAGTGCAAAATCAAACACAGCCTGAATGTCTGAAGATAAAACTAGCTCTTTAGACCTTTTACAACAAGTGTCAGTTGCTTGTAACATCAGGAGATAACATGAAGATATTATTAAAGAGAAATGGTCTCTTTCCTGCTCGTGTCCCACATCCCTCTCAAAGCGCAGAGTGGCTATATGACGCATCTTTGTGTGGAAATAAAAAACACATTTTTTTTAGATTAACTTTCTTATTATTTAGGTTACCATTATTTACCAGATTCGACTTGGGATGCTGTTCAAAATCCTGCCTCACCACACAGTGCCACAAACAAAGTTTTCTATTAAATTACATTATATTTGTCTCAAATCGTCAAAAATGTATACTGAATTCTTTTCGTGCTGCATTTATTTTTATATTCATAAAGTCTAAACATGGGCTATATAGGAAAAATAAATAGACCTAATAAACATAGCCATTTCTAATCTTTCATTTTTCATCTGTTGCTATTTTCCCCCAGTAGTACATTTGCCCGTCGTGATTACATTTACTGTCATGTGCTGCCACCTGTCGTATTTTTCAGGTGAGATTCTCATTTAATTCAGTTAACGTACGCCCTGAGGTAAAATGTTCAGAGACAGAAGCAATGATTGTATTAAATTGTACAGTGTACAATCATAACGTAATGTACAGTATAGACATTATCTTAATTTCATAATGTCCTTAAATATAATAGTATTGTTAACCACAAACTGACAATAGAATGTGCGCATCCAGTGTGCGATGCCTGTGAGTTGTACTAGATGCAACGTGACGCGGCACTGCGCTTCTTGTCCGGTGTGCGACTGCCTTTACACTTTACATAGAAAAAGTGGCCGTCTATTATTTGCATTTACACCCCGAGACTTATTGCCCAGATCATTTGACAGACAGTATCAGATTGTTTTGTTTTCCGTCCAGTGTAGAGCTGCATGATTCTGGATGAATTCAGAATCACAATTTTTTTAAAAATATTAGAGAACTAAACAACATAACATGCAGGCCAATTTACTAAAGGTTCTGACAAAACTTGGTGCAATAATGTCATTTACTCTATTTTGATTGCTACTGTAGACATCAGTGTTTACATCTGAAATATAAACTACAACAGTACTTCTGTGATCATTTGAATTATTGTAACAGAAATAATGAAACCGTGTGGTTGAAAAGACTTTGTGAAGCTGTTTGATGTATTATATGTACTTTTATTGTGGCGATTACACAAGTAAGTAGTTCTTATGTTCAGTAAAATCACTTGTTTGGAGGGTTTTTTGGACCCTTGGTTAATTATGTTTCGAAATAAAAGTCTAGCCTACTTTATCCATTAATCCATTAATCCATTGCAAGGCTTAAAGACATTAATACATTTAGAATACGTAACTACGGCGCGCTCACTTCATTTGTCTGTTGCACATGTTTTGCATATGAGCCGCAAGCACTCTAATGATGACCTTGCTTAATCGATCATCATTAAGTTTTATCGATTAAATTATCAACAATTAATCGATTGTCGATTAATTGTTAGCATCCCTACATCATGTTTTGCATGGGCAATCACCATTCAAATTTCTTTCAGAAAATATAAAATATAGTACTAAATAATAATCTTGTTACTTTCATGCATGTGTTTTAGCCCATACTTCATCTTTTCCTGATGAGTGACATGTTTTTGGGAGATAAGGAGAATGTATAGGATGCTGTGAACATGTGAAAGTTGTGGCAGCTCTCAAGGCAGTCATCTCCAGCACTGGCCTGAGGTTAATGCCACTAAAATTGAATCAGCCCTTTTAGGAGGCAGCCTCTTCTGGAGCACCAGCTTACTTGCCAGACTTGTGGCTTTTATTTTTTCCACTAACAAGAGGAAATCAATTCAAATCTATGATGGTCCATGTTGAAGGCCTGTGGCAGTGGAACCACTCTGTAGCTTGGCATGATGGGATTACTCTGATTTTCAATCTGCTGTTGGACTATATAAACATGTGAATCCTTTATTATTTAAAGCTAGAATAAAGAGTTAAAATTGAATTTTAAACGTAAAAGTTAATATTGTTTATTATGTGGTTCTTTGAAATGCTCGATTTTGATTGGATAAATTGTATATTTCAACTTTATACAGTTTAACAAGCATGACTAGTAGACTGTACATTCCCTACATAACATAATTTTAGAAAAGCCTTTACTTTTAATGTTGAATTCTATTTCATTATTAATAATTTATCTTTTTGATATGTATTAATGTTGCTGTACATTTCATTCTTGTAACTTTTATATCTTTTTTTTGCCCTCTTTTAAAGCACCTTAAGCAGCTACCTTTAACAGTCTACATATAAAAAAGGCCTATATAAAACTGTATATTCACCACAATATTTACAGATGGAAAAACCGTGGTAAAACCTTCATTAAATTGGCTACCCATCGGCTAAAATTGGTTCATGTAATGACACTGAGAAAACCATTGGGCCACATAGAGCTTTAAAGTCTTCAATGTAACATCAGCATGCAAGATTATAAACATTATAAAATGATAATTATGGCTGTTATCAATTTATGACTATTTGCGTTCTAATTTTTGTACTGGTATATCTCTGATTAACAGGAACCTGCCATCATGGTATTACCGTTACCAGCCAATGTGCTAAAGTGAGCTGGATTTTCCCTCCGGTTTAAGCCCCACCCCTCCCCTGGGGGCCAGCACCCCCTCTATCCCACCGGAGGACCAGCAATCATGGCAGGAATCAAGCGTGGGTACGACGGAAAGATCGCTGGACTGTACGACCTAGACAAGACGCTCGGCCGTGGCCATTTCGCCGTGGTCAAACTAGCGCGTCATGTCTTCACCGGCGAAAAAGTGGCAGTCAAGGTTATTGACAAGACCAAGCTTGACACAGTCGCAACTGGTCACCTCTTCCAGGAGGTCCGCTGTATGAAACTGGTCCAGCACCCCAACATCGTTCGGCTCTATGAGGTCATCGACACACAGACTAAGCTCTACCTGATCTTGGAGCTCGGCGATGGTGGTGACATGTTCGATTACATCATGAAGCACGAGGAAGGATTGAACGAGGAGCTGGCAAAGAAATATTTCGCCCAGATCGTGCACGCCATCTCGTACTGTCACCGGTTGCATGTGGTTCACCGCGACCTGAAGCCTGAGAATGTGGTGTTCTTTGAGAAACAAGGCCTGGTCAAGCTCACCGACTTTGGCTTCAGTAATAAGTTTCAGCCAGGAAAGAAGCTGACCACCAGCTGTGGCTCGCTGGCTTATTCTGCGCCTGAGATTCTGCTGGGAGATGAGTATGATGCACCTGCTGTGGGTAAGTTCCTGTGTAACTCTGGAGTGTAAATTACTGAGCTGAGTTACTATCCAAAGTACAAAACAAAGATTCGGTTTGCCTTGGGCATTTATTCAAGCAGTTTATTTCCTCATTATTATTTTAGTGTCTTGAAGAACTGTTTTAGCATTACACTGATTTTTATCATGTGTAAAGATATTTGGCACAATGTTTTTGAGTAGTTGAAAGAACTTTCTTTACCCCCATAATAAAATTAATTGTAATCAGGCTTATTATTGTTAACTAAAACCAAAACTTATTTTATTTCAGCTAGTTGCCAAGGCATCATTTTTCGTTTAAGTTAAAGTACGCTATAAACCTGAATAAGTTGGCAAAACTCAAAATAATTGAGGCAATCGGTTACATGATTTATTTATTTATTTATTTTTTTAAGTCAAGAAATTGAAAGTTTAAGCAAGCAGAACTGGAAGTTTGTTATTTTGTAATCATAAATTTTAATTGTTCTTAAATTGAAATATTCGAGTAAAGTAATACACACATTTAACTTAAGATCATCATGTAATCTCAAAGTAAACATTTTTAGCTAGCTATAACAAGCTAATTCAGAAAATGCCAACTTGCTAATTTGTTAACATGTTAGCAATAGCATGGTATAACACTTGCTGAATGAGTACAGCACTATAAAACATTTAACATACCTGCTCTCAAACCAAGCCACATGCACCACTTGTCACCATGATAGTAACTCTCCAAAAACCCACATTAACAGAAACTCTTCTAAATTAGCATAACAAAACATTAATCACTACTAAATCTCCCACTTAACATTAAATCTTGCACAAAAATAAATATATAACACTTAATTTTAGCATTTACTTTCCCTTTCGAGTGCCATGGACAAAGCATGCTGGGAAATAGAAATCCCAGCCCAGTTTCAGTTAAACTTAAGTTTGTCTAAATGAAAAGAAATGTTCATAAAACTCAAAACAGTGAAACAGTTCATTTACTTAAAATATGTCAGTTCTTTGAACTCGGAAAGAAAAAAAAAGAGAGTGCTGAATACTCATAAAAGTTAATTTGACTGAACAAATTAGTTTAATTTAAGTTTGTCCCACTCAAACTAATTAATTATTTTGAGCGTTAGAGTTTACACTGTACTAAAATGAACCAAAACATAATAAAAACTAGGGCTGCACGATTAATCATATTTTAAATGTGATAAAGATTTCTGCTTCTCACGATTAATTAAAAATAACCGTTGTGTTATTTGCTCGCTATTTATACTGAAAATCCTTTTTTTTTTTTTTTTTTTTTTTGATATTTGTGATATCTTGCATTGGTAACAAGTGTTCATGCTTGGGGTTGCCAGATATCAAGAGAATAAATCCCCCAAACAGAGCTTTTCTCTTAAAAAGATACATTTCTGCCCGGTGTTTTACTTAATCTTGCGCACGCACTCTCTACACTGCGGAAAAAGCACAAATGTTCTGAAAACACGACAAGCATGTATGAGTTTTGCGAGTTTGCGATATTCTGCTCAAATGAAAGTGTCATACATCCAGTCTGTGCTCTGTCACGAACTGCTTGTGCTGTTTGTGCGACTAAATCTGCCATCATACCTTCGGTGATGAACTGTAATAAATCCAAACATGGATCTCCCACATATGAAACAAAAATGTGTCGCTTAGAGTATCTATTGTAAAGACAAATTACGAAGGGCTCACCAAAACCATGCATATTGATTTACCGTTTGATAAAGCTGGTTAAATGAAGTTTATGTGCCACCTACAGGCTTATTAAGTGAAGTGTAGGCTGTAAGGTAAAGAACATGTGAAATCACATTTATTACATTACCCCATTTGATAATTGTTATATATATATATATATATCAGGCTGTCCGCTGTATGTGAAAATTGGACCAATTTTTATGCCGAACATTTGTGTTGGTGTGAGGCTTGTACAATTAGCAGAGCTGATTTTCCAGCATTGGTTCCTGACCTCTAAGCAGACAAATGGCATGCAAATAGAGTGTTTCTAACATTCATACATTTGCCATATGATAAACTGTCCCAGTGTGGCAGGACTGATCAGCAACATATTCTATTGATTTTATTATCTGTCGCTGTAAGGCATCTCCGTACTGCTGTCAAAAACACGGCTTAACCTCTTTATCAGAAAACATGTCAGAACAACCCTAGATAACCCTAGATACTCCAAATGTGGCTCTTCTCATCAGGTATGACGGGAAACTGTCATTCGAGTTTCAAGTTCTGGATTATTACGCCATGGATTCCTGAAGTGCGTTGGCGGAATGCTTTCATTATAGTCGTGTTGGCTCCTTGAGATAATGAACATGAGCATGCAAGTTGATGCAGGTTGAGACCTAACCTTTCCAAGGGTAAGAGGTGGTAGAGGTGGAAGAGGTGTTAGGCACGTCGGGGCATGCAAAACTCTAATCCTTACACTGGCCAATACAGGGAGGAAATGGAAAATGCCCTTTCTAAGTACACAAAAGCATCTCCTGCCTTTTTTGCACTTGATATGAAATATCCAAATCAGATAATGCCTTATTTAATGAATTACTGCAGCCATGATCGTTAGAAACTGTGCAACAATTTTGGCAACACTTTACAATAAGGTTAATTTGTTAACATTAGTTAACATGAACTAATAATGAACAATACTTCTACAATACTTCTGTTAATGTTAATTTCAACATTTAGTAATACATTATTAAAATCAAAAGTTGTATTTGTTAACATTAGTTAATGCACTGTGAACTAACATGAACAAACAATGAACTGCTGTATTTTTATTAACAAGTTTTAATTGTTTTATTTTAATTTATTTGGACAAAATGTCAAATTGTAGGCCATTTGAAGATGTTTACTGGTTATCTGCCATAACATAAAAAAAAAAATAAAAAGTATCAACTTGTCTGTAGAGAGCACAATTGTAAAATTGGTGTATCTTTAATAATAAACCTAATAAAAGAAGTGTGTTTTTAAGCTTTAATTTCAATATGTATGCTGCAGTGTTATTCCAGCGCAGATAGCTCTTCGTTAAGCTCTGTACACATTTGTACAATAATTGGCACAATACTGCAATCATAGAGACATCATCTTTGGTTAATTGTATTTCCAGCCCTTATACAGGCAGGTGGGGGGACAGTTAATCCGCTCTTTGTTTGAGTTGAGCTTCCCTGCCAGAGCCCTGATTAAACACACTTTATTGACACTGTCAGTGTGATCAAATAGACATTGTGCTCTGATGCCGGTGGCTTCCCTGCTGAGGTGATTTCTGGTTTCGCTTCCTAATCGATAATAATTTGTCCAGTGTTTGGCTGGGAAACCTGTTTAATACCTCATTGTGCTCCTGGAAAGATGCACCTCTGTGAATTATATTTTGGATTCTAACAGACAGACCCTGTCAGCACTAAATATTTGTGTTAATTTCTTGTGCAGTTCATACTGTGGCCACGTTCCCACAGCAACAGAATACGGGTGTCCTTAAATCTGCTTTTTCGGCTAAAAATGATCCAAAATCAATTTTCGAGCAAGTACATAACCAGCCAGTTTTCTCCTTACCTTAGCCCGATTGACAACGGTTAGCTTGTAATAATATTTTATAATAAGAGCGGTACTGGTGGGTTTCTCTAGGAAATTCGAGCATGCAACCGTTCGTCTTTGTGTCATTACGTCACGTCTGTAAACAGAAAGAATGAGTCCCAGCTAGTAGGCTATGGCATGCGTTGCTGCTGGTTGCAGAACATTTATAGCCTGTTCTCACAGCAGCTGGAATAATTAAACTTATTTTGATGGCGGATTGTAATCCAGAAAGGTCCAAATGACAATCATCAGTGACAACTGGAGATTCACCTGTAGTCAAAAGCAAAAGACTTCGGACTGTGGAGTGGCTGCAGAAATTGAAATCTACAGGTAACGCTAATACACACTGAATACACAGTCACGCAGTGCTGATATTGTTAACATTAACAATTTGAGAACAAAGTATAACAATACTAATAATTTGCATGGTTTGACGTGAACTAAACTAAGCGATCGTTATATTTAATCACCATTGTCAGCGCGCTTTATTGTAGGTCTGACACCGTGTCCTAACTACACATGATGCGATTAGATTCCAGCCACGAGCAATTTGAATGTCCACACTAGACGTGATGCGACAATGAGAAGCGAAAAAATAAATCAAAAACTACAGCCAATCAGAAGAGAGTGTGGGTATGGGTATGTACATAGTAAAATTCATAAATATTACACCATTTAAACATTATTTAAAGTACATACGGAGTGACTGAAACAATTTTTGTCATAGAATACATAGTGTTGTCACGGTACCAAAATTCCAGTAGTCGGTACCAATACCATGAAAATTTTACGGTTCTCGGTACCACAGCACTATTGGAACTATTTTACTATTTTATGTACCTTGATTAGATGGTTTAGGTGTGTTTAATTGGGATTGAAACTAAACTCTGCAGTGGCCCTCCAGGAGCAGGATTGGACACCCCTGTTTTAGGTCACTGTTCTCCACCGGAGCTGTTCCCATCAGTTTTGTGTTCTATGTGTGACTTAAATGCTCTGCTCTCCAAGCAGATATACATGCTGCTGTTGGTTAATGAAGATTTGATGGAAGAACTTGCATCTTGATTGGACTCTTGTCGTATCAAAAGTGATAAGACTTTTCTGTTTTATGGACATGACTATTTTTTATATTACTTTGGTCACTAGGGCTGGGTAAAAAATATTGATTTCTCGATTTTAATAGATTCTCATTTTTACGAACCAATATCGATTCTTAAATCCCAAGAATCGATTAGTCTAGTCTGTTATCAGTTGATGAATGAATAGAACTTTGTAGCACTCCTCCCATCAAATAAATGGCGATAAGCTTTGTGCTTTGTTACTTTTGATATGAAACAAAGTCTGTCCATTTTTATTACGAAATTCAAAAAATAACCGTTTGGCGCTGTTTAATGTGGTGTGACAGATGGCTGTAGCCTCAGATCAAAAGAGGTGGCACCGTGAAGCGCTCGTGAACTGATCATCTCCTCCACTTTAATACCAGTTACAGCGCGAAATAAACATGAATGAACACCCAAAGGTATGTTGAAAGATACAGTACACCTTACCTAAATCCGTATCCTGTCTCATGGAATAGCTCAATCAGTGTTTCAAACATGAAAGACGTCAATAAAACAGCTTGTAAGCAATGTCACGTAACGTCACATTTATCTCAGAAAAACCATATTCAGTGACCATAACTCATTAGTCAGCTATAAACCTGAACTCTAGTGAATAGCATTTTGCTAAATAAATGCACCATATTACACATTCATTATAATTTATAATGTTCTTCAATATTTTATGCTTTGAATAAATCCTTCAAGTTTTTATAACGGCCACCATTTAAATAATGTATTTCAAAAAACGAATTGGAGTAGAAATATAATTACCTAATTGTAAAGTTAGTATTTTAACTTTAATTTTTATAAAAACTTCCTTAACTTCCACTAATTTAAGTGTTTGTATACAAATCAGTTAATTTTAACCTTCAATATTATAGTAATGTAGAACTGATTCCCATGTATAGTTTACAGCATTAGTTGAGAGATTTTTTTTCCTTGAGAAAATTTGCCATGTACTGTTCCTTTTATATATATATATACACAAAATAATCAATATTGAATCAAATTGAATCGAATTGCAAGCTTGTAAATTGAAATCGAATCGAATTTTGAAAAATTGTGTCAATACCCAGCCCTATTGGTCACTGTTGCTATGGTAAGAGAATACGGGCTTGATTCCCGTTGAGACCTTATTCGAGATGCTACTGTAATTTGCTGTTTGAAAAGGAAATTCCGAGACTCAAAACTGTAAGTAAAAGTGGTTGTCAATCCCAAAAGCTGACAGTGTGAATGTAGGCTATGATTGTGGCTAAATATATTAGGAAAGGGATTTTTTTAGATCATTTCCAGTGTTTATTTGGAGACTTTATTTTGGAGACATTTGTCCTTGAATTAAACTGCAACTACCAACTAGTTATTTTGTCCATACTCGACTGAGCATGATCCTGACACATCCCGAATTTATTTTTATTTAATTTTTACCTTAGCATTGACGCTTTCAATCCACCTGCTGAAATAAAAATGAATGAACTCTTAAGCTAAAGAGAAGAACTGGCTTGTGAAAGCTTCAATCATTTGAAACGATGGCAACTCTAAAAAGAAATATGACTTTTCACTTCAGATAATTTGAGCGTGATGCTTATCTGATGAAAATGTTGAATCGAACCATGATGTTTGTTGTTGGTTTCCTTTACTTCTCAATTCTTTTCTCAGTTTCAAGCCTAAGTTAACTTAGTCTTTTGTCAGGGAAACCATGAATAACAGGATTTGAAAACAAATCAATTCCAGGTTTCCCACGGTCATGGAAATCTTTTTTTTTTTTTAAATTTTTTATTTTTTATTAATTAATTAATTTATTACAATTGGAAATCAACCAGAAACAAACTTAAATCAAAGTTTGTTTCTGGTTTATATATAAATAAAATATTTTTATTTTTTAAATTCTTGACCTGATCTTTATTCTTGGTCTGCAATGATCTGACTTTAAGTCTAATTTGGTTGACTCTAACAATAGGGTGTAATATTTGTCTAGCACTGTCTGTGTTTAGCCAGTTTTTAAATCAGCAGCCTCAGGCACAGACTATATGATTATTAGACTAGCATGCACTTATATTTATATGATTTCATGAAATGACAGGGATTTTATACAGGGCACAGTGTGATATACCTTCCTCTAACAAACAGATCAGAGCTTCTGTCTTACTGGCCCTTTTTGATATCACAAAAGTATTTGTAAAAAGCAGCACATGGAAAATTGTGTTCTTAGATGCTGTTAATTAAATAAATGTCGTCATCATGTGATGGCAAAATAGAAGCTTCTATGCATCAACATTATGTCCTTGTAATCTTAAATATTTATTATTTATAGCAAAGCTCAAATTTTCCATGTTTTTCTTAGGCTCTGGTGTGTTGACGTTTGTTCGATTTGTTGTATGATAATCTAAACACTGGAAGCACAAGCTGAATTCCATGACCATGAACTGTAAATGTCTGTGATGTCTGTAAATTCAGTCTTTACTGCGGTTGGTTGGTTTATTGGCGCCATAACAGAGTTTGGTTTTTGAACGTAACATTCCTGCGTTATTCTGCCTTCAAAATCAAGATTTATCAACAGGACTGAACGAGCCAACTAGGTATTCATGCGAACTACAAATTCCTGCAAAGCATTAAAAAAAAAAAAAAAAAAAGTGCTTTGGCATTTGTTCTGATAAGAAAAATGTCTCAATTTTGCACGTTCAGAAAGTCACATCTGAACACCTTGCAAGTGGCCTTGTGTGTGTATAGCCACATCCATCTAGAACCCTGTCCATTCAGTCATCTGAAACCATCACCAAAGGCAAATGTGTACACACTGCAAGACATGCACACATACATAAAGACTGATGGCTGAAGTGCAGCTTGTGTGTGAATGTTCTCAGCTTTCTTCCACACTTCCAACAGAGTCCCTCAGCTCAAGTCGACAGCTCAGGTTCACCTCCTAGAGCATCTCACGCCTGCTATAAATGACTTTATCTGAAGTTAACTTTCATCAGAGCATCATGAAATGCCATTTACACTATAGTTATTGCATTTTTTTTTTAATGCTTTCAGGTAGGCATGTGACGGTATAAAATTTTCATGTTGCTGAAGCTTTTATCACGGTATACGGGATTATCACGATATTGAAATAAGTTGCAAAAAAAAGTGTTGTCATAGTATAACAGGTTTAAGAACTCTTTTTCTTATGACAAAAAGAACTCTGAACATTTTAAATACAATAGTGCTTTACACAAAAGAATATAAAGTAAAATGTTTCAAACAGATTAAAGTGCAAAAGTATTATAAAGAACAATAGGTAACACTTTAAAATAAGGTCTCATTATTTAACGTTAGTTAATGCATTAACTAAGATTAAGAATGAGCAATAGCTACATTTGTTACGTAAGGTATTATTTTTTTGTTAATGTTAGTTAAAAAATACAACTGATCATTGTTAGTTTTAGCTCAGGTCCATTAACTAATAGTTAAAACATTTGATTTTAGTAATGTTATTAAATACTAACAAATAAATTAACATTAACTAAGATTAATAAATGCTTTATAAGTATTTTTCATTGTCAGTTTGGTAATAATGAATTAATATGTTAACAAATGAAGCCTTATGTCACTAAGTGTTACTGAACAATGACAAATAATCAGAACATTTTCAATCATTATAGCATGTTGTAGACCAGCTTAATATATAAAAATGTTTAAGTTTGAAAATAAATAGCCTATTAAGTCTTTAAATATTAAGTATTTGGTGCTGTGATGAACAACATTGCGAATACAAAAAACTGAATGGCTATTTGAAGCATTTTAAATTCTGTTCAGTAGCACAGTTGCTTTGTTTATGGGTTTTCCGGAGTAACCGCTGCACTTCTGCTGTTCTATCAGCTCCCTCTGCTGTCAGAGAGTGAACATGCACTTTCATTCAGCGCATCACCTTCACTCGTTCCGCCATGTGCTTCTCATGCACATTGGGCTTGTTTACATCAGTGCACGTGTCCCTTTGACACAGCATACAGCGGTGTTGTGCATTTTATACAGTTGATGGAGAAAGTTTTCTTAAAATGTATTATTAAAATTTAAATAATTCGTAATAAATAATTATTCACGGTATTTTGAAGTGCCCATGGTAACAATATTGTGCATATTCATTATCGTGATATATCGTATTACCAAATATCGGCACGTCTACTTTAGGGGCTCAATGCTAAGGATTTTTTCTATGGTTCAAATTTGTACTTGTTTAAATTTTTACTAAATCTCAAAGATGTCAAAGACAGGTAAACAGTAATGAAATAATAAAAAAATAAAAATAAGCAATAGCACAAATAAATATAAAAGAACAAAGATACAAATTATAGACACAAATTTGTTTTATTAGGTCTTCAACTGTAAAAACAATAACTGATGTGTACTCGCACCACTTAGATCTTCACTTATCTGGTTCAAAATAGCTTATAATAGAATATGACAAAATTCATGTAGTCTCTTCGTTGTCGTCGTCCTCCTGCCACATACTTTCTTTGGTCATAGTCATGGCTCTCTGGTTTGCATTAAGAAAAACAAATGTGGCGTGACACCTACCAAGGAAAAAATGCTTTCACTTGGTGAAACCATAGTAGGTGATTGCACGCTCAAGTACTCGATGGCTTCCGACAAGTGGTTGAAGTAGTCAACTACCTGACTAGCCTATGCAAGCCCTAATTCATCCTTATTAAGGTTACAAAAGTTATACAGTCAAGAGCAGTGAGTGATTTTGTCACTTTAAGACACCAATATACTGACACACCTGTTTGGTTTACGTTTACTTAAGATATAACCAACTGTGTTTACGAGGATCCTTGCCAAGATGGGCATTTTGACAATTGTGTTTTGTATTTGTCCATTCAAGTGCAAGATGATGCGTAAAGGCCCGTTCACACCAAGAACGTTAACTATAAAGATAACGATAAAGATATAGTTCTAAAAATCATTCTAAATATAAAAGAATAGCACTGTCCACACCACAGCTATAACGATATAGAGAAACAATATCATTGGGATCACTTTCAGAATGAATTTTTCTAGCTGTTGAAAGATAAAACACTGATAGCCAATCAGAATCCATTCGAATTTAAGGGCTTGTGCATTTAAAATGGCAGACGACATTGCAGAGAAGTTAATCGCCGTGATCCAGAAAAATCCACCACTGTCTGACAAGTCAAACCCCTTTTTCAAGGATACTTTAAAGAAAATGGATACATGGAAAACAATTAGTCATACCCTCGGAAATAAATGGTGAGAAGTATTAACGATGAGAGCCAGGCTAACAAGCATTATAACATAAAATTACTTCGGGTATCCAGCGCTAGTTTCGGCAACATTGTCTTGCTTCCTTTTGAAGTTGAAGTGAAAAAGACTAGTTGTTGTTTTTATTCCACTATATTGACTTTGTCAGTTAAATTCACTGTTAGATTAGCTCGATTACACTAGCTATTCACTCGAAACATAGCATGCTGAGGACATCTGCTGGTTAAAGCCGTGTAAATGCAACAAGAACAGCAAAAACATGTTGTACATACTTTGAAACCGCAGCGCGTGAGCTTAGAATAAACAGACCGTTATCATTTGTTGGTGTGGACACAAATATAGTTATCGTTATAGCTAATTTTATAAAAACTAATTTTCCTTCCCACATTGTAAGAAAAATACATATATATGTATATGACAAGTAGTTTGGATGGCTTTTAATGGCTTCACAATATCATGACGAAGTATGTTAGTACATTCATTTTTACAATATGCAACAGGGGGTCCCTTCATAGTCTCCTAATTTTTACTAAGAGGTCCTTGGACTGAAAGAAAAAAAAAAAAAAGATCCCTGGTGTAGATGTATAAAATCTGAATTCTGCTTGTGTGTCAAAAGTACCAGTACTTTGCCAATACTAAACTTGATATACCAGAAACTTGAAATACCAGTCTTTCTACAGTATAGAAAGGTCAAAGTACTGACATTTGAACTGCTGTCTGACAGACAGGTGACTGCATTTGAACAATCAGCACGTGCTCTATGGAGACTGTGCGTGGCTTATAGTATACGGCTGTGTGTGTGAACTGTCTAATGCAAATTCCCATCTTGGTGGGGTATTAATATAAACAGTCAAAATGGATCAATGCATTAAGCCTTGGCAGTGCATTAGGCTAATAGACCTGCCACTATCTATTATGTCATTAATATTAATAAAGCAACAACACTGGCAAAAACAAAACAAAACAAAAAAACACTGCATTTAATATATTTCTTCATTACTGACTGTTTGTTCAAAATCGAATAACTTAAACTATTTAAATATGTGTGTTTAGTGCATTCGTTTTTGGTGTATTATTGAAATTGATATCCAGAGAATGACAAATTCACTGCTATTATTATCGACTAATGAAACTTGGTATCAAGACATCTCTAACTATTTGAATGAAACTGCCAAAAGTGAAGAGTGGATAGACAGTACAGTGGGTAATTCCTTTGGCCTTGGCTGTTGATAGTAGCCTAGACCCAGCAAATTGTAACTTTTCAGAAATATAGAAAAATGAATGATTTCCCACCATTTTGTCAGAAAACCCTGAGGCTAGCTGACAGCTCATAGTACCATCGGCTAACCCATGTTGATTTATGTTTAATACAATTCGAAAGTTTCTTTCGAAAGTTTGGTTTCTTTTGAAAGAAATTAATATTTTTATTCAGGAAAGATGCATTAAAGGTACACTATGCAACTTTTGGCCCTCTAGCAGTTAAAAAACAATTCACAGCATGTGCATATACACATGAAATTGTTCTTGACCTCGTTCTAATATTGATGAATTCAGAGTATTCTAAATGAGCAACCACATGCTGAAGTAATTTGCATAAAACACACCCAAACCATTTTCTTTCTTCTCAGCAAACGTGATGTTCTCTCACCTGAGAGCACATGCAGCAAGATCCTTGAGCAATGCAAAGTGTGCCATCCTTTAAATGCAATAAACACCTTTTTATACAGACAATTACAGACCTCTGATTAGCCAGCTGTACATCTTTATGCAGAGGTATCTCGCAGCTCGAGCTATAACACACCTTTCCTTACTGTTTTACTTATAAATACATACAGTAGTCAACATTTGAAGTGGATCAAAAAAGTTCATCAAAGTTGTCCTAAAAACTAAGTTGTCCTAAGAAGAAGGTTTTAGGATAACTTTGAAAGGTTTTGATACACTTCAAATGTTGACTACTATATACATCATTTCATTTAAGAAATATATCAATATATTTTGAAATATATTTAAGATCTATGTCTGTTTAAAGGCCACCAAGAGTATGTGATTTTTTTTTTTAAATATTTTTTCCATCATCATACATGTGTGTGTGTGTGTGTATACTGTATATGTGTGTATATATATATATATATATATATATGTATATATAATTAGGGCTGTCAGCGTTAACGCATGCGATTAATTCAAAATCCTTAACGCGTTATATAGAATACATTACTGAAGCATGTGAAATTGCGTCATTAACGTAATTTTACGTCACGCAGTTAGATGATCTTAAAAGTCCATGCTGATTACATCAGAGATGGCAGAGAGAACAGAGAATTATTAATTCCAGTGTCTGTTTCGCTTTAAAACGTGAACTCTCTGTCATATTGTGTCATTGTAGGTGAAGAGCGCGAGCCCTCCCGCATCGCGCTGTTCCTGTCTGAACGGAATGTAGAAACATCCCACTGCTGTATGGCCAGATGATTTCGGCTGGATAAAGCGTTTCGCTAGTAAAGTTTTGATGGATGAGAATTGCAATCAAAGTAAAGACGATTGCGGTGACGTACAGGAGTCGTACATTAAGCACACGTGAGTCCGTTATATTGATGCGCTAACAAATCATGTACGAGCGCTCTCGATGCACTGATAGCACATTGTATTTACGCACAGACACATTTCAGTACATTCACGTTGTTTTCACACACATTCAGAATAATGTTTGGATTTGTCCTGTGTATGTTGCTGTGTACTTTAGTATATATGCAGGTCAAGGCGGTTGGTTTAGGGTTTTTTGGCTTCTTTATGTGGTCCTGTTCAGTATTGCAACTTGACTTGTCTAAAATGTAAACAAGCTCTTTGCTGTTGCACATACTAAACACTGAATTCTGAAACGTTTTTTTGCTGTGATTTTTTTTTTTTTTTTTTTTTATGGGCGCTTTGGTGTACATAAATGTATGAATTATATGGACTCACTTGGTTATTTGGTGTCCTTTTGGAGTCTGCAAGTGTACTTTTTTTTGGAAAGACACCTAAATTTACCTTGAAAAAAACCTTTAAAAATATACAGTTTTGTGAGAATCACACTTCAATCTGATGGTTTACTTTGCTGTAAATAGGCAATGATAGCAAAATGGACATATTAAACAAGATAAATGGTGTATGCTTAATTTCAGGATAAGCGTGCACAAAGGGTGTGCGATTAATCGCGATTAAAATTTTTAATCTATTGACATCCCTAATATATATGTATATGTATGTATGTAATCTTACCGACCCCAAACTTTTAAACAGTAGTGTGTGTATATATTAAATGTAGAAAGAAGCAAAGATGGAAAGATTCCCACATTAACCAATCTTTAGCACATACTAATGTCACCAGGGCTCCTCTGACTAGCCCATCATGTCTTTCTGTGTGATGAGGTAGACCTACATCAGTATTGGGATAGGCTAGTTAACATTGAAGGACTCTATGCATGTGTTAGAGGAAATGATGCATACTTTATTTTGGAGCACCACGCTGCTCTTCTATGTGCCGCTCTGAAGCTGGTTACTGGAGAGGGGACGTGGTGCGGTGAGCTCACCAGAGAAAGTTGCCAAGTGACTAATCCCCAATCACTAATTAAAGCACCAGCGAGGCACATATGCTGCCTGCACGCTTACGCGAGTCCCGTCACTTCTGCTGCCCTGGCACCACAACGAGGGGACTGCAATGGGGTGTATCTTCTACCCTCCTCCTCTTCTCCTGTGTCTTTCTTCTTCTGTGCTGTGCAGCGCTGAAGCTCTGGATTGGAAAGGGAGGAAGCAGAACATCAATGTACCCTGAGATGGATGGTGCAGGCTATTAAAGGAAATGGAGGAACTATGTTTAGAGTGGCGTCTTTTCGTGATTTTGCCTGATACAGGTGTACAATGTGAAATCCACCCAGAGGGCCATTAATCGAGGCCACTGGTTGCTATGGTAACACCTGCTGCCGCTGTTGAACCAGGTGTGTCCGGCACACGTGAGGTTTTCCAGAGAAGTGTGCCCCCCGTTCAGATCACTCATCAAACCTGACACAAGCACACAAGAACAAGACTCCAGGTGCAGGGGTACTGATGTGTTCCACTCTTTTAGGGCTCAACAGTAATTTGTTTTGTTGCCAGACCCAGTCAGACAAGTAGTTCAGTTTGTACTTGGCCAGCCAGTATTTTCACTGGCCCCAACACCACACACATATACACACAAATATATATATATATATATATATATATGAATAAGTAAATGAATTAATTGCAAAATATTAATACGTAATAAATTGTAATAAAATAAAGATATTTTATTTATTATAATAATAATAATTATTATGATTATTATTACTCAATAAATAAATATGTTTCAGAAAAATAGTTTTCTTAGGTAAAAAAAAAAAAAGCAAAACAAGTTACAGCGAATACTTTATTTTTTAAATTTGGAAATTACTTTTTAATTTGGAACATTTCAATGAATTTCGATACACTTGTAATGAAGCCTTTGGCAGTTTGATGCATGCTCCGAACCACTGATTCCCAATCAAATGATTTGTAAAGCTTCAAAGCTTAATGAAGCAGTGTTTTGAAATCGCCCATCACTAGATATTGTTGAATAAAGTCGTTATTTTGTTTTTTTTGGCGCACAAAAAACATTCTTGTCGCTTCATAACATTAAGGTTGAACCACTGTAGTCACATGAATTGTTTTAAATGTCTTTAGTACCTTTCTGGGCATCTGAAAGTCTTGATTATCTTGCTGGCAATAGAGGCCTCACTGAGCCAGTGGATTTGATCAAAAATATCTTAATTTGTGTTCCGAAGATGAACAAAAGGTCTTACGGGTGTAGAACATCATGAGGGTGAGTAATTAATGACAGAATTTTCATTTTTGGGTGAACTAACCCTTTAACTTTTAAAAAGTAATTGTTATATTTATATAGTACTGGCTAAATATTCAACTATTTTACAACATTTTGTGTATTTTTCTTCAAAAAATTCAGAGTTACAGCAAATAATTTATTAAGCTTGTAATCATAAACCAACATTTAAATTCTTGAGCACACTTTATTTGAAAAATGTCATTTATTTATATTTAGTTTTTTTGTGATTTTTAAACTCATTCAACTGATCAATTCTTCCAAAATCTTTAAATTGTTCTCAGAATTTCAGCAACCGCATATACATTGTATTAGCTAGCTAGATTACAGTTTCTTGTTGATTTAAGTCAACAGTGCTCTTTGAATGCCAGTTTTTTCCTTCATTGCTCACATCAAGATTGGTTTCCCTGATGGTGATTTGTACAGATGAAGTGTTTGGGTTCATCTTTTTTTTTTTTTTTCTTCTGAACACTGAGGACTCGGTTAATATCAAGCAACACCAGCTGGTGTCTAGTTGCGTGAGCTGAGAACATTATTAATGTCTAAAAATAAAATTGACTGGCCTTCCCCAGTTGGTATTCTCTGTTGTCGCAGGTGTCTATGTGCAGTGATTAGACACTTCATATGCTTTGTGTGTGCATGTTTTTGCACAGAACTTCCTTGTTTAGTCACACACACCTTTCTCCTTAGACAGGGAGTCTTTTCAATGGCTGTATGACCTTTGATTCAATAGGATTCTTTATTTTGTGTAAACTCACAAAAGGAGTGCTTACAGTGGTCAGAGGTGATGGGACAAATGAAGGCAAAGCTTTTCTCTTCCTCATGAACCTATTGCCCGCAAATAAGGATGTGCTACAAATCTGTCCCTTTCATTTCCTGCTGAGCATCAGTTGAAGTACACAGATGCCAAAGACATGCAAAAACCCCTGAGCCTTGCTCTGAAACATAAATAGTCTTTATTGTTTTGGTTCAGGTCAGCAGTCGCAGGATGTTATTAGACCATTGAATGGGTTTGCTGTGGGTGTTATATATTCAGCAAAACTGAAAAACACAAGACTTTTGTTAAAACGTCATTGTGGTCAGTAGTGTTCTTGCATGTAAGGCTGCATACCTTAAAAGGATTTTTTGTTTGTTTTTTAGTTCTAAAATAGCATGTTCTACAATTTCATGTGTTTCTTAAAATTAAATGCCAAATGCTTTCATATTTTGTTATTTAATGCAATTACTTTAATGCGTTTTTATATGTTGTGTAAGTGTCCCAACACCAAGGCATTGTATATGTAACTAAAAATTTGTTGTAACGTGTTAAATAAGCATAGGGTAACTAACGTTTAATCAAATGCTAGTTGAAGGTACTTTTTATGACTTAACATTTGGGTAATCTGTAATTACAGACATCTGATACAGAGTTAGACCTTTTTTTTTTTAATTTCCTTTAATTTTATGACTTTATGATACCAGTTTATGATGACACCAGTTGGCCTGTGAGTCTTGTGTTAATAGTACAGCACCGGTGTGTTTGAAACTATCATGCTTTCTGTAATGCAGTTCTGCAGATTATGCATTATTACTATTACTCATACTTAAGGTCAGAGAATTTAACAAAACATTGGTGCATAACTCGAACCACACTGCATTTTATTATGAAAATGTATGATACCTCTAATTGTGTGACTGATTATGTTGTGTCACTACTTTAAGCAATTACATGTATGGTTTTTGACCGGTGGATGATAAAACCTGCAAAAAAAAGCCAAAGTGGTTAAAAAACAAAACAAAACTGCATGCATTTTGTGGAAGAACATTGTTTTGTTTGTGCTTTGGCTCTGCATGACCGTGCAGATGAATATGGTTTTTCAGCTGGTCATAAAACATTCTCTACTAGGCTTATGAGATATAGCCAGTTTAGATGGAAAGGTTCTCAAGCTGACTAGCTGAAGACGTTACTGTAGCTATACCAATTATTAGACACGGTACTTCCTTGAAAATAAATTCCAGCACAGCTCTACAACCCATAATGAAATGACCCTTCACAGTAGATAAGGCTTTACTATTAACTCTGTCAGAGAGCTACATATTGCAGTTTATCTGTTCAATAAAATACCTTACTCACCGTTGAGTAATAAAAACTCCTTCTCCGCATTGCTTTTACAAATTTTCAAATCCCTCAGTTCTCGCCATCTCCAAAATGCCAAAACAATGTTGATTCTCGTTTTATTATGAGCTCTGTTGCATTCTTTTTTTCTTTTTTTGCCAGCAGATTTGTGACAAATAACCTTTGCAATTCCCACACCATACACGCATCAAAGTAGCTGGAGCAACTTTCCTGTATTCACGGATATGACGAGACACGCAAAGGCGAGAGAAAACCATCAAATTAGGTCTAAATTATAAACACTTTTTAACAGGCTTACCATAGAATCAGGGTAAGACAAAACCACTATTTGGAAGGATTGATAATGTATTGACTAACCTTTGGCGCTGTAGTGGTTAATAAACAAAACTGCACGCGTCTTGTGGAAGAACATTGTAGCTGGAGCTACTTCTCTCTGTTTATGTCTATGACGACTGACGAGTCACGCAGGTACTGGGCTACTCCGCAGTGGTGGCGACCCGACCGGTCTAAAATAGTCAGAATATAAACACTTATTATAGGTGTACCATAGAGATTCATGATAAGATAAAAATACGTTTTGGAAAATGTATTCATGATGTACTCGCTCATTATATAAATATTGTAAATTTTAAACACACAGAGTTACAGACTGCAGCTTTAAATTGTGTTAATTTTGAACTTTTAAAAAGATACATAGTGTACCTTGAACTAAATAACTTCTGGGAATGTCCTTTTACTGTTTTTCACCATAAATTATACGTAATATATATATATATATATTTTTTTTTTTTATATGCAAGAACCATAAATTTAACAGTATTTAGCAGCAAAATTACAGATAATGCAGTTTTAAACCATATATATATATATATATATATATAGATACGTCAGCAGCAAAATATGTATGTCCTGTGCTAAGAAGCGAGCGATAGTAAGAAGAAGAAAGAGAGCAGCTCTTGACAATGTCTGTCATGTCTCCATGACACAGCTTTTCTCCCTATCGCAAACTTGTATTGCATAGCTCCGGAAATTCCGACACAAATAGTACTAGCTGTTCATCCATTTTGCTTTCCGTGCTTGTTTGGATGCCCCGTTTCTATTGGTCGCGCGGGTAATCGTCACAGAGCGCAGCGGCAAAAGTTGAACTATTTTGAACTTTGACCGCGGCGTGTGCGCAAGCTCGGCAATGGTGTGCTTCACTGCACGTGTGCTTTGGTCGACGCAGCAACAAACCATCCCGGCGCGGCGCAAACCATAAAAATAAATGGGTTTCATAGCGCAGCGCATTCCGCGTCCTGTGTGAAAGCCCCATAACACTTTTTTTGTAGTTATCAGATTCATTGTTGAGAATATTCTGAATTATAGAGAGCTCTAGTTTACAACAAACCCCAGAGGTCTAACGTGCTGATTTTCACTCACATTATGCATGTATGGAGCAGTCGAGAGAGCAGCATGTGAAGACAGTGGGAGACATGAAGGATGTGCATGAGGGATACTGGCTTGTGCTTTCACACAGATGCAGGATAGAAGTGTTTTATACATTTCGAAAGAAATTCTATAATGATTGATTACTGAAGTGACATAATTCTGAGTTTCTAGAGGTGATATCAGAAGTGGATGGAGAACAAGATTGTTGGCATGGTACTTTTAAGTTTTCTAGTGTCAGAAATCAAAATCTATTGCTCACAGAGGTGTTCAGAAGCACACGTGTGTGTGTATATATATATATATATATATATATATATATATATATATATATATATATATATATATATATATATATATAATCAATAATTTAATAAATCACTATTCAAATGGACAAATATACATAATAAATACATAAATTGTTAAATGTAGCGATAAAATCCACTTATTTTAAATGCTCCTTTTATTTTAGATTTTTGTATCCACTTGAATTAATTGATTCATGCATGTTATTTTAGGTGTTCAGCATGGCATTGAGAGGCTTAAATCATTTGAGATTTAGTTAGAGCTTGGCTGTGTATGTGCACGCCATGCTAGCGAATTGATCTAGGATTACATTATGCTGTAAATATTTTATGTATATTGCAGGTGTTTCTATAGTGCCAAGGTTGTGTAATAGTCTTAAGATGCCTTCAGGCTTGAGTCTTGCCCTGCCCTGAGGTTAAAATAACCCAGGTTTTGCAATGACTTGTAGAGCCACCAAATGCTGGCATAATGTATCCTAATCTCCAAGCAGAAGGAACAGGATGAAATATTCAGAATCAACAATCTGACTTGTGATACAGCCTGGAAATAAAGCAATCCATGTTGATTCGTTGGTTCACAGAATGGAGAAAAAAAATAAAAAACCTTAGTAGAAACTACCAAGGTTTCTACCAAGTTTTATTTATTTTTTTTCTCCATTCTGTCACCGATGGAGTTTAGGATCTTTGCCACTGTCGCCTTTTGGCTTGCTTAGTTGGGAAAACTTAATATTTTGCAAAATTATTGACTTGACTGCACTGACACGTGCAACAGTCAGGTTCCAGAAGTAAAACCTCCAATCAATTTCTCCATAGGGAAATTGTTTTTTAACAATAACTTGTAAACCTTTAAAGACAGCCTTACTGTGAGCTACAAGGTTGTTAATTGATGGTATTTCCTTATGTTGAAGCCGTTAGCCTGCGTTATTTCAAATTAGTTTCAAAATAATCGTGTTTAACAGCAAAATTCATGATACAAAATACATAGTCCTGTACCTCTGTATTTTTGTATACTTTTTTGCTTCAAATCAAAGTTTGCTATTCACCTCGTAGCTGGTTGGCTTGGTTCATGGCTTAACGTTTAACAGACCTTTTTTTAAATGTTTATCACTATAAAGATGCTTTGAAATAATCTGTATTGTATAAAGCGCTATATAAATAAAGGTGACTTAATCAGGGGTGTCAAGTGCACTGTGACAACAAACTGTGGAAAGAGTTGCATCTGACGGCTTGACGCAAAGAAAAGCACTTCGAGTCATCGAGGCGCAGTGGTGGTGGCATCTGTTGATGACTTGCTACAGTTCTACTGCAGACTTCACAGACTATGCCATTGTTTCTTTATAAGGGAACTACGTTTGAAGTTCATCCACAGCTGACAGACAGAGCACCGCAGATGGACTCGTACACTAAAGCTGCCCTTTGTTTGGCCACAAACCATTAGTCTTTGTCTAGAGCTGGAGAAAGTGTGTTAGAGGCATTGTCTTGTCGCCAAATGCATTTATATTTGAAATACACAACATGAGTTGAACAAGAATGAGTTGTTTGATTTATTTTGCTTGGATTGATCTTTTTGATGTGCCAAAGAGCTGTGAATATCTGAGATGTTGTCTCTGAATGTCTTCGTATTGTTATGGTGCCAGTATCTCGATGAGAGTCTTGGTGTCTTTGTTTGTGTGTGCCTTTTGTTGCAATTTCTTTTCTCTAACGAATTGGCAAAGGCATGATCTATCAATAACCTGATTATAATTGTTATAATAATGTGCTGAATAATAGTGCCCTGTGTCGCTGAATGGTTGAAAGAAGCCATCAAGTGAATAAAGGAGCTTTCACATGATATGTGTCTACGTTCTCCAGCATGTTGAATTAGATGGAGTTAAAGGATTAGTTCACTTTAAAATGAAAATTACCCCAAGATTTACCCACCCTCAAGCCATCCTAGGTGTATATGACTTTCTTCGTTCTGGTGAACACAATTGGAGTTATATTAATAAATATTCTGACGCATCCAAGCTTTATAATGGCAGTGAACGGGACCACCGAGTTTGAAGCTGAATAAAGTGCATCCATCCACATCCATCCATCATAACTAGGGATGCACCGATACCATTTTTTAAGGACCGAGTACGAGTACCGATACTTTTTCTGGTACTCGCCGATACTGATACCGATGCCTATACATTTATTAATTTCTCTCTCTTTTTTTTTTTTTTTTTTTTTTGGTGATGTTGCAGTTTTTCAAGCAAAACACAGAGAGACTAATGAATGTAGGACAGCTTCTTTATTATTACTCTAATGAAAATGTGTTTGTCACAAACTTAAAGAACAAAAATTTCAGTGTCCAATAACCTTCAAAGGGCATAATTACAAATATATATAATTTTTATTATATAAAAAGAAATTTACAAACAAATTACAAACAATACAACAAATACTATAGAGATGCAAATTAAATAAACTTGTTTTTCAGATACAGTAGGTTTATTTACCATGTATACATTTATTTAACATCTTTTGTTGTTTTATTAACATTAATGACAAATATAGGCTACGGTCCCTTTAAGACCGAATCCATGGATACTGACACACATCCTGTTTTCACCCAAATGTTTACGTCCACTTAAGCCATAACCGACTGTATTTATGTGAGATACTCCATACCATGGACATTTTGACAACTATGTGTGCATTTGACCATTCAGTCGCGAGGAGAACTGATCGCGCGCTGTCTGGGAGAACTGGGATCACGAGAAAGAGAGAGAGAGAGAGAGAGAGAGAGAGAGAGAGCGCTTCTGGTCTGTGTCATTCAGCGTGATTCCGCCTATCCCGCCTTCACTAATCGATAACGAATTGTGATTGAAAGCATGCAGTTCGCAATGTGTGGGTTGTCATCATTAATTTTGAAATATTTCCACACCCCTGAGGCTGACATTGTTTCTGCTGCTGCCGCCGGTGTATCTCTGCACGGAAAATTCTGTCAGTTATGTCACGCGAGGTATCGGTCTTTGGTATCGGGGTATTTTTACGAGTACAAGTACACGAGCTTGGTACCAATACTGGTATTGGTATCGGCGCATCCCTAATCATAACCGTACTCCACACGACTCCGGGGGGGTAAATAAGGCTTCCTGAAGCGAAGCGATGCATTTGTGTAAGAAAAATATTCATATTTAACAAGTTATGAAGTAAAATATCTAGCTTCCGCTCTGACATTTTCATTAACCCATTAACCACTGTTTAAAGGCCCACTGACACCGATGATGATAACTATTGCCACCTGTTTGCCATCTGATGTCACCTGTTGGAGTTTGGGTTCCTTGCCGCTGTCGCCTTTGGCTTGCTTAGTTGGGGACACTTGACATTTGATATTCAACAGTGCTTTGATCTGCCGACATTGACACTATTCTTTAAGAGCTGCTGTGCAGCCAAAATTATATACCAGTTATCACTGTAAAGCTGCTTTGACACAATCTGCATTGTAAAAAGCGCTATATAAATAAAGGTGACTTGACTATTTTAATACTTTCTAGTGCCAACATAAATGATCTGTTTAATACAAATTTAAGAATCAGAAATGGCAAAGCTCATACAATTACATCGGATGATTTAACATATTTATCCATAGGTAGAGCATGCTGTGTGTTTGCCCTCTTGTGAATGGTAGAGTTTGACATAATTCAGGATCTCTGGCTATACAATTACCTCTTGCTGGGCCAGATTTGTTTCTGATCCATCTGTCTGTCAGTGGTCAGAGCAAAACCTGTGGCCTGTGGGTGTACAGGTCATTACAGCCGAACAGTCCCAGCATGGACAGAAACAGTCCAGAGCCACAGGCACGGTGCATAACCACGTCTGCTCTGTGCCTCAGGTGTACTGCTGCACACTCCACAGCAGATTGTAGCTCTACGAGGGGCCATTATCAGATAAAACATCTCCCATTACCTCCTAGTAATGCACCCCTGCCATCTGTGCAAGCTAGAGCAAGAAATCATGCCTCTTCCATTTTCTTGAATGTGTTGTCAGTTTCATAAAATGGGCCTGTTACAGTGGTTTGCTTCTTGCCATTGCGTACTGTTGCCGTAGCTGTGGTGACATCCTCTGAGAGTGAAGGGCTAATGGAAGTTTTGCTTAAACTTCTCTTTCATTAAAGTTACAGCTGTACTTAGAATTTCTGATTTAATATTAAGTTATGCATGCCACTGCAAACTGCTCATGCGGTGTTTTTTTATGCTCTTTAGTTATTGAACATTCCGTAGCACTTGTTAATTACTTCCCATGTGTTTTGACAGTCTGGGCTCGTGGGGCAGATTTTGGCTGCGATAAAACAATTTTTCCTATTCTGTGGCCCACCCACACTGCTAAATTGATTTAATGTCTGCTAATGGGCTCGGCCACTTCTCCCAAACTCTGTTCACTGCTGCTGCTCACCACCAGAGTGCAAAGTTCACATTAGTGCTGCACGATTACAGAAAACTATATTCATTGAAAGTAATCACACCTTTAAAGCTACAGAGCTTTACTCGGGGAAAAATTCAGGGATATTCTGTGCCAGGCTGCAGTCATTCCAACTAACGCCACCTCACAAGATGGTATTTGACAAAATTACATACTTGTGCCCACAGAAGAGTAGGACTGGAATACAGATTCCAATCCCACTTTTATTCTGATTCTTGTTCAACCAAATATAAACAAACAGTTAATTTTTGTTCTTTATCATAATACAGAAGAAACAACAGTTTGAGATTTATATGAGTGTGACGATGATAGAATTTTCATTTTGGTGTGAACTAATTCAAAATTGTGTTCACACTTGGTACATTTGATTGGCTTTGAAACCGAATTCAATTAGTTTCCTTTTTTTTCAGAATGCTCTTTTCAAGTCTAATCATGATTATTTTGTGTGCCATGATGATAGTTTTCACTTTGCAGTGAGCTAATTCTTTAAAATTGCGTTCACAACTTCGTACATTGGAGTTTAAAACTAAGATCAGTTGGTTTTCCTTCAGCATGTTTGTTTTTTGTTTTTTTTTCTTTTTTTTCTCAGATTGAATCATGCAGTTCTTTTGTGTGCAACAACATTTAGTGATGCTTTCACACTTATCAAAATAACTGAAAGTTATGGTTGGTTGAAATTTGGTCCGCATCAAAACCACTGAATGTGTCCCACCACTATTGGAAAAATGAACAGACACAGCTGATTTATTGAAGCATAAATCAATACTGAATATAAACACAAATAATGTGCCAGATGTTACTTTGTTCTAAAATCTTGCTTGTAAGTGAAGGTGTGTAGACCTTGACACTCACTCATACACTCAGTCATGCTTATCTTAAACCAGTTTAAGGTGTCAACTAGGGCTGAAACAATTGGTCGACATTATTGACACCGTCGACAATAAAAAATTGTTGACAAATATTTTTGTTGTCAAATAGTCTTTTGATCTCATATGATCTATTTGAAGGGCCTGCAATAATGCAGTTTGACCAGTGGGGCGCTGTAGCGCAGTACTGTAATGCAGCCCTCCCGGATCCAATTTAATTGTAGAAGACACAGTGCTTCGGAGTGCATAGTGCAAACGAAGTTGAACCCATAAATAGTGGAAGTTTAACATAGCATAAAACATAACAAACATAACGTTTAGCATAACTACAAAAAATGCTGTCATGCAGGGCCACCATCTCTCATTAAAACTCACTGTTCTCACGCCACGTCAATTTTCTCACGCAGTGAAAGATACATAGCAGAGCAAAGAGGACACAGACAACGTGCTGACAGATGAGACAGATCAGGTTACTTTGATATAAAACAGTGTCGGCTTTTAAATTCTGTCAATTTTGCTACGGGATTCAAACAATACATGTGGTTTTGGTGCTCTTTAATGTGACATTACAGATCGCTGTAACACCTCAGGTCAAGCGGCATGTTAACCTATTATCTCTTCCTCTTTTCTGCTATTACAGCACAAAATAAACATGAATGAACTTCAAAAAGTATGTTGAAAGATACAGTGCAACTTACTGAAATGAATCTATCTCTAATGTAATCACTTAATCAGAGTTTTAACCACAGAAAGACGTCAGTAAAACAGCTTGCAAACTAATATGTCACAAAATGTTACATTTACCTCAGGAAAGCCATTCAGTGACCATAAACTCAATAGTTAGTAAAAAAAGAAGAAAAAAGGAAATCTAGAGAGGGGTTTGTCAAAAAATATGCACAATATTACATATTCATATTTTTACTCTTATTAAAAAGTTATTACTACAGTTCCCAGACTAAATAAAAACACAGTACTAGTCATTGTAATAGTTGGGCTATTGATGACTTCTGAGGAGAAAAGAAAACCTGAAGTAGATTGGTTTATTCAGTTGGCTCGAAATTAATTAAAAATACACTTTCAAAAGCTGAAGTGATTTTTATTTATTAGTTAAAGTGTAACTCAGTATTTTAACTAATTGCTAAAGTGGAATAATCGAACAAAGCATACCGATTAATCGGTGTAATAATCGGCGATTAGTCGATTAATCGTTCCAATAATCGTTAGATTAATCGATTATCAAAATAATCGTTTGTTGCAGCCCTAGTGTCAACCACAAAAAATGTTTGTTATGCATTAAATTTGGTTTGTTTTATTCTGCCTTCCTGAGGCAATGAAGGGTCTCTAATGATTTTCTTCACCATTTTAATGTATGAAACAATCTGTTGAAAAGGCTCATGACATAACCTTCTTCCCTGTAGATATCTGGAGTTTAGGGGTCATCCTCTTCATGCTAGTGTGTGGTCAGCCCCCCTTCCAGGAGGCCAACGACAGCGAGACCCTCACTATGATCATGGACTGCAAATACACTGTACCTGCCCACGTCTCCAATGCCTGCAAAGAGTAAGTCACTGCCTTAACCTCTGTCTCAGCCCCAATCGGATCATCTCTGGCATTTCCTGCATCTTGAAATTTGACTTTTTTTCCCCTTAGGCTATTGAGACAATGACTTAATGGAGCATTTCACTATACATTCATTATCTAGAAAGCCAGACACTGTAAAGTTGACATGCATGTTAATAAAATACCTCAGACAGACATGGAATGACCTTCCCAGAATCTATATCAGCCGTGCTCAACTTTTTTTCCTTCCATAACTAGTTTGAAAAGGTCTTATGTGGAGCTGTCGCAATTATAGTTTTGTCAGGCATTAATTGTCATACAAATAATTGCAATTAATGATTTAATTCAAGGGTGGCACCACTACTCCAAAAGTGGTGGGGCAAAATTTTATGCTTTAGGGTGTATAATGGGGATTATAATTTTTGGGGTGTGTAATGGGGATTATGACCATTGTCAAAGATGCCCCTTGAAGCTAAACACAGGTTACAAGTCATTAAATGGATTAGACTGATGAATAAAGCATGAATTTGATGTAAACAATAGATCTACATACATAATATTCACATACACAGTAGTGTTGTCAAAAGTACTGACTTCGGTTCCAAGTCGGTACTGAAATTTTAAAAATGTGATGCTTTGAGTGGATTCGTAAACACCTCTGTTTGGACATTGTGTTCATGGGCTCATCAGATATGTCTGTGATTGGCTACAATGATCAACGCTTCAAAAACATGTGGTAAATAGACATCATTGACACTCTTCACCGAGCGCTTACACAGATACACATGGTAGCGTTTGAAAGCAGGCGTCTATCAGTGGACCGTCCGCTGATTGACACCTGCTTTCAAATGCTCCCACTTTCAAAACGCTTTCAAATTCAAACACTTCCATGTGTTGACCATTGTAGCCATTCACAGACATATCTGATGAGCACGTGAACACACTGGCCAATCAGAGGTGTTTACAAATCCGCTCAACAATGCTCAAAACATCACATTTTTAAAATTTCAGTACCAACTTGGTATTGAAGTCGGTGCTTTTGACAGCACTAATACACAGTTCATAGAGGGAATATTAGCCCTACATTTACAGCATGAAATATTTAAACCTATGACATTTTGCATAGACTAGATAGTAATAGTAGAAGTAGTTACAGGCCTGGTTTCACAGACAGGGCTTGGATTAAGCCAGGATTAGGCCTTAATTTAATTAGGACATTTAAGTAGCTTTTATAAACGTGCCATATATATATATATATATATATGTATGTATATATATAAACATTACTGGTGTGCATCTTGTGGCAAAACAATGGCACTGACATATTAGAAGATAAGATATTTTAAGATAATTAAACATGCATTTTAGTCTGGGATTCAGCTTAAGCCTTGTCTGTGAAACCGGGGGCTAGTGTTTTTTTTTTTTTTTTTTTTTTTTTTAATCTTGAAAAATAGTTAATAGCCTTCTAACCAACATGCAAGTTAAGTTCACCATAAGTATATAGTTGTATGACTTGTTTATAATAGCACACGTCTTGTTTAGCTGTGTTTTGTGTCCTTGATGCTAGCTGGGCAGTACTTTGGTCCATAATACACAAAAATTTGACAAATATTAGTATTCAATGTCCTGGACATGACCGCAAAATACAAAATTATGTGCTTCAACAGATTTATATGCCTTGAGCTTCTGTATAGATGCTGAGTTTTTCTACAAGGTATATGAAGATGTCCATAAATTTCCCTTATTTAGCAGGGTTAAAGACCTAAGGTAAAAAGAGATCTGATGTGTCCTTAAGGTGTCAGGATGCTTGTGATTGGTTTTCCGGGAGTCTGTATCATTATGATAGGCTGTTGCAGCCAGACTGATCGTATTGTGTCAAACAGCACGGTTATGTAACTGATAAGCTCCAGGCATCTTTACAGAAGCCAGAACTAACCTCTCTCATTCACTCACCATATTTTTCCCCCCTCCACTCCAAACTGTGTCGTTTAGCTCACACTACTAGCCATCTCTTGCGGTTTGTCCTCAGGAACTTGCATGTCAGGCCAGTGTATGTGTGTGTGTTTTTTCTTCAGTTCTTTGTCCAGGCTTTGTGAGCACACATGTTTAGTGTTAACATCTTTAAGAACTACTGCCAACATCTAAAATTAGACTCTGCTTATATCGTAGCTTAAATAGAAAGTCTGTTCACAGAGAAACAGCGCAGAACACACACATTCATACGTCCAGCTGGTGGAAACGCTACAGTCTGGTCCAAAATGGTTTGTGTGCTTTACATGCCCTGCCACCATTTGAGCAGAAATTTATCTTGGAACAATCTTTCAAACAGTCTCTCCAGCTGTAACTGATTATCTTTGTAATATATGCTAATTAATTGCATGGTGGTGATTTATTGCAATTAATTGCATGTATTAGTATTTGCTCCCAAATTATCAATAAATATTTGATTTCTTAATTATTAAAAGATTAAAAGACATTACTTTGTGTAACACTAAATCACTGAAATGACATTGCAAAAATTGGCTTTAGAAATTTATATCTTCATTTGTCATTGAACATAAGCCTTAATTCTGTCTTCAATCTTGACTGTAAAATGTTGATATATATACACACAATTTATATTTGCACTCTCAAGTGCTTTATATTGACAGCCATAATATCAGCCGATTACGTTATTTGCACATCCTTAATGCCTTTTGTGCCTACTTTTGATATTTACAGGAATAGTGTTTTCTGATTATCACAGTCTCTGTTTATCATAAATTCAAGTGCCAAGCACTTCAGAAAAGTTAACGTGTTATGCTAGTGCTGCAGACTTCATCCTGTCATTATCACTTTCAGAGAAACAAGGTGGAAACTGTGCGGTGGGGTGAGGAAATGTGTTGGGTCTTGACGTTGTTTCTCTGCGGGATGCCATTGTTAGGCTGTTAAAAGTTTCACACAAAGCTCTGTTGGAAATTACATGAACAGTTGGGCCAGTTTAGCACAGAAACAAAACTTGTTTCACCGGTGGTAAATATTTCAGTACATATCTGTGTAAAGATCAGTTACTCATTGATAAATGCAAATTACTCTGGCAATGAAAGGAATTTTAGGTTGTGTCTTTGTAATGACAGTTTGACCTATTACAAAGGTGTTGAGGTGGTTATTTAAAGCTATGTCAGAATGACTTCACCTAGTTTAGCCACTTTATTGAATGGCTAAGACACATTTCAAACCACAGCTTATAAGGAAAGTGAAAATGCACAGTGAACCTATTTATTTAGCACAATCATTTCCAATATAGGTTTTAAAGGATAACTTGATTTTAGTCTGTAGTATGTGTAAATGAACAATGTGTACTCTATCTCCATGTTACATGCACCCAGATATCCCTGTTTTTTGTCAATAAATGTCTACTACAGTCATTGTAATGTAAAGCTGGTTGAAACTACACAAAGCTGACCTTTAATTAATTGACCAAGTAATAAAGTGAACTACTCACACATCCTCATGTATATTGGATTTCACAATCAATTTTATAGTTCTCAAAAGCTCACTCACAATAATCATTAGTAACCCAGAAATTACAAATTCTGTGAAACGTAATACATCATGCGATAAAAGTGTTTTCCATGTTAATCATATTTCTTGTCCTTAACCGCAAGCAACAGGATTCTATTTTGGAATGGTTTCTATTTAATGTCATGGCTGACAGCTCATTGAATGTCTCATGTAATTAAAATTGTTTCATTTGAGTTTGAATATAATTTTCGCGTAACTTTAAAGGCCCGTTCACACCAAGAACGTTAACTATAAAGATAACGATAAAGATATAATTCTAAAAATTGTTCTAAATATAAAAAAATAGCACTGTCCGCACTACAGCTACAACCATAACAATATCAGAACAATTTTTTTCCAGCTGTTGAACAATAAATCACTGACAGCCAATCAGAATCCATTCTAATTCAAGGGTTCACGCATGTAAAATAGCAGACAAAAGTGCAGAGAAGTTGATCGCTGAGGTCCAGAAAAAGCCACCACTGTTTGACAAGTCAAACCTCCTTTTCAAGGATACTTTAAAGAAAATGGATATATGGAAAACAGTCGGTCATACCCTCGGAATAAATGGTGAGAAGTATTAAGGATGAGATCATAATGCCAGGCTAGCAAACCGTGTAACATAAAATTACCTCAGGGATCCAGCGTTAGTTTCAACAACATTGTCTTGCTTCCTTTGAAGTTGCAGTGCAAAAGACTAGTTGCTTTTACTCCATTATATTGACTACATCAGGTAAATTCACTGTTAGATTAGATCGATTACACTAGCTATTCACTCAAAACATAGCATGCCGAGGACACCTGCTGGTTCAAGCCATGTAAATGCAACAAGAACAGCAAAAACATGTTGTACACACTTTGAAACCGCAGTGCGTGAGATTAGAATAAACAGACATTTGTTGCTCGTTGGTGTGGATGAATATAGTTATTGTTATGGTTATCTTTATAGTTATCATTCTTGGTGTGAACGCGCCTTAACTCTTTCCGCGCCTTAACTCTTTCCCCGCCATTGACAGAATTTTCTGTCTTTCTGTGTTTTCACTATTATACGGTAGGGGGCGCTGTTATACAACTTCTGAGAAGCTCAGAATCAAAACAGGCAAAAAAGGAGCAGAAACAAGTGATAAAAGCATAGCTTGTCTTTAGAAAAAAAAATTCTCTGCTTATTGTTTAAAATGTTGCTTTTTTTTATTAAACTTACCCACATTCAAGTGTTGATTAAAAAATAGTGCATAGAATAAAAGTTTTTTTTTTTTTTTTTTTCCTTTTGATATATTGCATGCTCAGATATTCATACAATACAATATTCTGGGGGACATTTTTGTTTTGTGAAAATTATCAAAAACGCACAATCCCATTTTTCATAAAAGATGTTATTGTTGGCTTTGATCATGAGGCATCACACAGAATTTTCTCTGTCACTATGGACGGACAAACTACATGTCGTGTTGCATGCAGTTAGGACATTTCAATTCAATTTTCAATTTCACTTTATTGTTGGAATTTCTTCCAAAAATTTTCTTGCATCCCGCAGCGTTTACTGTCTCACATTAATTCACATCAATACACATCCACATCAATTAATAAGACTCTACAATAGACACCAATTGAGGAAAAAAAAGCATAAGTGTAAAAGCATAATTTTTTGATTATACATTGTTAGAGGCAACTACACAACATAGACCTGTAGAGCCAACATGTGTACATGTTAATAAGGTTAACACAGTTAGCTGCGGAAACATTCATATGGAGAGCCCTGTTCTAATTGGATGTTGGCATGTGATTAAACTTTCTGTGGGGATCCAGTCAGCTTCAAATGTTCACTGAGCTGAATCTCCTTTAGTAACCAAAGAACACCAAAACAAGAGTCTGGATCTCATTTTTACGAGTTCTTTTGGTGTCCCTGTCAAGATTTTTTTGTTTTTTTTCCCCCTAATTTATTGTATCTTATTATTATTCATTTTGTGTATTAATATCTTTGCATTTCATAGTCCTCATTCTTTTTGCTATTATTCTCTTTGAGTTTAATAAATATGGTAATATTGAAAGATTATCATTTAATTTGCAACTCTCTCAGCATGTTCAAATGTGAACAAGTGATGCATGAAAAAATTCAGAGCATTCCATTAGTCGTTTTATTTGTTCAGTTTCATTTTTCCCTCATCAGTTTTCTATTTTTGTCCTGTGCTTTCACCCTTCTCATTTTATTTATTAATTTTTTTCCTCCTCGTTTTTGGTGTGGGCCATTTTGATATCACTATGGAACTGCTTCTGCTGCACAAGCATACTCTCTGTTACAGTGCAGTGTGACAAATGTGATTTATGGCTTTATCAGCAAACTGTCTCCACTAAAACCAATATTATAGAAAATGATGGTTTTCTCTGAAAGGATCGTCTTCACCTTTCAGCGTTGTTTTTATACATTCCATTACTTAAAGCATGCTTTTAAGCAAGCTTTTAAGCTCTTTAAATTCTCAGTAGATGATGGGACTAAACCTTAAAGGTGATTTTTTTTTTATTATTTATTTATTTTATTTTATTTATTTTTTTTCAGCATATACACAGAAGGCAGTGTAATTTAAGGGTTAGTTCACCCAAAACTCGTTTCGTTCCAAACCCGTAAGACCTTAGTTTATATTCGGAAAACAAATTAAGATATTTTTGATGAAATCCACAAGCTTTCAGGTCCTCCTTAGACAACAATGCAATAACCACTTTTAAGGCCCAGAAAGGTAGTAAAGACATAGTTAAAATAGAGTGACATGGAAGAGAAGAAATTAACTTGAATAAAGTCTGTATTTTTTTATTATTTTTATTATTATTATTTGTGCACAAGTATTTTCATAGCTTCATAAAATTAAGGTTGAACTACTTTAGTCACATGGACTGTTTTAACGTCTCTGTTTTAATATCTTTATTACCTTTCTGGGCCTTGCATTGGTAGTTGCATTGCTGTCTATGGGGGATCAGAAAGCTCTCGGAAATATCAATATCTTAATTTGTGTTCCGAAAATGAAATAAGGTCTTACAGGTTTGGAACAAAATGAGGGTAATTAATGGCAGAATTTTAAGTAGTGCAATATGAGACTGGTATGAGGTATGATAAGAGACCATGCTCCAATTACTGTATCATTTCAATAAAAATGTGAAAAGTGCAACGTCTTGTCTAAATCTTTCCCTGGGTTTCATTAATGACTGTCTTTTTCAAATGGTGTTCCACATCATTTAAACGTTAATTTGATTTCTGCTAGTTGCCAAACATTTCTCATTTTTTGTTTAATTTAATTTGAAGTGCTAAAATAACTCAAACTCAAACTAAAATCTATTAACAAAACTATTAACAAAAATTAAATCGCATATAAATACTAAAATAACACTGCTAATGCCACAAAAATGTTGCACTGCTCCTTTAAAGCATTGTTAACAGAGAAAAGGAACCCTGGCCTGTGTGTCAACACAAAGATTGTTCAGCAGCTAAAACTAGTTGCACTATCTGTCATTCTGTCTTAATATCTCCACTCATCAGGGTGTGCCCTGCTCTACGTCCAGTCCTGCGGAGCACTTCTGCAAATTCCTTTATTTTTCCTTTTCTGTGTTTAGTTTGGCTCATGCAGCATAAACTTAGTGTTTAAGACTGGCATACACTGTCAGGGTGTATTTTGACCATAAAAAGAGCCAGCTCTCTGATTTAGCCCTCTCTATACCCCTGTGACTGCTGTCAGGTTGCTTTCTCTCTCAGTGCTGCAGAATCACAGCTGAATTTGATAGGCATTGGAGCACACCGTGTGGTTAATACATGTACAAGCAGTGGTTGGCTCATCAACATCACTGTGCTTCCATCTGCCACCATTTTCATGTCAATCATCATTAACATGAATAATTCATCATTATTTGGTCTTTTTTTTTTTTTTTTTTTTTTTTTTTTTTTTTTTTTACCCTACATTCCTATATTCTTAAAGGAAGAAGAGCATGTTGAATCTCATGTGGATCTCATCTACATTCTTGGTGCAACACAAATAGAAAGTATAACTTGGATTATTCAGCCTACATTTGTGCGCTGAAAGTTGACTTCTGTTGATTTTACATGCAGTGAATATCTGCTGTTGTCCTTGGAAACCTCAGGAAGAGCGTAAACATTCCAAACAGATTTCCACGGTTGTTAATGCGATGGCCTTTCCGCTAGTAGAGATACTGGAGATAAATTTAGACAAAACAATCAAAGTGCCCATTTCTCAGCTCGGGGGGAGAACATCCTTGACAAATCTCTGCAGAAGTTGAAGTGTTAAGGCCCCACTATCCTCACGGCAAAGTTATTTTTTGCTCTTTTGCTTGGGGGCAAAAACAAGTTTGAAATATCTGAGGATAGCAAATAGATGAATATGTTAATATGTGCTGTGCACTTTACTCTCAATTACAAAATAAACATAATTATGAAATCTTTTTCTCGCAGTTGTGAGTTTATTTCTCACAATTCTGACTTTTTTCTCAGAATTGCATGAGAAACTCAATTGCGAGTTATAAAGTCAGAATTGTATGATATAAAGTCAGAAATGTATGATATAAAGTCAGAATTGCGAGATATAGACCTAGTCAGAATTGTGTGACTGACTTTATAACTCACAATTGCATGTTATAAAGTCAGAATTCAATTCTGAGGAAAAAGTCAGAATTGCAGCTTTATATCTTTAAATTCTGACTTTACAACTCGCAATTCTGACTTTAAATCTCATAATTGCGAGAAAAAAGTCTGAATTGTGAGATAAAAAGTCGCAATTACCTTTTTTATTTTTTTATTTAGTGGTGGAAACAAGCTTTCATACATAATGACAGCTGTGAGAAAACAGCCATTAAAAAAAGCATCTGATCATAGCTGTATGAATATGTTTGTATGAGCTCTGCAATTTGGCACTCAAGTCATGTTTATGTATAACTTTATACAATAGATTGCTTTAAAACAAGCAGCTTTACAGGATTAAAAATGAAAAAGCAGAGTCAGTCTCGCTTTCAATAAGAATTACAACTTCACATCTACTGTGAAGCAGCTCTCCACTGTGTTTATGTCTTTACTCATGTCTGACATTGACGGACTGAACAGAAGAAATGAACTAGGGAAGATTTCCACGTCAAAGTAGGTGAAGCCGCAGAGCACACCTACCTATTATGTAATCCTAATGGTAGTTTGAAGGCGTTTACCAGCCAAAGCAAACTTTTTCGAAAAGTTTGCTGTTTTCAGAGAAGTTCAAGTGAACTTCGTTTTGCCCAGATTTCTTTCGAAATTATGTCACCAGTTTATTTGATTTTTCTTGAAGTACATTTACATTTATGCTTCACTTTTATATATATTTTTTCCCCTGGACAGAGTAGACATTCATATTTATGTCGTGAGTAAAAACCTTCACTTGTGTGCCAAACATGAGATAGCATGTGTGTGGTAGGTAAGCAGCAGTGGTCTGCAAAAGTGTTTTGGACCGTTCAGCAGTGATAGAGTGATTATTAGGCTTGAGTAAGAGTCTTATCGGGATTGCCTGCCATGCTGGAGATTCGAGCGGTGTGTGGAGACTCGGAGGAAGTAGTTTCTGACAGCAGTCTGGCATCATAGAGAGATAGTCAGTCCATGAATCCAATGCTGAACCCACTGCAGGAAGATGACAAATCACAATGTGACATGTTGACGGTTTTTTACTTCAAATTTAAGCTCTGATATTATTAAAGATGCTTAACACTGTAGTCTGTCATTTCTGTGCCACAAGTGTCAATAAATGGAATGGCAAATATATATATATATATATATATATATATATATATATATATATATATACACACAGTGCACAGCATAAATGAGTGCACCCCCTCTGAAACTTTTACTTAGAAGACATGTTAGGGTTCTTTAGAGATATAATGTTCCAGCAAGTCTGCTTAATCAATTACCAAAGAAGCATGTCAATATTATTCAGGAAAATAAGATTTTCTTATCAAGTCGATACAATGTTGTGTAGCAAAAATGAGTACACCCTCCTAAAAGTTACTAAATAAAACAAAATAAACTTTTTCTGTTGTAAGTTTAAGGCAATGTTTGACAAACAGGTAAGTATGTTGAACCAAAACATTTAAAGAGAAGTAATTTCTTGACAATTAAAAGTGTTATATAGCCCACTGAATCATTCTCAGACTTAATGCTGACAACAATGGAACCACTTGGGAGAGAACTGTCAGGAGACTTATTTCTTAGCACAAAAGAGGACAGTGGTACAAGAGGATTACCAAATCACTGTTTTAAGTGTGAAAATATAGCAAAAGTAACACAGAAATTCAAAAACAATGGACTTGTGACAAGGCCCCTGAAATAATCAGACCTTCATTTTAAGCTTTCATGAGGAATGAGGGATATTTTTGTCAGACAAAGTGCAGAAGAAATACCAAGAGCCAGCAAAAGCTATGAAAAGAGTGACTGTTTATCTCACAGAGTAAGATGCAGCCTGCAGAAACGACATGCATGGTTGTTGTTCTCACTGGAACCTACTGTAGCCAAAGCACAATAAAGTCAGTTAGCCATTTCCAAAGCCCATATTTACAAAATATAGATTCTGGGAATCAATACTCTGGTCTCATGAGACCAAATCAATCATTTTGGATCTAACAGCATCCAAAATGTTATGGTGTTGCTAGAGGAGGAGTACAGTGAGAAGTGCCTGGTTCCCACAGTAAAGTTCAATGGTAGTAAAGCTCTTATATAGGGATGAATGAGTGCTGAAGGTGTGAGGGAGTTGTGCTTTATCAATGCTGTCATGAATTCCCACACCACTGTGTAATTTAATACACAAATTTGAAACAGAAGATGTTACCCTTTCCTCATTCCCTGCATTGTTGGGAATTTTTTCAACATGACAATGAGGATATGCATTGGATATGCATATCCAATGACAATGAGGATATGCATATCCCAAGGTGAAAAACCTTCTGTGGACATGTATTGCACTCAATCTTAACACTTTTGAGCATCTGTGAGGGATTCTGTAGAGATGAGTTGAGCAACACTCCCCATTAAAGATCAGGGCGTTTAAGGAGCTCATCATCCAGGATTTTCGTATTTAAAAATATATATGGTAGCATAATAGTTTTTATGGCTTTTCAGTAAAAAAAAAAAAAAATGGATTGGAATAAGAAGACTTTAAATGTCTAAATTAATGTCTAAATCTCTTTATTGACATTGAGTTTAATTTCGATTTGCAAATTAGTAGCCTTTTTCTCTTTTGCTATGCTGACAGCATTTTATTATTTCATATTTCAGTGTTTTGAGCATTTGATTTCATCCATTCTTCATTTTAACTTGCAGCTTTGTCAGTCTCTCTGATTTCCGTTTTAAGCTTTTTTATTTGGATTTGGGTTTATCTCCAGGGCTTTTCAGACTGGGTATTTTAAGGAAACCGCGTCAGACAGATTAATTTAGTCACTGTCTGCTTGCATAATATTCTCACTCTCGTTAAACAGCTACCTATTTTCACACATTTGATTTGCATGTGAAATTCAAGCTATTGAGCTGATAGACAGCCCTCCACCTCACCAACTGCAAGCTACTCAAACGTCTAGCTTTTGTGAAATCTCATCTCGTCTTTAGCTAATAAGAACAATTAAAGTAGTAAAATGACCTTCACAGAGAGGCCATGGACAGTAAGCAACTTGGTGTAATTGTTATTTCCAGATTGCGACTAGTTTTTAAATCCTTGCAGAAAAGAAATAACTGTTTTAGATAATGCCCTGAAACCTTTTCTTTCTGCAGAAGGAGCTGTTTTCTACTGTGGAATGCAGAAATGGAAAGCTCTACTGTAGCATTAATATTTCATAGACAAACGTGTTAAAAACAACGACAGGTTAAAAGTATATAGTTGGCTATGAATCTAAGTGGTGTCCTTTTTCCTGGTGACAGATTCTGTCTGGAGAAGGTAGATTGCTTTCTTTGCCATAAGGAACCAGGAATGTGACTGGAAAAGTTAACAGTGGTGTGGCATTAGCAGCACAGAATTGAAGATTGACTTTGGACAACAGTGTTTCTTGCACCACTTTACAGCAGCGGTGCTTCGCCATTTCTTTTTTACTTGAGTTTATTTTCTGTATTAAATGTTATGCAATGAAAAGATCGTACCATTGAGTAATGGCAAGAAACGTCTTGCTATTGAGTTGTCCTGACGGGCTATTTGCAAGAGCAATGTACACCATGACCAGTGTAGTCAAATTAGTGAAGAGATGACTATTAGTTATTTTTAGTGAATCAAAAACATACCGTATAACTAGTGTATCCTGATTCAGAAATAAATTACTCTAATGAACTAGTTGTTTTTAATGAATCAAAAACACAATGTGTTTTTACCATTACAACTACACTGTAATTCATAAACTTACAACTCTTATGAGCCAGTTCCTTTAGTGATCTGATTAAAAACACATCCTACACACATTCTACACTGAACGGAATCATTTAGAGCGGTTATTGAATCATTGTTTGACATTAAACATCAAGTTATCATTATTTTCAAGGATATCAAAATGAAAATATGCACTTTACTTTTAAATGTTTCAACAGAATATTAATAAACTCAAGCAGCCTTGATGACAGAAATACCGAGATATCATTTAGTCCCAGCATTTCAGATGTCAGGCACAGTGCATAGTTTGCTCTTTTGGGCTTTTTAATGTTGACTTTGAAAGGTTACATCTGGACCCCATTACTTTGTCCCACAGCCTTTGATAACTATATTCTTATTACGTTACACTAATGACAGCTGTTGTTGCCAGAATGCCTAATGACTGTGGTTATTTCTGAGACCCTGGAGAGGAAACATCATCATGACATCTTACAGTCTCGTCCCCTATCATATTGTGACAGGGAGAAATTGTGGCTTTAATCACTTCGGTTCTGTTCTAAAAGAGTCCTGTTGTTCCAAATCCCATTTTTGGCACTATAATGGAAATTTAAGATGTAATGTTGGTTGATAAGAGCCTGGCAGCATATTCAAGTGGAGACAAACAGGCTGATTCTCTTGCCAGTTCTCTTATCTATTTATTCTCTCTCTGCCTTAACAAATTTCTTGCCTGCAGATAATAACTAGAGCAGGCTAGCTGCTTCTGCAGCTCAGTGGTGATGATTTTCAGACTGCCGCTGTAAGCCTGCTGAATCTCCTAGGCTTCTTTCATGGTGGTTGGGCTGTAATTTTGCCACGTACGTGTGCTGAATGCTGATGTACCCGGTCGAACTTGGCCTCAGCGGCTGCTCACAACAACAGCAACTCAAGTCATTTTCAGTCAGCTAATACAAGTGTTATTGGCTTCTTTTCAGTTAATGATAGAAAGGCCATCTGTGGCAGCTACATCTTAGGCATGTTCCCTATTTGTGTAAATAACCATGTAAGATGCTTAGCTTAACTTTCAATGAGTTGGAATTTTGACCATTGAAACATGAGAACTTAATAGTAACATGAATATCATGGAGCATTTTTTTCCTCAGATAAATATTTGGACAGCCCTGAACTAATCCTGGGTTTCCAGCAAAGAATGACACAGTCCTGTGGCTTTAAATAGTGTCTAGAGCTTACATGTTCAAGAATCTTTTGATGTGCGTCCTCATCGTCTTCTCTTTCTGTTTTTCACAGCCTGATAAACCGAATGCTTCAAAGGGATCCAAAGAGGCGAGCATCACTGGAGGAGATCGAGAGCCACGCGTGGCTTCAAGGGGTGGACCCATCTCCAGCTACCAAATACAACACCCCACTGGTGTCTCACAAAAATCTGTCAGAAGAGGAACACAACAGCATCATCCAACGCATGGTGCTGGGAGACATTGCTGATAGAGAAGCCATCATCGAGTAAGGCTTGTTGTAGGCTTGTGATACAAATTTTATGAAGCTGAGATGTACAATATTTTCCACAGAAATGTACCTCTGTCATTCTTTCATTGTCCTTAAGCAGGACTGTCTTGAATTTAAAGACTACTTTAGAAAGCGCCCCCAGGTTTATGCGTAATCAATTTTAAGAGTTTGGTGTAAAGGGTGTCGAAGCTCTTTGCTTGAAGACCAGTTGGCTGGACAGGGAATAGGTAGCATTAAACATGAAGAGTGTTCAATCCAGTTTCAATGACACCTGTCAAGCAATGTCTTCGCCAACATCTTAGGCCCAAGATGTACTCTACTCAATTCAAGGACACAAAAGCTGCACAAGCTAGATTTCACACATTCTTGTATTCTGAAATGTGTTTGAATGTAATTCATTAAGCAATGTATAATGTAAAATATGAATCATAAATTCTTATTTTTAGTGTTGCCACAACAGGCACTATAGCATTTCTATAGTGCCTTTAGCGAGTCTTTAGCAACTCTCAAAATAAATATCCACGTTTCATACTGTTGTGTTATCTAGCTAAGCTATTGTAAGATAACATGGTTTTATTGTTAGTAGGGTAAAGTTTTCTTTACTGTTAGTAGGGTACAAGTTCATCCCTCTGTCAGTGGAGCATGAAACGAACATAGTGCAGTAGACACCCGCTGTACAGTCTTGTAGAAAGATGCATGCTGGGTGACAGTTCAAAGCACCCATCAGTCTTTCCTTTATGTCTTTGATCCCACTCCCTGGCAGCTAGGGAACCCCACTATGAGAAACTGCAGTCAATCTGCCTTAAAGAAACCCTCAATATGTTTTAAAGAGAATGTGTACTGAATGATTGCATTAAAATCCCATGTACAAGTCATTCTTCCTTTTCTAAAATGTCCTTGTTTCTTACACACACACACAAACACAAAAAGATTTTAAACAGAAGTGGCTCTTACTCCTTTACTTATGTTAAATGCTCAGTGCATTAAAAAATAAGAGCTGGACTGAGCCAGGAACAGAGGCCATGACGTGGACTCAAACCTTGCCAAAAGATTGTCTCTGCATGATTCAAACTAATTTGTTCAATTGTTGATATGTAATCCCTGAAGAAGCAGTGTAATCTCTGCTAACATGCCCAGACTCACCATCTTGAAAAGCTGGATGCAGAATGTCTCATTTGTATTGGGACAGTGTGCTATCTGGGATTCTTCATAGTTATTTTCGTCTCGGGTGTTCAAAATGTAGGCCACTACACTAGACCTTTTGAAGTGATAGAAGCCACATGGGTCTCCAGCTGTTAGAGCCTTGGAGTTTAACTAGTTACTGACATGTCAAATTGCATTGTCTAACCTGGTGTTTCTCTCTCTCACACTGTCTGTATCTCCTCTTCACTTGTCCATTCTCTTTGCTCTGCCTCCAGAGCCCTGGAGACAAACAAGTACAACCACATCACTGCTACTTACTTCTTGTTGGCTGAACGGATTTTGAGGGAAAAGCAGGAGAAGGAGGTGCAACCTCGTTCTTCCAGTCCCAGTAACATCAAGACCCACTTCAGGTACTTCATGGGGGTTACTCCATCTCTGCTGTCTGTTATTTATACACTCATGTTTTGTCAGGGGAATGCTAGTTAGTTATGTACTGTATTGTTAAGTCCTCCACGGTTTCTTAGTTTTGGTGCAATGGGCAAAATATATAACTCAGTGTTCAATGCATTTAAAACTTTTGTGATATGTACTCATCCCCAGTTACAACCAATTGTTTTTGCAGTGTGAAGCCACATTTTATGAAATGTTATGAAACATAAATCCTTAACAGTCTTGCTCATATCATTTGTTGTAAGAGTCAAAACATAGTCAAAAATAATCTCTTTTAAATAAGTCTACCATGTCATGGTGTACATAGGCAGGTTAACTGCAGGTTTTTGGCTCTCTGGAGTAGGTGTCTGTGCTCAGGGAGAGGCAGGATTCACTATAAGAGGTTCTGAGAGGTCAGCTCTGCTGGATGTCAGTATCCCTGTCTGTTCTCTGTGTTGTGTGTGGACAGTCAGCACATCTTCGGAGCGCCGCACCGTGTGACAAATGTGTTTAAAAGATGAGGCTGAAATTGGTTCGGACTGACCTAGAAAAGCAGTGAGGCTGCGGATGCTTTTTGAAGGAGCAGGGAGTGGAAGAAATGAGAGGATGTGGTGTGGGAAAGAAGAGAGGAAGATGTCGGAGGGGGGAAGAGAGGAAAGGGTTCTCAGGATGTAGCAGGGATCATGAGAGGGTGACACATGATTTTTTTTTTTTTTTTTGTGGAAATCTACGTAGAAATATTAACAGAATGGAAAAGCAAACTGAGCCTCCCAGATTCTTCCCAGAATCATGTAATTCAGTTGTAGCAGTTGGTTACTCAGAACACGATTGCAGTGTTCTCGTTCATCAGTGTGTCCTTCATAGACAGAAAGAGTTTATAGGCTGTATGTACTCAGAATTGTAATTCCTCATCCTAGTGGAGAATACAGATGAGTAGTAGAGTATAAATTCTAGCTGGAATGTTATTTCACTGTATGAGGTTGACTCTTGATGTTACGCAGGAATTTCCACATGTATAGACTGACAGCATAATTTGCAACAGCTTTATTAGGCCATTGCAGAAATGATCTAATTCTTTTCTTAATGATGAACAGATATGGAAATGTTTACAATCGTTTCTCATCAGGCTTCTGAACACAGACCAGGTCTGATTTATGAAACTATAGCTAAGTCCACTTCTTTATTACATCCTAGAAATAATAACATAATTAATGCAAAAACAGGCAACATTTTACCAAGCTTCACCCTGTATCCCAGATTTTCTTTACTGTTCTCTCTGAGAACAAATGTGAATAAACATTTCTTTAATCACACAAGGCTTTAGCTGCATTTGTGTTCGCATTGTTTGAGTTGTCATCAAACCAGCATAAAGTTTATGGAGTGTTCATGCAGTTATGACAACCAGGGAGGATATTGTGGAGCTCTGTTCCACTGTTTCACTTTGTTTCAAAAGCCTAAAGTACCACCTTAGCAAAGTATATCTTTCCATAGTGACTTAAGTGCACATACTGTACTGTGTAAATGATACTCCAGCAGGAAGGTAAGGATAGTTGCAGCATCAAGTCAGAGATGTATTTCTGAATTGCCGTGTTTCTTGCTTGAGTGCTTGGCACAAGAAACAAGTTTGGCTTTTGACAAGGACTGTCATTAACATTTGGGTTGTTTTTCTCTCCAGAGTGTTTCTCTCCAGAGCTTCTGTCTTTAAAAGTTGTTTTTGGCAATGTCCACCTGTACTTAATATTATCCTGCTTTTAGTTACAACCTTATGTTTAGTTTTTGACTTTAAGGGAGATTGTACTCGATTTAAAGCAAGGTTATTTATATCAAGGACTATGTTCTTTTCTTTTTTGCAGGCAGTCATGGCCAACTAAATTCGACATGCATCAGGACATCGAGGACAGCTTAGCCTCTTCATCCATTTCTCATGCTGGGGGTCCACAGTCTCCGGCTCGCAGTACAGAGAACCTGCTAAACGGTCACCGCAATAAAGGGCTTCTGGAAGTGAGCCGTAGAGAGGAGATCAGCGAAGCCTCCAGCAGCTCTGCTGTACCTGCTGCTCTGCCCCCGAACCCCCTTAAGCCTGGGGTCATGGCCCCTCTTGTACCAGCTTCAGCTAAGCAACGAACTTGCCTCTTTCGAGTGGAGGAAGATGAGGAGGAGGAGGAAGAACAGGAGCCTTCACCATTGCCAACCCAGGTGGTATTGCGGCGCAAACCACTGTCCATCACCAACCGACTTACGTCTCGAAAAAGTGCCCCAGTGCTCAATCAGATCTTCGAGGAGGAAGGCGAGTCAGATGATGACTTTGACATGGATGAGAGTCTTCCGCCCAAGCTCAGCCGGTTGAAGATGAACATGGCATCTCCCGGTACGGCCCAGAAGCGTTACCACCGCCGCAAAAGTCAGGGCCGTGGTTCAAGCTGCTCTAGCTCAGAGACCAGCGATGATGATTCAGAGAGCCATCGCCGACGACTAGACAAAGACACAGGGTTCACCTACAGCTGGAACCGCAGAGACAGTAGTGAGGGTCCACCTGGAAACTCTGGGGGTAATGGGGGCAGTAGTAGCGGAGGGCAGAACAAACCACCTGGGGAAGGTAACTCAGGACCAGACAGGGGTAGCCCTCCTGGAGGAGGAAATGGTGGTAGTACAGGAGGAAGCAGTGGAGGTGGTGGGAGTACAAAAGGACAGGGAGGCCCTTCCAGCTGTTCGCGTAGCAACAGCAATGCTTCATCTGGCTCAACACGTAGTGCAGCTCGGAGTGCAGGGGAACTGGTTGAGAGTCTAAAACTCATGAGTCTCTGCTTGAGTTCTCAGTTTCAGCATCGCAGCTCTGGAGGTGGTGGTGGTGGACGGTTTATCCTTGATCCTCAGAGCCTGTCCAGCGTTAAAGTCCAGGAGAAGTCATCCTGGAAGATGTGCATTGGTTCCAACAACAGTCTGGACAAAGTGATCAACCCTGCCTTGAATGGTGGCGTTGGGGCAATGGAGCATTATCAAGACCAAACGGCAGTCATGTTAAATGAACTTGGCCTGGTCAAGGAGAACAATCTGAACTTGAAAAATAATGTTCTCCAGCTACCTCTGTGTGAAAAGACCATCTCCGTGAACATCCAGCGAAGCCCCAGGGATGGGCTACTCTGTGCCTCAGCCCAGGCCAGCTGCTGTCAGGTCATATGATGGCACAGCACATGGCTGGTTCTCAGAGTGGATTGTTCCAATTGCCACATTTGTAGCATATGATGACTTGAGTTCTCCACTAGTAGCTGTATATGACCTCTCTTGATCCCAACTTGACCTTTAAATCTGCCTTCTATGTTGTCTTAATCATTCTCACAACTTATTTATTAAGTTTCTTCTCTTGGACCCATTTGTTTTTAATGAAGTGTACGCTGCTATCCTTTCCTTTTTTGTGTCTTTATTTGTTTTGCCCAGTTAGACTTTAATAGAATTCAATCTTTGTTTTTAAGTCCTGTTTATTTTGCTTTTATAGCCCTTGAAATGAAACACTCTTAATTTGAATTCCATGGTTCCAACACCACCTAATCAATCAAGAGTTGTGGAAACTGTGTATAAATAAAATGACCTTTAATAAAGTGAGATATTTAAATTAAGACCAACAGTATGATAGAGTAGAACATGGCAATTCATAAAACAAGCACTTAAAGAAGCTCAACCTATAAACCACAATTGGTTTTGTAAATTTAAGCCCCAATATGATTGTAATGAGATGGTAATACAGTAAAAGCAATAGTGAAAGTAAATAACAAACCGTTTTAATTCATAGTGCTGTCTGACGAGTCTTAAACTGAATGACCATTTTTGCACGTTTTTTTGTTGTTGTTGTTTGTTTTTTTTTTTTTTTTCCCGACCAATTTTAAAGTGCTAATGACTGTTTCCCTGTCACCATTTATTATAGCTAAATTTTTGAGGTTAGTGACAATCAGTTGCAATAACAAGGGACATTCTTAATGGATAATTCCTTAAAGGGGGTTACAGATAATCCACATGACTTTGTTTGAATTACATTGACACATTCACATGTTCTTGATTTACGTCACACCACATACGTTTTTTTTTTCTTCTTCTTTTTTTCTGTATATGTGAGGGATCATTTGGGATTTAAGTGCAATTTATATGTTCAAGCTGGTAAATTATGTAATTCCATCTGCGAAATGCCCTCTTAAGTAATAATTTTTGCCAAAATTGCATCCCAGACAGCACTGTGGATACACCCACACATTAATGTGTTCATCCTAGTTTTTATCAAATTATAAAATTAAAATTGCACTACGGTATATGTAGAGTCTACAATTAGGATATTTTGAACACCATACAAATCACAGTGGGGATAATTAGCCTTTACAATGCTGTTTCTGCCAGAGCGAAATCAAACCCGCAGACAGCGACAGTATTCAGCTTGTGTTGTACTGAATATTTTAATGAGAACCGTTGAGCCAGTACCCCTCTTTTTCAATGTCATTATTATAAGACGAAATTTGAATGGAGAAATGATTTTATCATTAAGGACTCTTCTTTGGCTTAAGAAATCATTTTCAGTTGCAGATCCTGATCTCTTTCAACCCTGTTGTTCTTGTACCAATCAGCTTTGAGTTACTGTATATAACAGTCTCAGAATTGACTGGCCTTGGGGGCTGTTTATAAGTATGTACATATATTTTTCTTTTTTAAAAGATTATTTTTTTGAAAGGACTGCTGTTTTAAAATGCTGTTTTGGATGTGAGCCTTAAACTGGCTTATAGTTGGGATAAAACGGGGCTTTTTTTGCCACCTGATAACATAATTAAATGGTATGTCATCTATTCAGTGGATGGCCACTCTTTCAGGAAATATGGCTCAAGAGTTGGCCATTGGCTGACCATCATATGGCATAGAAATAAATCAAAGCTCTACAGGACTGTGAGTGTGAAAGAGAAATGGTTGCGAGATTTAAAGGGCATTTGCAATAAGCTAAGCTATAAGTTGCAGCTATATGTAAATATAATTTTGTTTTGTTTTTATATTTCAAACCTGTACATCCTTAAAATGGCTCACTTGACCCAAATTTATCTTAAGTATTTCTGTTTGTCTTTTTGTTTTAAAAAATAAAGTCTGTAAATATTGGTGTATATATGGTGCTCTACACTTAGAAATGCAGTGTTGGACTTCATGTTCATAGCTGTTATATAGCCTTATTAGATATGAGTGTCAAAAACAGAGCAAGGGAGGTTGAAAAGAAAACCGTGCTATATGCATAATGTCAGTCTCTGACTTTGTCCTACCCTTATGTAAACAGCTAAACGATATGTGCATGTGTTGTGCGTTTGACATTATTGATCCCCGTTCATTCAGAGGAAAAGAACCACCACAAAATGTTACAGGACCAAACCATGTACTGACGTTAAAAGAAAAAAAAAAAAAAAGAAAAGAAAAAAAAAACAACTTTAAAGAAGCAAAATGAATAAATGTTCTGTTGCTGAAACTTGTCCTTAAAAGTTACATATAGCTATGGTGATGTCCAAATTAAATGTGAAATATGTTGTCTTTAAACCTGGACTTCTTTTGTCCTTTTCTTCTTTTGGTGTGGTGGAGCCTTACTTTTTTTTTTTCTCATTGAATATCTTGTTTTACTCCAAAATACATCACAGTAAAATGATCCAAGTTATTTATCTCTGGGCTTTCTGTACAATAGAAAAGTCTTGGTTCAGAGTTTCACTGGACACTATGTGGAAAAAAACTTAAACTTGATAGAGCACCGCTGCCCACAAGCCCCTGCTGCTGAAAGGTATTTGTTCCAAATTTACTGCCTGCTTGTGCTGCCAAGGAGTTTCCAATAACCAAGAGCTTTTCAGGGGTGTCTCAAGTACACACTTCTCATCCAAGTACATGTCCAGCTTAGCTTAATGGTCAAACACACTATATGTGTTGTCAGTAGAGCACCTTGTGAGCACACAGACACGTTCTGCATATTGTCAGTGTCATTGCTGCTCAGTGGAAACTGCTGAGACTGCATCAGTCTCAGAAAGTGTGACAAGCTGTTCCTTAATTAGACTGAGTTGTAAGTTGGCTTGTCACACTGCCCTCAGTCCTCAGCTTTAGAAAACATTAAGTGTGAAGACGCAGGGAGTTATTTGGCTCCCCAAAACCTTGTCTTTTTAAATACATTTCTGTAATGTCACAATTTTAAATAGCAGTCTCTATCAAGACAAGATGATAAATGACTGTTTACATGCATAAAACAATTCCCATATAATGGGATTCTTTCAGTTAAGTAAACGCATAGATTTTACTCTTTAGTTACTGCAAGATATATTATCATTTCTGCATGGCACTAGCTGATTGGTTTGCTGTAAGCTAGTTCTGCAGAGTTTCTCTGAATCCCTCCAACTTCCCCAGCTCCACCTGTCTAGATCTGGTATGGGATTTATGTATGACTATGCAGCAGCGTGTCTGTATCTATTAACAGTAGCGAATCCATACTCGCTCTGCAGCAGCAGCAGCGTATGTTAATGACCAAATACATTAACACTGCCAAATAGAGGGTATGCACGTGGCGTCACCATCGGCCAGAGTGACTGCGGTTTTCAACGTGAATGCTGCAAAAAAACACACAAAACATCTAAAACTGGAAAAACTTTGCAATTGACTGTACAAATACGTTTGACAAGAAATCTGAGGTATATTTTTACAGAGTGTTGAAAGCTACAGAAAAGAGAAGCAAATAGATCTCCAGGCAGTAAAATGTGGATTTGCAGTCATTTTGTGTCAATATGTTGAATTTTGAGGTAAAATTATACCTTATATATATTGTAGTTATATATTGTATTGACAACTCATCAGTTAAAATTTTACCATCTTATATTCTGCATAATTGAATGTTTTTAAATAAACACTGGCAAAAATTGTACAAGTTATAGGGCTGGCCGATATGATGATGTGTCTATATATATATATATATATATATATATATATATATATGTGATCACCTAGATTTAGACCTGTCTATATTGTATATAATGAGTTCACAGGCAAATTTTCTTTATGATTTTCCCGGTGTCGAAATCAGGCACAGGAAGTGATTCCTGGCTCTGTGTCAATATCCATGGATTACTGGATCTTTGGTAAGTTGAAAGGAACACAAACAAGTCCAACCTTTAGTTTAAAGTTTAAACTGATAATCGTTTGTTTTACTCACAGTTTACCCTATTTATGTCCAGTCATACAGCAATCTCTTTTGCCACTCGGGGCGTGTTCTGGCAGGAAACTGACATCAGTGCATACCCTCTATTCAATGACATGCTAAAACTATTCCGAGACTGTCGTGATTTTATATATACATTTTTATTAAGCAAATGTGTGGAGAAAAAAGGGAATAATCCAGGAATACATGTATAATTTTATGAAACCGTACTTCGTAACCCAGTCAGTAAAATCAAACTTTTTTTGATTAAACAACTGAAATTAGTGTAAATCAATATATAGACTACATGTTATGCTGTTATTGTCAAGGACATGATTGAAAATGGACTAAATATGCCATGTAATGGCAAGTATGAGCATAAGAGGAAAATAGCGAGAAAAGAACATGCTTTAATTTATTCAGAATATGCAGCTAATCATAAACAGATAAACTGCAACAGCTGTTAAACATAAAACTTTTTCAGAATGACGACCTCAGCCAGAATATGGACTTCAAATCATAAAATGATATGCTGAAATGTCAAAGGATAAAAGGACAAGCAACACAATATTCCCACAATATTTCAGTGTTTTTCAGTAAGGCAGCTTCTGGGTTTATGACTGATAGAGGACATCTTCTAAACACAAACCTCTCACCCCAAGTTCTTCAAGGATGAAGAACATGTCTCAATATTTAAAATGTTTATTTTCAGCCAGAGAATATTGAATATTGTTAATTCAAGTACAGCACAGGGTGAAGTGGCCTGACTCTGTAAACAAAAGCCGTAACAGGTAAACATGATACAGTGATGTTTAAAGGCACTGCTCTATCTTTGGTAGAACTCTGAGTCAATGAAACCAGTCAATTTCAATTCCTCAGAAAATTACAATATATCTTTTCGTTTGGGATTTTTAGGCCCAAAGTGTGAAAATAACTTATAACCACCTCTTTACAATATATTTTTTACAGATTCAGACATTCAACTTGGTAATTTGACCATATCATACATGCAGTGATTGGATTCCCATCTTCAGTTACCATTTTATTGACAAAGAGAAATCATAAAACAATGTGTGTAACTGCAATGCCTGGAAAATATAATAAAATCTGTCTTATTCAATAAACCATTATATGAATAGCATGGCAAGGAGTGCATATTTAAAGTCAGTGAAATATATAATACTAGATAGTTTACAGCATGTGTACACCTTGAGTACTTTCGTTGTGTTGCTGTCACATGTCACTTATTCCATGTATCTCAGGTCTCCGCAACTTCCAGTATTTTCTGAAAAGACAAACAAAATCAAAAATTAATTGTGGAAGTAAGTTTAAAGAGTTTACACTTTTTGATCTCAAATGAACACATAAAAACAAAAAGTTTTCTATTGGCATCAAGAGTTCCATGAAGAACATTAATGCATCCTTTCCATTCCACAATTTTTAAAATGTTCTTCACACTAAGAAAAAAAAAATGGTTACTTTAAGAACTGTTCTCTGGAAGGTTTTTTGAGGAACCAAATAAGGTTCTTCTATGGCATCGCTGTGAAAACCCAGTTTTGTAACCTTTATTTTTTAAGAGTGCAGTGGGTGAAAAGAAAATCTAGGATGTTTGTGTACAAAAAAAATCTCAGAATATGATGTACAAATCTGGGGTATGTTCCCCTTTATCCATATAATCTCTTCTGAGAGATTTCACACAAATAACCAAAGCTTATATTCATAATCTTTCAGGTTTCATAATGTGAGAGAACTGATTTAGCATCAGTTCTCCCTGGTCTAAACAAGTCTTACATGTTGGGATATAAAAGGCAAAAGCTGATCTTAGTTCAGCATACATACAGCCTCAGGCAGGACTGCGCTTCAAATGAGTCACGCTGTGTTTTCAGAGATGGAGAGAAGCGGGGATGCTGCTATAGGACTATTTTGAAAGCTTTTTAACAATAAAAGAACACTACAGAACGCTACTAAATCTTCTTAAAAAGACGATCAAAATGAACCCATCTACCCTTAACAGATGTATTTCTCTCTCTCTGCAGCATACACACCTCCCAGACTATGGCCTATACTGAGTTTCATTTAATCAAATAATTTCACTGCCTGCAGCAAACCAGAGCAAATTACATTCTCAGTGAAAAAGTGTTAGGTGCAATTAACTTTTCAATCCAAAAGAGAGATCAATAGGGCCGGAGCTGCTGACGCTGTGATTTTGTACGTGTAGGTTCAGTGAGTCCGAACTCTGGTCTCCTCTGAGGAAACTGCAAAATGGCTAGACACCAGATATATAGTCCCTCTGAATGTGGTGAAAGAAAAACTTCTTTCAATAATTAAAGAGGTCTACAAAACAGTTTTCACACTGTGGCCTCCACTGGAATCTCCAATTCATATTTCGCCGGAAAAACAAAATTAAATGTCAATTAAATCCATAATGTGAATATATATATTTAAATAATGCCATCAAATCTCCTTCCATTTTTTTCCAGTAATGTAAATAATAACAAGATGGATGGATGGATGGATGGACATTTGTACCTACAAGTACAAATGCACTAAGTTTTATTAATGGTTTGTTATTATGTTAAAAGCATGCAAATTCCACAAATCCGATTAACTCAGGTAATTCACGATTTATTATGAGTGCAACGGATTTCAATCCAATCAATGTTTTACTCTAAAAGGGTAGTCCAATACTCAAAATGAGAATTGCCTCTTCAAAATTTCCCCTTTCTCTCAGATGCTGTATCTTTCTCGGATGCTCAAGGAGGCTGAATTTTCAGAAGCTCATCTCAGGAGACACTTTCCTTCCGGGCTGGATTAGCATTAACATTAGTGAGAACTGAAGTTCAAATAAAGGTGGTTGACATGCGCCTAACTGGAGCAAATATTCTGGATTTTAAGGGAGGTCCTGATGGGCGTACTGGGATAATTGACAGGACATGTCAGTATTGATTATGTTAGAAGGAGGCAGGGTGGGTTAAAAGCTTTAAAGCTTCTACAACACCAACATACTATCACTCATGTTAACAACTGTTCTCAAATGCAAGTGCAAACTCAGGGTCAATGAATCATTGAACAGCTGTGAAGACTCCCATCACCCTGATAAGATATTGTCTATATAGCCTAATCATTTATGAAAAAACCATCAAGGTGCTGTCAGAGCCCTCTGTTCCAACACTGGCTATATTGAAAGAGTTGTATTGACTCAATTTTCCCCAACACCATTAAAGGTTAACAGGGGATACGTCACATTCTCATGGACTTCAGCAAGTTGACAGATTCCCTCAGATGACTGGCTTGTTCCACTCCCTGTGACGTGGTCAGGCAATGATGTGAAAACAGACTGAATCTGACGAGGTCCATCACGCAACTAACATTCTTTGACACCGGGGCTGGGCCAGTGCCCCAGGGCCTCAGACTATCAAGGGCCTCCACAACCAGTCCGAGACTTCTAAAAGACACTCAGCCATTAGTGCACAAACTATTGCCCTAGCATACACTGCACGAATGGGCCCTGAAAACTATTTTACTTCAATGCAGGCTACCAAAACATGGATTTTCTATAACTTTTTTCCTATTAATATAACTGTCACTGTCACTTCCTGGGCTTGATCGGGCCTCGTCTGGGCTTCCTCTGGGCCAACGGCCAGGGGCTTTTGGCCCAGTTTACCTGAAAGGTGGAATTTACCTGAGTCCGGAGAGGGTCAACACTGCTGCTCATTTCGCATGTTATATAACGTCATACCAGGCTACCAGCTAACTTCAACATTTATAACATTTAAAACAATTTTCAGCTCAAAACTCACTTTCAAACACCAGCGAGTGTTTGAAATCCAATGGGGATCCTGATCAGCATATGAGGCAGAAATATATTTATATGTGATGCTAAAGGCTACTTATGCTAACCATTGGTTAACTATTGGCCCCACCCGGCACACTGTTAGCCCTGGCTCGCACTGGCCTGACAGTGGAAAAGAGGCTAATGATTATTAATCGCCTTCTGCGTGTTCAATCCTGCTCCTGCAAAGAGTCCTGCAGAGTTTAGCTCCAACCCCAATTAGGATTGTGATCCCCATTCAGGATTTCTAAAATCTTCCAGTAAGGTATGTTGGGACAAGTTGGAGCTAAACTCTGCAGGATGTGGTACAGTATGGTGTGATGTGTTGCATGTAGCCAGTCCCTCCAAGGGAATTTTTTATGATTTTGCGGCCTAAAATGGCTTTTCTCAAAAACGTCGCAATATTTGCTGCATTTTTTTTTTGTTGGTGTTTTGCAGTGAAAACCCAACAATAATCATTATGTACTTATAATTAGTGTTAGTGACAGTAAGTAAGAGTGCAATTACTATAAATACTGTGACACTGATTACACTATACATTATACTACACATTTTAAATGTTATAAATTAGTATTTCATGGTGTTTTTTTTTTTTTACAATTATATAATTGACTACTGTTGAGATATGTATATATATATATATATATATACACACACACACACACACACACACACACACACTACCAGTCAAAAGATTGGAAACGGTAAGATTTTTAATGTTTTTAAAAGAAGTTTCATCTGCTCACCAAGGCTGCATTTATTTAATTAAAAATACAGTAAAAACAGTATTATTGTGAAATATTATTACAACTTCAAATAACTGTTTTCTCTTTGAATATATTTTATAAAGTAATTTATTCCTGTGATCAAAGCTGAATTTTCAGCATCATTACTCCAGTCTTCAGTGTCACATGATCCTTCAGAAATCATCCTAATATGATGATTTGCAGCTCAATAAACTATTATCAATGTTGAAAACAGTTGTGTACTTTTTTATTTTTATTTTTTCAGGATTCCTTGATGAATAGAAAGTTAAAAAAAAACAGCATTTATCTGAAATACAAAGCTTTTGTAACATTATACACTACCGTTCAAAAGATTGGGGTCAGTAAGAATTTTTATTTTTATTTTTTTGAAAAGAAATTAAAGAAATGAATACTTTTATTTAGCAAGGATGCATTAAATCGATCAAAAGTGACAGTAAAGACATTTATAATGTTACAAAAGATAATATTTCAAATAAATGAAATCATGCATCATGTGGAGTACCAAATATATTTACCCCAATATACATTATTTTCAGTATTACATATAGTGGTTTAATTGTATCATTAACCTTTAGAAACTTTCATTTCGTCCCACGCACTTGACACGTTAATATCAACATGCCGTTGCACTTGCGCAGCCACGTCTCTCTCACGCATTTAGCGAACAGGTTGAAAATATAATAGACAAGTGTAGGTCGTGAATTACTGATTTGGTAATATTTCATATTACTGCCCATCGCTAAACTGGGCCTCATGTCAGAAATTTTCTTTTCTTTTAAAGCATATTTAACCAGATGTCCTGTTGCTCCATATTCTGTATTACTTTACAACGGAATTCACTGCAATGCAGTGAGAGAGAATGCACAACACTTGAACACATATTGATTAATTTGTTTGGACTCTGAATTATGGATTTTTATTACCTAATATTGCTTTCAGCCTTTCAGGTTAAAAGTTTTTGTGGAAAAATTGTGGAAAGAAGACAAAAATGCAAGCTGCCTCAAATTATTGGGAGTTTGCTTGATTTTGTATTAAATATTGTGATCGCAGAATCGCGAAATCATGGAGGGACTGAGTAGCAGCCGGATTGCGCTGAATACGGATTCGCAAAAGGTGGCAATTGAAGATTGAATTGCTCCAAATGTAGGAAAATTCCTTATTGTGGAATTTACATAAGGGTCAGGAGGCATGATTAATTGCATTAATTTGTATCACATTATTTATTTTTATAATTACTCACATTAAATTAATGTGTTAAACTGACAGCCCTGGTTCTAAGATAAATGACCTCCATCAATTAACAAATTGACATCGGTTGAAAAAAACAAACCATTAATTCTCAGTACTGAAAAGAAGCAAATCAAAACCCAGGACACAACATGCATGCATAATACAGGCTGCCTTTTAAAGGGAGAAATGGATCTTATCAGAGCTTTCTGATTATGGATTACCCATGGATGGGAGCTGTAGACACCAACATCTTTTCAAGATGACCATATCTCTCCACTGCCACCTTGTCCAACCCATCTCCATAGGAGCACTTCGATTGACCTCAAGTATTGATGTAAAGTGAGATGATATACAAATGTGAATCAACACACAGATGTTTCCGACTCATTTCCCTACATCTTCTTTGGAGATCGTGGGGATGTATAGTAGGAAAATCAGACAGCGCCCACGTTTCACTTATCTAATCACCTGTGACCAAACACTTGTCACAGGGGTGTCCAGTCCTGCTCCTGGAGGGCCACTGTCTGCATCTCTGTCTATTCCTATCAGCCACTCATACAGCTGTTACGGGTTAAACAGATCTCATTCAACAGAGCAGGAAGGCTAAAACCCCCAGTTTCCGTAATGGTTCCATGCTAGTGTTGGCAGCTTGGCCTTTTCCTGGAGTTCACCCCGGATCCTTTCCAAACACTGGCCACTAACAGGGGGTTTCCATTGCTGCCGCAAGTGCCGGCTATTTTCAGAGTCCCTTTGCCCTAGAGCAGTAGGAGCTTTTCTCCTGACAGCTGTCTTCACCCTCTCAAGCTACCGAACACATGGAAATACAGCTAAATGGCATCATGTGCTGCTTGCTCAACACTAGCGCTCTCAAACCACTGGACCAAGTACCTCCCTGAAGTCCTGTAGTCTTATATCACCAACCAAATGTGCCGTTTAACTGCAGTCGGCACTTTTGAACTCTAACAGATCAGGACGAGGCAGCTGAAACGATTAGCTACCGTCCATCATCCTGATGGAGAGACTCTGGTGAAGACGCAGCGCCAGCACTGGCAGAGGGATGAGCTGGTGTCAGGTGAAGTCTGTGAGAGAGAATCGGAGGGGCAGAAGCCCAGAAACATCACGTCTTCAGTCATCCTGAAACATAATCAATATGTGTTTTACGACCTACGTCTCTCTGCTAAATTAAAAGAAATGTTAGACGGATGAAACTTCGATGGAGTCCCGCCTTCATCACAGCTCGTCAGCCAAGTGCTCCATCATATCATTAAATGTGCTGTCTTGATTTCGCTGTGAGAATGGTATTCCCTTTTCAGTACATTCCCACCAATCCTTGAATACACAGTCTTCATGAATCAAGATGGCCATCAAGATGCTTTCATGGCTTCCTCTTTGAATAAATTTCTAGGTATATTAATGAACAACCAATCATTCCAATGGCAGCAAATAGTTGAACACTGAATCCATCTATTCATTTTCCAAACCGTTTATCCTATGGAGGGTCAAAGGTTGAACACATAATCATATTTTTTTTTATTTTTCTGTTAGTTACTGCAGATGGAAAATCTCAATATGAGCTTACATATATTATAAATAATATTCAAGAAGCTTCAGCTGTGCAATTGATGCACTTTCAAAAGTCCATCACTCGGTTGTTTTGTTGTTAAATACTAGCAGGGGCATAGCAACAATTTTTACTTTTTACAGCTTTTGGAAAATTATCTTTTTATTTTAAGAATTTCACCTCCGGTTTCACAGACAAGGCTAAAGTCTAGTCCCAGAATAAAATGAATGTTTGAGATGTCTTAACTGAAAGCAACTTGCACTGACATATCTTAAAATATGTCAATGCCATTGTTTTGTCTCAAGATTCACACCAGAATTTTTTTTTTTTCCTAAGATATGTTTATAAAAGCTACTTAAATATCCTAATTGAACTAAGGCCTAATCCTGGCTTAATTTCCGGGTAATTTCGGTGGAAAAGTGGCTTTTATTCCAGTTAGCCCCTGCTGGTGGATGCCATATTTTTTGAAAGCAACATATGATTTGAAATTCATTATATTTAATGTGTCTGATTTTACTGCAGGGCTCTTAAAGAACACATGCAATTGCTTTTTCCAGATCTGTCATCTTTCCAGTGCTGACATACACCGATCGGGCATAAGATTATGACCACTGACAGGTGAAGTGAATAACACTGATTATTTCTTCATCACGGCACCTGTTAGTGGGTGGGATATATTAGGAAGCAAGTGAACATTTTGTCCTCAAAGTTGATGTTAGAAGCAGAAAAAAAAAAATAGGCAAGCGTAAGGATTTGAGCGAGTTTGACAGGGCCCAAATGGTGATGGCTAGACGACTGGGTCAGAGCATCTCCAAAACTGCAGCTCTTGTGGGGTGTTCCCGGTCTGCAGTGGTCAGTATCTATCAAAAGTGGTCCAAGGAAGGAACAGTGGTGAACCGGCAACAGGGTCATGGGCAGCCAAGGCTCATTGACGCATGTGGGGAGCGAAGGCTGGCCCGTGTGGTCCGATCCAACAGACGCGCTACTGTAGCTCAAATTGCTCAAGTTAATGCTGGTTCTGATAGAAAGCTGTCAGAATACACAGTGCATCGCAGTTCGTTGCATATGGGGCTGCATAGCTGCAGACCAGTCTGTTACCTGGGGAACACATGGCACCAGGATTCACTAGGGAAGAAGGCAAGCCGGCGGAGGCAGTGTGATGCTTTGGGCAATGTTCTGCTGGGAAACCTTGGGTCCTGCCATCCATGTGGATAATTTGACACGTACCACCCTTTCATGGAAACGGTATTCCCTGGTGGCTGTGGACTCTTTCAACAGGATAATGCACCCTGCCACAAAGCAAAAATGGTTCAGGAACGGTTTGAGGAGCACAACAACAAGTTTGAGGTGTTGACCTCCGAATTCCCCAGATCTCAATCCAATCGAGCATCTGTGGGATGTGCTGAACAAACAAGTCCGATCCATGGAGGTCCCACCTCTCAACTTACAGGACTTAAAGGATCTGCTAACATCATGGTGCCAGACACCACAGCACACCTTAAGGGGTCTAGTGGAGTCCATGCCTCGACGGGTCAGGGCTGTTTTGGCAGCAAAAGGGGGACCAACACAATATTAGGAAGGGGGTCATAATGTTATACCTGATCAGTGTATTTCCTATAGGATATTGGGGCAAGACAGATCTAAGAGCTTGTCCCCTCTTTTTAAATAGCCAAATGGGCTTTATGTCACAGCATAAAATCATGATTTGGTACTTGCTAGTCGACTGTGTTATAAGGGGGAGGGATATTTTCATATAGAAGACATTTGATTGGACAAAAATATGTATAGTATAGGCTGAGTCATCAATATATTTTGGTCTGTTGGAGGAAAAAAGCTGTAATAGATAATGCATATGAACTAAAAGTCATAAAACCTTATTTTCTATTTCATAGTGTTATTAAAAGTGTACAGTAAACTGTCTTATATTGTCTTATATACCTTTCACTTCACAGAATGCTATTATAGCTATTGAAGGGCTTGGGAGTTTTCACCTTCAGCCGTCAGCCTGATGTCAGGATGTCCCTTTTCATCGGCTAAAGATTAACTTAATCACATGGCATTTACAGCTTAGTCGATTGCCTTAAAAAATCCTATCTGGAACTGAATGGATATGAGCGAAATGGCATAATTCAATTCGGATACATCCAAGGGGTCCTACTCCAGCTGAGGAACTGCCATTGAGATAAATGAGAATGCTAACAAATAGCACTCTCCAGGTATTATGAACCTCCTTGGCTTGCACATATTTATCAATGTCTGCTTTTCACCAAATAAAGCAGAACCAATTGATATTCATAAGCCAGCTGATTTTATAATCTGCCCCCCACTATTTTTGTCCCTACGCCAGAGCACACCAGTGTTGCCATTTGCTAAAACCAACACATAAAAATGCAAAACTATTAGAGTAGTGCTCATAATGTACCAAAATTAATTGGAAACATTATAATCCACAGCATTAAGAGGCAAAGAGGGGCTGTATCGCACACATCTTATCTGCTGTTAGTGAAGGGTGGAAACACAAGGCCACATTAAGGATAACGCTGGATGCCAACAGCACACGCCAGCTCATTGTCATTCACAATCTAACTGTGCCATATCACTAGAGCCATGGCAACGGACTTACCGACCGAGGGCTCGTCTCTGCAGAAATAAAGCCATTGAATCCTGTTAAAGCGTGTCGATACTGTCGCTTTTACAGACATTGTATGGAATCATTATTAATACTTTAGACAATAAATCATGCCTTTTCCTATTTTAGAATAGGGACAGTGGTCTGAATTGTGAATCACGCTTTCAATATAATTGAGGCTGGCTAAGGTTCATATCCATAAACAATAAATTACTGATACCACCTATCATGACCTTTGAATAACAATAAAGATCTATTTACGGATATGCACGACATCTTGCAAGGATAGTTAACCCAAAAATGAAAATATCCTCATGTCATTCCAAGCCTCTATGATTTTCTTTCTTTTGCAAAGCATTACATTTGATATTTTGATGCACGTTCCAACTGTTTGTGTCCAGATAGTCAATCCTTTTAAGGCTATGTTCAGAATACTACTTGTACTACAGTAGTTTTTCAAAATCCTTCTTTGGTCTGAGTTTTTTTAATCCAATGTACAGTACTATTCAAAAGATTGGGATCAGTATGTTTTTTTAAAGAAAATAATAGTTAACACTTTACAACAAGGTTCATTAGTTAAACATTAGCATGAATTAACCATGAGCAATACATTTGTTACTGTATTTACTAATCTTCGTTAACATTAGTTAATGAAAATACAGTTGTTCATTGTTCTCATGTTCTTCTTACTTCACAGTGCATTAACTAATGTTAACAAGATTTTAATAATATATTAGTAAATGCTGAAATTAACATTAACAAAGATTAATAAATGCTCTATAAGTGCAGTTCATTATTAGTTCATGTTAACTAATGTAGTTAACTAATGTTAGCAGTGTTACCAAATAATATTTTTATTCAGCAAGGACACATTAAATTTTACATGGTTAAAGAATTAATCAAATAAATGTCATGCTGGTAAGCATAAGATACTTCTTTCAAAAACATTTTAAAAAATCTTACCAAACCCAAACTTTTGAATGGTAGTGTTCATTCATAAATTATCATTCTCACCGTTTTTGAATGAAATTGAAAAATGATTGCTGCGATTAGTTATCACAACTTAAAATTCAACATTAGAATAAGTAATAATGTGTTGTTTCAACTTAAAAAGTAAGTATTTATGCTTAAATATTTATCACTGCATAATACATTCTGTCTCAATGTTATTTTTCCCCTCATTATTAATTCTGCTTGTCTGCTAAAGGGCAGACTGCAGTGTGTGTTTCTTTGTGAGTGACCTACTTCTTATGCCGCATACAAGGTGATAAACATCTGCCCAAATAGCTAAACCTCATTAGCAAACACTACCTGAACACACACTGTATGTCAGCAGAGCATCTCAGCATGTACAAAGGTCTCTCTGGATCATTTAATGATCAGAGAGCATGTTAATGTTGCTCTCTGCCTCTCTGAGCAGATAAATAATGGTTGCTGCATAACCACTTATGTTGATGCAGACATGTGTTGTTGACTCTGTAAAGTCCACAGAGGCATGTATGCATGTCACTATTTGCACTGAAGTTACTTCCTGATGGGGACTGTCAAATGGATGGTCACATTTCCTGTTTACATGCTGCAAATATGTGCACATGTACAAATTTACTCACCCTTTTCTTAAGAGCTTCTAGGGAGTCAAACTCCAGCTTGGCTAGTTTGACTTGGATGTGTTTAGGAACATCTGGAATGACGAATGCCAGGATGAACTTGAAGGCCAGGAGAATATGCTGCAATAAACAGAAAAAGACAAGTTTTAAACACAGCTTTCATTTCATATGTAATTATAAGTAAGTGCTAATTACACCTCAAATATTTTTTATGATTTGTTTAACGTCTCACACATTCCAGACAGATCAAAGGCATTTAATGGAAAGGCTTTTTTTTTTCTTTTGACAAACAGAGACACAAGAAATCAAAAGGGAATATATTTCAGTCATACTGAATGGCTGGATGAACTTTATGGCTCTCTATGTGTTCAAAGGCCACATTAGTGAGATGAATGCTGCTGGCGGAGTGTCAATTGTCATTGCAGCTCCAGTGTATTAAATTGATCACCACATGCCCACTGCCTCTGAAACTGGCTCACTATTCACCTTTGTGTGATTTAAAGAGATCTAAAGAACTATTGACAGTTTAAGTGAATGTATATATAAGAACTGCATACTTTAACCTCTTTTAATAGAAGGATGTCGAAGTTAACATGAAATGTTGATATTGCAGTGCACTGAATACATACATTTAAGGAAGTAAATGGGTTGCGAACATGGTTTCCTGTTGACTTACAAAAACGGGTCATTTTATGTTGCCATTAAAGGGATAGTTCACCCAAAAATGAAAATGCTTTCACTATTTACTTACCCTCATGTCCATAGGACTTTCATTCATCTTTGAAACACATTCCTCCAAAACTTTAATGCTTCAAAAAGTTCATAAAGGCTTCGTAAAGTCTTCTAAAGAGACACGATTGCTTTATATAAATAATGAACACATTTAATTTTGGCCTTTATTCATATATAAACATTGATTAATGCACATACACAGCACATCAAACGTTACACAACTGTGCTTGTTTGATGCAACAATCCTCATTGGTTCTTGCAGAAGGTCAAACGTACCCGTTGGTTCTTGTATGTCAAGCAAGCTCCATTTACCACATTTGATGTGCTCTAAGTATGCGCGTTGATCAATGTTTATATGTGAATTAAAGCCTAAATTAAATCTGTTCATCATATAATCGTGTCTTGAAGTGTTGTGTGGAATTTGTAGGGACAGAAATCTCTCAGGTTTCATTAAAAATATCTTTATTTGGGTTTCAAAAATGAATGAAAGTCTCATCGATTGAAAACAACATGAAGGCAGTGGTGTAAAGTATTTGAGTGAATATAATTAGTTAATGTACTTAAGTATATTTTTGGCTACTTTGTAGTTTTACTGAACATTGAAGATATTAGCAACTTTTACTTTGACTACATTTTTGAATATGTAAATGTACTTTCTACTCAAACACATTTGTGATGAGTAATGCAATTACTCGTTACATTTTGCATGGCACCTAACTTTTTCTGCAGCACTTTATTTCTGCTACAAAAGAAGTGATATCACCATCTACAGGGCACTGAAGGTACTATATCTTGTGTGTTTTGCCCTTACCCAAATTTGTCAAAAAAGGCTACTTTACGTGAATGTGAGTGCATTAAAAGGTAGTTGTGAATCGCAGGGGTGTGATTTAGGAGCTGAGGTCAGCCGGTGATGAGGCTGAAACCAAGTAGACTTTGACTAGTTCATTTTACTTAACATTATTTTATTTATCCGCTATACTGACGAGACCTTTTTGAAGGAAATTGGTTTACTATTGCACTTGAGCTTAACTGAGACTGAGAACGTTTGTAGACGTTTAAGAGGCTGCTGTGTCGACCTTGATTTATTTCAATATTGAGGTGTTCAGTTTTATTTTGATTTCAGAAAATAAACGTGATCGCTCTTCTCACAAATCTCACTGTTTCATATTTTTACTGGCATGTCTCTTAGGTGTTGAGGACTAGTGCATCTTTGAGTCTACATACAGTGTGAGTAAAATACTTAAGTACCTTTAAAATCAGATACTCTCTTTTACTCAAGTCATATTGGAATTGGAGACTTTTAATTTGTAATGGAGTCATTTCGGCTGTAAGGTATCTGTACTTTTACTCAAGTATGGTTTTCAGGTACTCTTTACATCTCTGCATGAAGGTAAGTAATTGAGGGCGAGTAAAAACCCTTTAAACATTTCTTAAACTTAGCATAGCTCTCATATAAATACAAATAATACAAGTGATGATGGTCTACAAAATTCAATATAAAACTGCATCTGTCTTAAACTCTCTGTTAGTCAGCTATAGTTGACTAATGTGGAAAATGTACCAGCTCTGCTTTGGATGGAGCAGTTTAGCTCATATATCAATGAAAGTCAGAGAAGAGACATTAGCTAAAGCTGCGACTAATGGAGACAAAAGAACCCCTGGGACTCATGGAAGCAGATTTCTGAGAAAGCCAAAACAAAAATCTGCTTTTCTTGTGTGGATGACATAAAATTATGGCATTATTAATGATGTAGTGAAAGGCTGAATATTTTTATATTGGTTGGGAAATACACCAAAAGCTAAATCGCTCTTTTGAGACACTTACCGTACAAGCACATACATAAATATATAACACCATTAAGGCTCTGAATTATAACACCAATGATCCATAAGTATGACAGCAACTTTAGCTTTATTGTGCTAGCAAACTGCCCTTTCACCTCACTTTCATTCATATATACCAGTCTAAATGTGTTCTCTCCACAGCTAATAACATGTTAAATATTTCATTTTTATATTCTAGGCTTCATGAAATACACAAGTAATCACAGCATCAATAAACCAATCACATTTCGTAGAATGAAAATGATATATTGACTAAATGAACTCAACAAACCTTGCCTCGTCCTGTGCTAGACAAAAGTATGGTAATTATTAAAGAGCAGAGTAACCCAGATCCAGAAATGGCTCTCTAAGAGCTGAGGATACAGTTCAGGGCATCAGGTTCAGTTTTATTGCTGCGGTGGCAGAGGAAACTTCAGGACAACTGAACACAAGCGACTCGTCCTGGAAAAGTCTAAATCGGGATAAATCTTAAGGAGTCATGGCAAAGACCTTAAGAAACATTAAGAAATTCTTAGAAATCAAATAATAATAGTGACATAAAACAAATTTTGTACGCCTAAATGAAAGAAATCAAATAAAAATGTTTCACTTGTTGACAAATATCAAATCGTTGTATATTAATTTGCCTGAATTGAAAACTTTTACTTTTAAGAAATAATTTAAACGTCAATTAATATAAAAAACCTGCTGTTCCAAAACCTAGTGAGTTTGGCTTGCTGCCTACATAAGCCTTCTAAAGCAGCATTATAACTGAAACCTCATAAAAACCTCATAATTGCCACTGTAATTAGAGCACTTAATAATTTGACATGCTCTACATAAGCAGCAATTTGTATGTGTACCACAAAAACATCATTCCTCACATAATTTTTAATTTACACTGATTCCAGTCTGATTTTACCATATTGCTAAGCTAATAATGGGATACGCTAATAAAAACAGCTTCCAAAAAAAAAGGAAAAGAAAAAAAAAAAAAAAAAAAAAAATTCACACAGCATATGCAAATATTGAGAAATTGTCAGCTTTAATGAAACTATGTATTTCTGTACTTTTTCAGTTTTTAATTAAATGTATTTAGAGTCAAAATTTATGTCAGATTGAGTAAAAAAAAAAAAAAAAAAATTAAAAAAAAAAATACTGTGGTTGTGGCAATTTTTCTGGTAAATTTGTGTGACCAACTTGAACCTGAAGCAAAATCTGCAAGCGGAAATATTTCACCCTCACAAGAAATTTCAGATTGTCTAGATTGCTATTGAAAAGATTGGATTTTGCCTGCAATCATTCGCTGAAAATCGGTAAATGTTCCCAAACCTTTAGAAATTGTTTAAATGTCTAGGTAAATAGCTCACTAGGCTTTGTAATAAAAATACAGTGTTTATATAAAATTTAAAGCAAATCTCCATCGGCAAGCCTAAAGAAACACTCTACGCTCAGTATTGCAGTCAAGAGGTTTGAGAGTGCTGACTGAATGATTCATCAGTGATTTATCACAACAGTACATCAGTAACAGACAAGCACAGTCTCCTGCAGGGCACTGCCTAAAACAAGCTGAGAGCATGTGCAGAAGTGTGACTCAAAATGATGTTGCATTTGAGCATGAACTGTGGAAAATGCCACCCTCTCTTCAGTCTGATTGCTGTCTGAGAGAGGGGGGGGATGTGTGATGCAGAGACTGAGAATCTCAGATCTGATATAATGAGAGAACAAAGCCCAGAATATTTTTGTAGTCACATTTTTCTCCAAGGTCTTTAAAAAACAAAAACAAATGTATCATGATTGCAGATGTACTTCAAAGGGCAGCAACGATATATAAATACAGACAAATGCAAATACAAAAACAAATCCTATTATTAAAGGAGCTATAATATTAAAATCAACCAGAGAATCATTGAGAGTGCGAAAGAATAGAATAGAATAGAATAGAATAGAATAGAAAAACAGAACCCCAGTAATAAAATCATATTATTAATGGAGCTATTCTATCAAAAGCAACCAGAGACTCATTAGGAGTACATTGGAATAGAATAGAATAGAATAGAATAGAATAGAATAGAATAGGTAAACTGAACCCTAGTAATAAAATCCTATTATTAAAGGAGCTATACTATAAAAAGCAACCAGAGACTCATTAGGAGTACACTGGAATAGAATAGAATAGAATAGAATAGAATAGAATAGAATAGAATCTTATTATTAAAGGAGATATACTATCAAAAACAACCAGAGACTCATTAATACACTGGACTGGACTAGACTAGATCACTATTATTAAAGGAGCTATACTATCAAAAGCAACCAGAGACTCATTAAACACTGGACTGGACTGGACTAGACTGGACTAGACTAGACTAGACTAGAAATGTAAGGATTAGACTAAAGGTTTGGTCACATTTACCACTGTTCTGTAAATTTTCACAGGCTAAATTCAGTCATTTCAATTGGAATCGTACATTTCACAACAGATTCAGGATGGTCACACATATTCAGCGCATTGACCAACAGAAAGCTGCTTGGCTTCTGTGTGAGCTGTGCTTCATGTACTGCTTCACTATTGACAATGGACAGTGGACTTTTTTTGCCCATGAAATTTCACCGAAATTTTGATAATGTGAAGACACAACATTATATTGCAATGTAATATATAACTAAATCATTGTGAGAAAGGAAAGGGTACAGCTATTGATTTGTTCAGCCTGTTGGTGACCAATCTCATGTGTGACCAGTGAACTGGAGGAAAATGAGTGTCGGAGAGGTGCCAGAGTGTTTCCAGGCTAGCCGTCATCCTCTTTAAGACGTGAGTGGAACGGAGAGAGAGAGAGACAGAGAGAGAAAGCACGGCAGCCAGTCACATCTGATCTTGCAGCATGTCAGACATGGTTAGGGAGTCATGGAACAGAACAGTCTTCAGTTAAACAGCCCTGGAAAAGCCTGTTAACATGAACACTCACTGGGTGGGGTGTACACAAATAAACACACTCTCATTTTGACCGATTGCTAATTTAACCACTGACATCTAGACAGTTGCAGTCAAATCAGATTATATGAAAACCGTATTTGTTCTTTGAAACAGTCCCGTAGAAAGCTGTGCTGCAGATACTGGCAAAGTTCACAATGAGAGATTCTTAGCTATAGTATAGTACGACAATAACATCACACAATGTCAAATTACAAAAAAACATGTGCCTAATAGTGTGCTGCAGGATGATGTATTTTTGTAGGCCAAAACCTGGAAACGAGTTAGCATTTTAGCACTTCTGGTTCCATTGTCCTGAAGTCAATGGGTTTTTGAATGGGTTTTTGGTCAAATGCCTGAAATAAGGTCTGTGGTGAACACAAGCTCAAGATATTTTCATGTTTTATTCTATTACATAAAATACATCAGTAATGTGAATTTGTTTTAAAGCTTTTATTTGTATTGAAAAAGGTGGTTGCTAACAAGTGGCTAAATGAAATTACAGAGGTTATTAAACGTCATCACGCCAAACAGAAAAACTCTCATTAGTCTGCTTTCACAGCCTCATTGTCTTTATAATTGCGCTCTTGCAAACTATTTTGTCAAGGGAACCAAGATGATGCTGTACTCTATTTGTCTTTGTATGGCTTATCCTTGTTTTTAAGCAACCATAGGGCTTCAAAAGTATTTGAGACAGTTCTTTGAACACTAATGTGCCACAATGCTAAGTAGCACGCACACACACACGCACACACACACACACACACATTATATATATTCCAGAGTCTTGTCCTGTCATGGCCGCCATTTCAGATTCTCGTCCCGTCATGGCCGCCATTCCAGAGTCTCGCCCCGTCATAGCCGCCATTCCAGAGTCTCGCCCCGTCATGGCCGCCATTCTAGAGTCTTCAGCCAAGATGACCGCCATGCCAGAGTCCTGAGCCAAGATGGCCACCACACCAGAACCTTCAGCCATCATGGCCTTCAAAGCTTTCCTGTAGCTCAGTGGTTAGAGCATGGCACTAGCAATGCCAAGGTCATGGGTTCGATCCCAGGGATTGCACATACTCAGATACAAATGTATAGTATAATGCAATCTAAGTCGCTTTGGATTAAAGCGTCTGCCAAATGCATAAATGTAAATAAATGCATGGCCGCTACACCAGAGCTTCCAGCCTTCACAGACACTATGCCAGAGTCTCCAGCCTTCATGGGTGCCTCGCCAGAGTCTTCAGCCATCATGGACACCACGTAAGGATTCCTAGTCATCATGAGTGTTGCGCATGAAGCCATTAAGGCAACCCCTAGGTGTTTGATACTGGCTTCAAGTCTGCAGGAAACACCGCTGATGTTGGTGCGAGCAGCTGGTATCTTTACTCTATGGTATCTCTATGGAGGTCATCCCAGAGTTTCCTGTGTGCTCTGAACTTCCTGTCTGCCCTGATGCGACCACTGAGGTCATCCCTGAATTTCCTGTCTGCCCTGATGCGACCAGAGAGGCCGTTCCTGAACTTCCTGTTTGCCTCCACATGACCAAAGAGGTTGTTCCCGAACTGCCTGTCTGCCCTGACATGACCATACAGGTCATTCCCGAACTGCCAGTCTGCCCTTAAATGACCATATAGGGCCAACTTGGAACATCCTGCTGGTTCCTCTATGATAATCAAGGATGCCCTTGAGCTCCCTGCCTGTTCTGACATGGCCCTTGTGGCCAACGTTAACCTCTCTGTGTTTGTTTCATTTGCACCTGATCAGCCATGGTGGTTTCCAGTTTCACAAGATCTACTGTGGTGGTCGTCTGCTCCACCATGGGGGTCTTCAAGCCCGTCTATACTGCTGTGGTGGTCGTCTGCTTTGCCACGGTAGTCTTCAAGCCCTTCTGCGCTGCTGTGCTGGTCTTCAGCCTTTCCTGCCCAGCCCGTGCCGCCCTGGCCGCCTGCTCTGCCCTGGCCACTTGCCCGGCCTGCTCCGCTCCGGCCACCTGCACTGCCTGCTCCGGCCTCCTGCACTACCTTCGTCTCCAGTCCTTCCTCAACTCCATGGACCTGGCCCTCCAACCCGGCCCCGGGTCCACCTCTGCTCCATCACCCTCCTGGACCTCTTGTTTATAGAAGGGTGGGGCTATGTTACGATCCTGGTTTTGTGTCTTGTGTTTTGTAAGCACTTTTATGTTGAAGTGTATTCTTAGTTCCCATTGTTTGTGTTCAATTCCTGTTTTTGGTTCCTGTTTTGCCTTGTACCTTGTTTGTCACTATAGTTACCCTCATTAGTTCCCATGACATCAAATCACCAACACCTGTCTCTTGTCAGCCCCTTGTTAAACTGTCTATTTTAACCTCTGTGCTTCAGTTGTTGTTTGTCGGTCATCGCTCCTGTATATGTGTTCCTGCCATTGCTCTCCTGCCTGCTCTTTGTGGATTACTCTTGTTTTTGGATTATCTGTGTTTGTTTTTGTTATTAAACGTTTGTGCTTGCATTTGGATTCTCGCTCCGTCTCATGCTTGTTCACATGTTACAGGTAATGTGTGTATAAACAAATAAAAAAAACTACAGTATAACTAATAAAAAGCTAAAAGCTTTTTTTTTTCTTCTGCATGCTGAACACAAAAGAAAATATTTTAAAGAATATTGGTAACCAAACAGTTGATGGACCCCATTGACTTCATACAGGTTTGGAATAACTTTAAAGGAAGTAAATGATGACAGAATTTTTTTTTATTTTTGGGTGGAACTATCCCTTTAAGTTAGTAGTTAGTTATTTGGTTAGTTAAAACATTACACTGTATTTGAGCATTGGTTCAACTGCAAGCTATAGTGGTGAATTCGCCCCTAAAACATGCAAATTGTTTGAAAAATCATTGTTTTGCTTTATTACATGTGTGCATGTATTTGTACACTCTCTCTCTCTCTTTCTGTCTCTCAGAGGTCACAGTCAGCCTCCCTACCATCAAGCTTTTCAGTTCTTCCTGATCCTCAGCCGTCTCCTGTCACCGTGGCTACACTGTTGCCTAGTTACTGCTCTCTGAGGCATGTCATCGTGTAATTACCTGAGTATTGAATGGCCCAAAAATAGGCAGCAGTCATGGCTCTGAGAAATACCAGCAATGGCACACACACTCACTCACAAACCTCTCTGATTCATTCCACCGTGAGCCAGTGACAATGCACACAAAAGCAAAGTAAAGAAGAGATAACAAAACGAGGGAACATTTGCATTACCCATCATACAAAGATGACCTTTGAGGACACAGAGATTATTTCTACATTAATCTTTTTGGATGATTTTCTCATTTATGCAACAAAAACAAATCAATGTTTTTCTATATTTAAATACCATCAGATCTACAGCATATCTGTTACAATGGCTCATACCTAGGAGGTTGAACAAACACTTAAATTATTAAACTTCTAAATGTATAACTAATCCTGCACCGTTTGTGCTACAGACATAAATAATACCTCAAATCATGTGGCTGTTTGAGGAGAGATGCACTATTACTTTTCAAAATGAACACACTTATGATTTTTGCTTGGTAGATGATTGGTAGATTATTGCTTGGTAAATGATAACCATACTATATCTGAGGTCCTGAATATGACAGAAATTTGGGAGCAGGATTTTTTTTTAAACTTGGCCAGTAAGCAAGCTATACAAGCTTGTTTCCCCCATGGAATAAAAAAAAAAAACTTAAAAGATAATTGCAACTTTTTATCTCATAATTCTAACTTCTTTTTTTTTTTTTTTTTTTTTTAACTGCAAGATATAAACTTACAATTGCGAATTATAATGTCAGAATTGAGAGATATAAACTCTAAACAGCCATGTGGTACAAGTTGTAGCTTTCAGAAAATTACGAGTTTACACATTGTAATTACAAGTTCTACAAGCACGTGAAGGCTTTTTACAGTTCAGAATCGTTTTGGTAATTATGAAATGGCGTAAACGCTCCTATAGTTCCTGTTTCCTCAGTTCCCTAGGTTACTACTTATTCCCTTGTTTGCTACTATAGTTACATATTTAGCCCACCTGTGTCTTTAGTTCCTCATTCACCCAGTATACATCTAGCCCTGTGGTTCTCTTTAGTTTGTCAGTTATTGACTTTATTTTACTAAAGCTGTTTTGCTGCTCTTCCTCTTGGATAATTATCTTCTTCTTTTAGGATTATCATCTAGTTTTATTTAATAAAAGTTTTACACTTACAGTAAGTCCTCGACTCAACCAAAGTCAACAACTCAAAAGATAAGTAATTTCACTCGGCGAACATCAATTCTCCAAAGCTGTTCACCAAATTTACAATTAAATTTCATATTTGAAATGAAAATCTGACAACTGTCTCATAAAGATGGTTTACGTTAAAATAGCATTGAAAAAGCTTATTTTTCAGGCTAGACTAGCTATTGCACATGTGCAGTCCTAAGCGCAAGTCTCACAACATTGACTGTTTTTATAGCAATCAGAGCTTCTAATGGCAGGGATGTGATGACGATTGCCGATTGGCTCTTATTTAGAATGCATGACTTATTCCGCCATACTGCCTGTTGCACTTTCTCCCATTCATAATAATGTGAGTGCACCATCTTTCTATATATAAAGTCTATGACCCAACTCTTCCCTGCTGCACTGTGACAACTGTGCTGCAATAATATGAATGATTTAATCATTTGTCCTGTCCTCCTCTCTTGGTATACTGTCTGGCTGTATGATATTGTGTTACTACTTCTGAAAGAATCTATAGATCACACTCTGCAGTCCATAAGAACCAGACCCTCCCCCATCCGCATATGCTGATCCAATGCCAATCCCTGCTCACTCCACTTAATGAACTAACAGAGTCAATAAAATATATAAAGACAGCCTTCAGAAGCACCCTGCATAAAAGACAGAGCATGTGAAATTGCTTGCTACTTATTGTGTAAGCTGTATGTAACAGACATAAAAATGTGCGCATACACACAGTACAGTGGGTTAATGATAGAGAATCTTTATAGATAATCAGGAGTGGAATTTTAAGGAATTTATAGGGTTCCTTAATTCCATTAACAGTTGTTTTATCACTTTTGAGGAAGAACCTTGTCTGCAATATTTGTTCTTACTAAATAATTACTAAATAATAATAATAATAATAAAATACTATGTTTGGTAATATGTTCTAAAATACACACTGTCATATTAAAAAAAAAAAAAAAAAAAGTCATTAATTTCATTAATTTAAGTTAAATTAAGTTAAACTGACAGCTTGTAGAAGATCCAGCTCATGACCAGGTCACTCATTCAAAATTTTAGTAAGTCACATTTTAGAATAGGGTCCAATTCTCACTATTAACTAACTATTAACTACCACTTTTGCCCCATTAATTACTCACCCTCATGTCGTTCGAAAGCCGTGAGACCTTTGTTTATCTTCAGAACACAAATTAAGATATTTTTGATGAAATCCGATCTGATCCCCAAGAGACAGCAACATAATTACATTCAAGATCCATAAAAGTACTAAAGACATTGTTAAAATAGTCCACATGACTACAGTGGTTCAACCTTAATGTTATGAAGCAACAAGAATACTTTTTTGTGCGCAAAAACAAAACTAAATTTGTCAAAAAACTACTTTATTCAACAATTTCTTCTCTTCCTTGTTATTCTTCTACGTTGTTTACGTTGTAGACACAGTGCAGAGTTTTCATGTTTTACGTCAGAACACCGACTTTTTGGGCGGTAAATAATGGCGCAAATACCAGTAAATTGACTAGCACAAACATTAGTAAATCACCTTGCATGATTCATTTAAATACTCTCCTCCCATAAATTTTGCGTCTGAAAGGGAAACTCCTGCAAATGCATATGCAATAAGGTCAGCTGCAAAAATAACTGTGTCTGTGATGGGATGAGCGAAAGATTTGTAGCTTGTTGTCGCAATCCTTGTGAGGCATGCAAGATGTTCATGTTCACAGGCGGTTTCTCGGTTTCCTCTTTATAGTGTTCATGGTTGATAATTTTTCGGATTTTCTAGACTATTTTAAGTCGTAAAGTGAGCAGGATATATTTAAATGTAGCGTATGGATTTGGCAGGCATGTATTCGTGGGCAGCCGGTCTCTCGGAGGATGTGTGGAGCCCTCCCTACCTCTACAGCGCCCCACAAATTTCCAACGTAAATCTACGGTGAAAAATTGAACTGCAGCGTGCTCTTATAGAGAGCCATTGAAGCAGATTTCTGGCTGCCCCACTCATTTTCACGTTAGGTCATATCACAGTATTATTTACTGCCATGCGAGCCACAAATTAAAGATTGGCAAGCCACAGGAGGCTCACGAGGCGTGCAATGAGTAACATTGGTATTTACATACATACATACACACACACACCTCATGTAACATCTATTGTTTGTACCATCCACCATTGAAGGTTGAAAGCATCATGACCATCACAGGAAATGAATAAAACACGTCAGAGATACAGTGTAGCCACACATTCACCCACAAACACAGTTGATTTAGAGCAGTGCACCCTGTGTATCCAGCATACCCGTATTCCACCAGCCCTAAACAAATCAATTCACACCAACCAGCAGGAGCGGACAAATTCAAACCAATCAATCTGAATTAGAACTTCAAATACAGAGTATATGAGGTGACAACACTACTATCTGCTTTTGCTTTGACATGCATATCCTCTCTGGCTTCAGTCAATTTGGATAAACTTTACTCAATTTAATGTTGCAGAACGAAACAACAAAGCCACACACAGACCTGAATGACTACAGCATTTGCTTTTGAGGTTTGTAAAGACTTTTCTATTCCCTCAAGACTCCTGGTTTTGAGTTTTATTTAAAATTCTGTCATGGTACACTGATGCGGTGCACGAATCAGTATGGCCTAATTACAACTCCAGTGATTACTGCGAAGTTTAATTAGCGGAAAACAAGACATGGCACAATGAATTCCTCCCAAGATCCCCACCAGGTTCACACAGAATATCAGGACTTCTATTTTTCTCTCTCCCAAAAAAACACAAGTCTCTAGTGTGTTTGTGTGCGAGTGTGTGTTTCTCTCCATGCTTTGGGTCAGTTATTTTGAGTAGGTCCCCTGAGGCCAGCAGCAAAGCTTATCCCTTACTGAACTTCCTGTTTAATTCTGACGTTAACCCATATGGACTGGAGTTCCACAGTAGTGGGGTACTGGATTTTTCTGTTACACAAACTGACAAGGTCTAACACACAGTTTCCTGCATTATCCAAACCACCATGGCGGTTAAGGAAACAAGGACTACAGCCAAGTTTAGCACCCTTTAACACTCACACACAGAAGGAAAACAGCTCACTGATGCCACCTTATGGACCATTTGGGCCATTGCAAAAGGGGGTTATGGATTTCCATGTTGTGAGGAAAGGAGAGAATGTGTTACCTCTATTGCCACCACAGCGAGGATCAGCTGAGTCTCTGATTCGGGGAAGTACGCATGCACTTGTGGGGACAAACCAATCAAGGCACAGTTGGTCACCACGGCGATAATACTCATTGTCTCGAATGCCAACTGCAAGAATAAAAAGCCCAAATGTTAGTTTTGTTTTGTTTTTTTTTAACGTGTGTAACAGTGCTATTATTGTTAACTAAAACTTTAAAAATAATTTATGGTAATTGAAATACAGCGGAAATAAAATAAAATATAAACATGAGATGAAAATCTTAAACTTAAATGAAATAAATAAGTTTAAGTTGCAGTACTAAAATGACTAAAATGGAAATAGAAATATTTTTACTAGAAATAGAAATACTAAAAAACCTAATAAAAATCATTAAAGCCACATAACAAAATTGCTAAAATTGTAAACTAAAATTAAAGTGAAAACTGAAATTATAAAAATAAATAAATAAAATTATATATATATATATATATATATATATATATATATATATATATATATACACACACACACACATATACACACACACTACCAGTCAAAAGTTTGGACACAGTAAGATTTTTAATGTTTTAAAAATCAGTTTCGTCTGCTCAGCAAGGCTGCATTTATTTAGTTAAAAATGCAGTAAAAACAGTAATATTGTGAAATATTATTACAATTTAAAATAACTGTGTTCCATTTGAAAATATTTTAAAATGTAATTTATTATTGTGTTGGCAAAGCTGAATTTTCAGCATCATTACTCCAGTCTTCAGTGTCACATGATCCTTCAGAAATCATTCTAATATGATAATTTGATGCTCAAGAAACATTTATTGTGTACAACTGTACAAAATATTTGTGTACAATATTTCTTTTTCAGGATTATTTGATGAATAGAAAGTTCAAAAGAACAGCATTTATCTGAAATACAAAGCTTTTGTAACATTATACATGTAACATTTATCCATGTAAAGCTGCTTTGAAACTATCTGTATTGTATAAAGCTCTATATAAATAGAGGTGACTTGAATTGACTAATTCCCAGTGCCATTCCATAGATCTGATGACTCCAAAATGTGGAAATAATACATACTATACTATAATAAATAGTGAATTTTGATTGATGTGATATCAGTGGTGAACAGTAACAAAGTTGGTCATATCTGTGTGAAAATAAGTGTGCGGTGGATTTTAATACTGACAAGTTATTATTAATGCAAAATTTCCTTTTTTTTTTTTTAAATATTGAATGACATGAATTTGTTGTGGTTTTCACTTGTTTGCGCACACATCAGTCATATCAACTGATTGTAAAAGTTCTGATTTTTGATAATGTTTTACTTCCACATCATGTATATTCAATGTCTTGCTTCCACAAATCTTCCTCATTGTCTAGTTCTGGCTAGTTCTAACTCAAACGTATTTTGAGCAGTAGGATGATGGAGCATATCAAATTTCAAATAAATAAGTGATGAGTTTTACATTTGATACTTCAGTAAATTAATACATTCAGTACTTTTGTACTTTTTACTCAAGAATATTACTTATATTGGTCCCACTTTATATAAGGTGGCCTTAACTACTATGTACTTACATTTAAAATTAATCATTTGATCCCATGCACTTATTTTGTACATTCATGTTTTTACATTGTACTTATATTTTAAAAAAATGCCTGCATGTAATGACATCTGTAATTAATTTCTGTAATAACATCTATAATTACACTGTTGACCCATCCCTTAGACCCTAACCCACCCTTAAACCCACCCATACCACCAAACATGTCGCTAACCTTACCCATATCCCACCTCAATAGCAGCAAAAGTGTTTTGCAATACATTATGAACACAATAAGTACATTGTACTTATTTTTTGATGTAAGTACATAGTAGTTAAGGCCACCTAATATAAATTGGGACCCTTATATTTTTACAGTAGTAATATCTCATTAGGGCATTTGTGCTTTAACTCAAGTACATGATTTCTGTACTTTGTCCACCACTGTGTGACATCAATTTCATATGCCTTTTTCTCTGAATATGAGCATAACTAAGTCAAATGTGCCTTTCACATGGTAGATAATTGTCTCCTGCACACAACAATGTTGTTCTTTCACCACACAATGCTCTCATATGACTTCAGATATCTGTGAACACTACCAGTCAAAAAAAAAAAAAAAGTTCTACTTTAAATAAGTGCTATTCTTTTGAACTTTTGGTGTCCTTTGGCCTTTCTGGACCTTGTTAGACAAGGTCAGTATTAACTACTGTTGTCTAGAAAAGAGTTGCAGGAAGATATTCCACATTTGTTTGTGTTCCACAATAAAAACAACAGCATATGGAATAGAAGGGCAGGTCATTAATAAGAGCAAATAATGACAGAATTTAAATTTTTGGATGTAACTATGTAACCTTCTTTAAAGTACAGAAATGATCAGCACTTCTGGATGTGAAACTTTCTCATGCAGTTTTCTCACCTGCCACACCCCGATGTTCGCAGCTGGTTCCGAGAAGGGACGCTTGAAAACATGGCACATCTTGAAGGCGTCAGAGTAAACCTCAGTGATGTTGTTCAGCACCACCAGCACAGCAGCCAGCGGATACACACAGGAGAACAGGCTCACATAGCCGAACAACAGGAACTGCTCAAGGTAGTCGTCAAATGTGCCCTGATGATCAAAGATATTTCAGAGGGATTCAATTCTAAATGTCAAAGAGGGACAGAAAATGGTCACGTAAAACTAAATTATGACTGTTTTTGGTGCAAGAAACCAGTGGTGGACAGTAATAAAGTATTTTTACTTTGTTTCTGTATTTAGGTACATTTTTCAAGTATCAGTACTTTATCAGAGTATTTTTATTTTGGGAAACTTTAACTTTTACTTCACTAAATTCCAAAGCATAATATTGTACTTTTTATTACATTTTATAAAAAACATGTCGTTCCTTGTTATTTTGAACTGAAGAAATCGTTACTTGCTCAGAGACGCGACAGCGGTGTCCGATTCAAGATTCTTTTCAATCAATGATTTTTTTCAATTAAACTTTTAAATCGCTACGCAAATCGCACTGAATGATTCAATGATTCATTTGTGAATTTGACCGATCCGATTGCATCTATTCCCGAGTCAACACCTCACTGATTCAAATGAACCGGTCAGAGCTCCAGCAGAGGCGGCCTTTGCAATTCGGATGTCCATCTTGTTTATTGAACTGTTGTATAAAATCAATAGGCTATCACATTTGCAATCGTGCTAATATTCGGGAAAACCGCACTCTATATCCTGTTATAAATATTTAAAAAAAAGAACTCATACAAGGAAATTTTTGCCCCATATATCTTGATTTTTGGGGGGCGTTTTTATTTATTTTGGTGGCATTTTCACCCTAAGCCCCTATTAATTTCCGTGATGGCGGGGAGTGGGGTTCTTTTTCGAGCTCAAGCGGACAGAGGCCCCTTCTGTTGTGAGGCCCGTTTCAAGTGAAACGTAAAGCTCCAGTCTCTAGTTAACACTGAATTTACAAGTCACAAGAAAGAGCCAAGAACGGGAGATCCTCTGAGCTTGAGTACGTGCGCGACTGATGGCATGAAAAGTTACTAATACAGAATTTTAGGTTTTATTATTGTAAATGAAAATCATATTTAGGTTATAACTGTAAGTTGGTTGTGAACAAAATCTGCTGTTAAAGGAAGAGCAGTTTAAGCATTGTATGAAATGCTTGAATGTGGACATTACTGTCTGAACGGGAAAGGTTTTAGGTAAAAACTAAACATCTCATTATAACAAAGTCAATTAATGCCCATGCATCTTCCCTGCCGCTGCCGTAGCAGTTTGAAATTATGTAAAACTAGTATGTTTGCATAGTGTTCTTCTTAAAATGTTACATTTTGCCCTATGAGACGTCTGTTTTTATATTGTATGTTCATATTTGTCAGAACATACATACACACATTGTGTTTTTCCTCATTTCTATATACTGTAATATATGGCAAAAATAACCTACTAAAAATAACCTACTTAAGCTCTATCTGTACATATATATAAATATATATATATATATATATATATATATATATATATATATATATATATATATATATACACACATATATACACACACACACACACACATACATACATACACACACACACATACATATACACACACACACATACATATACACATATATATATATATACACACACACACATACACTACCAGTCAAAAGTTTGGAATCTGTAAGATTTTTAACGTTTTTAAAAGAAGTTTCGTCTGCTCACCAAGGCTGCATTTATTTAATTAAAAATACAGTAAAAACAGTAATATTGTGAAATATTATTCCAATTTAAAATAACTGTTTTCTGTTTGAATACATTTTATAAAGTAATTTATTCCTGTGATCAAAGCTGAATTTTCAGCATCATTACTCCAGTCTTCAGTGTCACATGATCCTTCAGAAATCATTCTAATATGATGATTTGCTGCTCAAGAAACATTTATAATTATTATCAATGTTGAAAACAGTTGTGTACTTTTTTTTCAGGATTCCTTGATGAATAGAAAGTTCAAAAGAACAGCATTTATCTGAAATACAAAGCTTTTGTAACATTATACACTACCGTTCAAAAGTTTGGGGTCAGTAAGAATTTTTATTTTTATTTTTTTGAAAAGAAATTAAAGAAATTAATGCTTTGATCACAGGAATAAATTACTTTATAAAATATATTCAAACAGAAAACAGTTATTTTAAATTGTAATAATATTTCACAATATTACTGATTTTACTGTATTTTTAATTAAATAAATGCAGCCTTGGTGAGAAGACGAAACTTATTTTAAAAACATTTAAAATCTTACTGATTCCAAACTTTTGACTGGTAGTGTGTGTGTGTGTGTGTGTGTGTGTGTATATATATATATATATATATATATATATATATATATATATATATATTATATATAAATACATCCTAGGTGCTTGTTTACAAAATCCAAAATGATAATGGTTATTAGGACCTACCAGATAGGTGTTCATTTCAGTTTCCAGCTGAACTTGTTCCAGCAGGGGGAGCTCTTTATCACCCATCAGCCTCCTCATCCTTTTGTGTACCTTCTTGTTCCTCCTCCTCTGCAGCCAGTATGGCAGGAAGGCCTCCATCACTTGATTCAGGATTTGAGAGGTGATGAGCAAGGTGGCCAAACTCTGATGATCCACACACACACAGGCAAGAGGCAAAGTTAGGTCCATTTAAAACTATAATGCCCCTTTTAAATCATAGGTCATTAAGTCATTAAACTTCACTTGATTTATAGTTTGTCCATGCAGCTGAGCTCAGAAATACTCACCTGCCTCAGAAGCACCATATCTTGCATGACAAAGGCAATATAGAAGAGAGAGGCAAAGCAGTTTACGAAGTTAAACTGGAAACAAACAACAACAACAAAAAAAAATTCAATAATTAAGACTAAATTTGCACTTTAGAAATCTGCCTCTAATGTTGCAAGGGTTCCCACACCTTTAACCCAAAGAATTTCCACTACTATTCCTGTTGTTCATGATTACTGAATAGAGATTTTTAAATGTAATGATATAGAGGTGACTTTTTAATATTTCCAGGCCTGAAAATCACAATTTTGAAAATTAGTGGGAACCTTATATTGCAGGCAGAAATGTATTTACAAGAAGTAAAATATCAATGAATTAGTAAAACGTGCAGTTATAAGACTATGAAGTATAAAAACACACAAAAAACTTGAAAGCATACCACCAAAACCTTGAGCACGAGGTGATTTTGATATGATGACTCCAATCTGTGGTTTTCTGAACAACAAAATACATGAAATGTGATTTACCTCCATGTTGGGAGGAAACTGTTTAATTTCAAGAGTAATAAATAACTAACTAAATAAAACAATTAGAGTAAGACATTAATAGCATTTATATGAAATTATGGCTAAGTCACAAAGAAATATAATTTAGACAGTGGTTCTCAACCAGGGGGCTCTGGGAACATAAGGAGGCATCAGCAAACTTCCAAAGAGGCAGCAGGATGACTTAAAAAGTATTTAAATTAATAAATTATTAATTAAAATTCATTATTATATTAAAATAATATCTTTACAATCTCTTAAAAATGTTACATATAAACATATATATATATATATATATATATATATATTGTTTTTTTTTTGTTTTTTTGTTTTTTTTTGGAAAACAAACAGCTTTTTCATAATTACAGCAAAAAATTCTGGAAATATCTTAACATACTGTATATGGAGGGGAGGGGGGCCCTCAAATATTGTGATTTGCATTTTTGAAGTACATTTTTGGTGATGTTCCTGGTAAAGACACTGTGGACGCTTGTTCCTACTTCAAAATTCTAATTAAAAAGCAAATTGTGACTTTATAGCTAACAATTAAAAATATATTTAATGTAATTTTGACTATATTTTTTGACTATATTAATTGCTATACGTTACATTTTGCAATGTGACTATATTTTTCAATAGCAAGATATGACTTCATATCTTGTAATAGCAACATATCTCACAGTGTGGTTTTATTTCATATTTTAAATTTGGTCACTTATTTATTTATTTATTTATTACAAAGATTACAAAATAGCGTTCAATTATTATTGAGCAAAGATACAAAAAAACAAACAAAAAAAAAAATCAATAAACTGAAATGAAGATGAGATAACACTGTATTTCGATGGTCCACTTTAGACATTCTACTAACTATAAGTAACTACAAGTCAACTACCAGTCATTAGATTATTAGTAGACTGTCTGCTTAATATCTGCTAACACTTTATTTTGAAGCTCCCCCAACAGACATTCTACTGACTGTAAGTAACTTGGCAACTACATGTCAACTTATTCTGCTAATCTGAAGTCTAAAGGCCCTGATATACTCATGGCGACGTTTTTTTTCATTCTTCACTTTGGGGTAAAATGAAGTCCGTTAGTAAACAATCTTATGCCGCCTATACTGCTTAGATGAATATGTGTGGTTTCCTTTAAATAACAATATAAACACAACAACAAAAATGACAGCAGTCAGAAAACAGTAGTTAAGACAACATGAGCATGAGCTCAGAGAGCTCAGCACTCCAGTAAAGTCACGTCACGTTTATTTATATACCACTTTTTACAATAGATTGTTTAAAAGCAAGCAGCTTTACAGTATTAAGCATGAAAAACCAGTGTCAGTATCTCTTTCAATTAGAATTAAATTAATTAAATTAATTAATTAGAATTAATTTTCTATGCAATAAACTATAAAGCAGCTCTCCAGTGTGTTCACATTATTCACGGACGTCTGACCTCGAAGGACTGAACAGAAGAAATGAAGCGGAGAATATTTCCACCTCAAAGAAGGCAGAGCCTCAGAGCCACACCTACCTATTATGTAATAGCCATGGACCAATGGTAGTTTGATGGTGTTTACCAGCCGGAGCAAACTTTTCCGTAACGTTCGCTTTGGCAAGCTGTTTCGAATTCCCGAGACGAACACAAAACGAACTTCGTTTTGACCTGATTTTATTCGAAACAATGTCACACCAGATTGTTCTTTGATTTTGCTTGCATATCAGGGCCTTAATACCTAACCCTAACCTAACAGTCTACTAATAGTTGACATATAGTTGTAAAACTACTTATAGTTAGTAGAATGTATAAAGTGGACCACTGAAATAAAGTGTAACCGAAGATGATAAAAGAAGAAAAGAGAAAGAATTTCAAGCTCACCCCAGTCTGTGAGAAACTCAGCAGCATAGCGATACAGTAAGTTCATGATCTCAATGACCACAGCGTAGATGATACTGGGAACAAATATCAGAATGCCGGTCGCAAAGTTTGGATTTTCATGGTATATATTTATGGCCCAGTTCTCCATGTCAAAGTAAACCATCATCACGTAAAAGGACAGATACAGGCACAGTAGAACGAAAGGAACCGACACCAAATATATCCTCAATTGCCGCCTGTCATGGGAAAACAAACACTGTTTAGACAAATTGAGCATCTAGAACACTTTCCATATTTATCATGCTATTTGTTTGATGTTGATTTAGAATATGCAGTTGTATGTGTGTATTATTAAATTTATAAGTCTCCATTACTGTATGCTAAAGGTCTGAGACATGCAAACCAGGTTTTGGTGCTAACCAAAGTAGGCTATAAAAGATGTGCTTAATATGCCTTTTTTCTGCCAAAACATGAAAATATTTCAAAAATTGTACTTGGAGCTTGGATAGACTGGTTCCTCTCGCCCCGTGACTGGATTAAACCCCAGAGCTCCATGGAATCCAGGCCTCGGTTCTTCAAATGCTTTTTTGCGGCTTAGCGTTCCCCACCCGTACGCTAACATAGCGCTGCATCTCTTCCACACTTCCAGGAAAACTGTAGACCAAACCAGGTTGAAGACAGCAAACAGAATATACTTGTCATAGTCCTCCCAGTCAAAGAGGTAGTAAGGGATACCAATGAGGGCCATGGGTACCAAGGCAAACGTGAAATACTCCAGAAATCCAAAGTAGAGCGCCAGACCCTCACCAAAGTAACATCTGATGTCATCTACATCATGGAGGACACAAAGAGAACATCATCAATGAATATAGCACAACATTGGGGTTTCAATGCATGTGTTTAATGACCTAAAACACCCGTTTTTAAGATGGAGCAGGTAAAATTCTGCTTCACTTTACATTTGCATGAAGCAAGCAATCAACAGTTTTCTTTGAAATCCAACAATAATTCAAGAGAAGCAAAGTATCACAAACACCCAGCCACCAAATAAGACATTCAGCCAAACTTATATAACCAAAATTCTTGTGAAATTATTTTCACATTAAGTTATATCAGAAAACTGATATAAAGTCTGGAGTTGGGTTTAAAGTTCATGCTGCCAGCGCACACAGACAGAGTGACTCACCCAGTGGCTGGAAGGACAGTTTGATCTTTTTGTACCATGAGAAGGAGAGTCTCTTAAGGTCTTCTTTGTTATGGAGAGGGAAATACTGGACTAGGACACCTTTAGATTGCAATCTCCGCACTGAAAAAGAGTTGACCATCAAAATGTAACTTAATATTCAAAAATGAAAAAAAAAAAAAAAAAAAACACTGTGGGGGAAAAAAACGTGATTTTAAAAATACTAAAGGATTAATATTGTTAAACAGCAAATATGATGGTTTGAATGGTGATATTTTTAATTATAGTTTGAACTATAGGTTTTTTAAAGGCATACAAAGTAACTTTTTATACTTCAATAATTTTTTACCCTGAATTTTTGACAAATGTTTAAAATAATGTACTCCCAAATGAGATGAAGATGTCAGTGGCTTAAAAATTATGTTTTATTCTACAAGAGGAGGGTCTCTCACTCATGGGAGCCGCCATGTTGAGATCGCATGACCTGCCAAATACTACTCACTTATTAACATTAACATTACTTTCAGTTGCATAAAAAAAATAATCATAGGTGATAAATTCATCGGGTAGCTCCACTGTATCAGTGGTAAGCCAAAACGTTTTCATTTCTGTCATATGATACATCCACACCAATAGGTAGCAGTATAAATTCAAATCATGTGGCAAATAAGAATGCAAAAAAAAAAAAAAAAAAAAGAATTACTTAGTATATTACAAATACTGATATTTATTTTCCTTAATTGAATTCTATACCTGAATTTCAACTTTGAATTAATTAAATAATAAACAAGTAATCAAACACATTCGCATAGATCATGTAAAATGTCATTGGTTAAAAGCATTTTCACTACTCTCCCCTCAAAAAAGGTGGAGCAACTTATTACATTTTGAAGAAAGATTATGAGGATAAACAATTTTTAAGAATAAGATGCAAAGATGAATAACACTCTGGAACATGTAAAGGGGGTTGATTTTGTTTTCAAGTTGATTTTAAAGGGTTTGTTCACCCAAAAATGAAAATTATGTCATTAATTACTCACCCTCGTGTCGTTCTACACCCGCAAGACCTTCGTTCATCTTCGGAACACAAATTAAGATATTTTTGATGAAATCCGATGGCTCAGTGAGCGACGAGAATACTTTTTATATGCCAAAAAACAAAATATCGACTTTTCAACGATATCTAGTGATGGCCAATTTCAAAACACTGCTTCATGAAGCTTCGAAGCTTTGCGAATCTTTTGTTTCGAATCGGTGGTTCAGAGTGCCAAAGTCCCGTGATTTCAGTTAACAAGGCTTCGTTACATCATAAGTGTTTCAAAATGTCAATACTTCACGTGACTTTGGCAGTTTGATACGCGATCCGAACCACTGATTCGAAACAAAAGATTTGTAAAGCTCTGAAGCTTCATGAAGCAGTGTTTTGAAATCGCCCATCACTAGATATTGTCGAAAAGTTATTATTTAGTTTTTTTGGCGCACAAAAAGTATTCTCGTCGCTTTATAATATTAAGGTTGAATCACTGTACTCACATGAACTGCTTTAAATATGTTTTTAGTACCTTTCTGGGCATCTGAAAGTGTTAATTATCTTGCTGGCAATAGAGGCCTCACTGAGCCATCGGATTTTATCAAAATATCTTAATTTGTGTTCTGAAGATGAACGAAGGTCTTTTTCCGGGTGTGGAACGACATGAGGGTGAGTAATTAATGACAGAATATTCATTTTTGGCTGAACTAACCCTTTAAGATACACACTATTGTTTGAGGCAATGTTGTTAAATTGGGTTAAACTGATAGGAGCATTTTAACATCAAAATATTATACAGCAGATTTATTGTCACAGCAGATTTAATAGTACAGTTACTGTAAAATCGTGATATGGCTTAGTGCGAATATCAAATCGCTAAGGCTGCTATTTCATTAAATAAATATATTCGTATTTCAGAGTGAAGTGCAACACTGTGTTCTTTCACGTGACCAGCTCATGATCAGCCAGTGTTTGCAGTGTCTCAGAGTGGCTCGGTTCACAGTAAATGTTGCTCCACATGAATTCCATCTCTACATCTGCTCTGAGTTTGGGTTGCTCTAATGTGCATTTGACAACGCAACATGCACCAACCATCTTCCCATACTTGCAATAGGAAGCGCTTATCAACATTAGAGAAGCTTTAATTGCTAATCTAGTGCAGTTGGTAACTTGGTAATACAAAGAAATACACTTACCAACTGATTTTCCAGGGTAGAGCTTAAGCTTAGGGTATCCTGGAACGTGGTCTTCAGTCTTAGCTCTAAGTGTGTCCAACTCATGTTTGATAATGTATTGACACTCCGCCTCACTGAGAAATGTTTGACCATCTCCTATGAGTACAACACAACAGTGTTATAGAACAACCAGGACCCAATCTACGTGAAGCCTATATGAGGAACTAAAATCCCAAAATTGTTTTCTTAACATACTGTGAAAAAAACAATACAGCAGCACACTATCATACTCTTCATATATAACTGAACCTCACCCTCAAAGTCTTTAAAGCTTTCTCTGTTGGCATAAGTGAATGCTCTCATTGTGCCATCTTGAAACTCCTTAAACAACCCAACATCCTCAGCTCCATTTAAGAGCCTCTGTAACGTGGAACCCACCACAAAGACATTTGGATTAGACTTCTGACCATCCTGAGCTGGAAACAGTACTTGATCCACCAACAACTCTGCTCCTGTAAAAGAAATCAGAGTTTTAGGAACTGGTTATTTCTCAAGGTCAGTGTCCTGATAACTGACACACGTGTATAAAATTGACACTAAAATGTATTGTTTTCTGAACTACATTTTATAAACAAAAGAAAACTCATTTGATGACAGATCATAATATGAAATATGTGCATCAGAATCATTAACATGTAAGAGTGCCCTCTGTAAAGAAAAGGCAAAGTCTTCAAAATCTAGTTCTGCCATGACATCTTTTGGCGTGTTTGGCATTGTAATGGATATGATAATGTTGATATGTTTGGTCTCGGTGGAATAGATCTGTTACGCTGCTGCTGCTGCAGAGAAAATATGGAACTTGCTACTACCAATACATACATGACACACTGAGCAAGTAAAACATGATGCTGCTCTACAACATAGCAAACACGAATTACCCATAGCAGATCTATACAGGTGGAGCTGGGGAAGGTGGAGGGTTTCTGAAAACACGCTGCACTCCTATAACAAAAGCTGACCAAGTATTTGAATGTTGAGCAGTGAGCGCATTGGCTACTGATACAGCAGCTTGCAAGCAGATTAAGTTAAAGTGATGGTTCACCCAAAAATTATCCCATGATTTACTCACCCTCAAGCCATCCTAGGTGTATATGACTTTCTTCTTTCAGACGAACACAATCTGAGATATATTTAAAAATATCCTTAGTCCTCCAAGCTTTATAATGGTAGTGAATAGGGAGCCACGTTTTAAAGTAAAAATTAATGCATCCATTCATAAAAAAAAAAAAAAAAGTAATCCATACGACTCCAGGGGGTTAATGATGGCCTTCTGAAGCAAAGCGGTTCGTTTTTGTAAGAAAAATATCCATATTTAAAACTTTATAAATTCAAATAACTAGCTTCCAGTGGACGACTGATCGCAGAATGCGCAAGTCAACTTGCACCAAGTGAGTAATCCTCTGACGCGATGTATGACGCAGGATGTAGGAGTGTTTTAAGCTTGGACGCCTCTCGCCATTCAAACAAATTGGGCTGCGCAACAAATGTAAGTTTCTCTTCTCTTATATTAAAATCCTCCAAAATTTCTCTTTAAAAATTTTCGTTTTAGACTTATAATCCGTGACCGGGAATTTGTTTTGCATACGTCTTTACGTTGTGCGTCAGGTCAAAGGATAATCTTCCGCCGCAAATCGACTTGCTTAGTATGTGTACGGTCGTCTGCCGGAAGCTAGTTATTTGAATTTATAAAGTTTTAAATATGGATATTTTTCTTACAAAACCACATCGCTTCGCTTTAGAAGGCCTTTGTTAACCCACCGGAGCTGTATGGATTACTTTTATGATGGATGGATGGATGGATGCATTATTTTTGACATTCATAACCAATATAAACCTTGGAGGACTAAGGATATTTTTAAATATATCTCTAATTGTGTTCATCTAAAAGAACATAGTCATATACAACTAGGATGGCTTGAGGGTGAGTAAATCATGGGATAATTTTCATTTTTGGGTGAACTATCCCTTTAAGGACCTATCACCCTGCGCTATCTAGAGTTTCATTAAAGAACTTTATATTTATACCTTACAAAATGTACTCTAAACATGTCATGTAAGATGTATTAAATATATTTTCTTTTCACATTTTTAGTTTTTAAATGTATTTTTGGGAACTCACACCACATGAAATTTTACAAACTTTACTAATCTTGCCTTGTTATAAAAAGGAAATGAATTGTTGGAATTACTGACCTTGATACACATTTACATTTATTTCTGTATCCTTACAAATAAGGAATATCACAAACAATTTGTAATAGACCCAACAGGTTTAGTAAAAACTAATTTAGTAAACAAGAGGTAGTGCAGAGGTGAAATGCAGAAAGGAAAAGAAAGATGACCCTTTTTTCTTTTTCTTTTGATGGTCTCAGCAGATTGGGTCGAGGTTGGCAGCTCAATCCACCAGAGAACAGTCATGAGGGAATAATTTCCTGTTTTATGTTTTATTTTTCTGCATTTTGGCTGCACCACATGACTTTGATGTTGCAGACAAAGGGTATGAAATATTACAGCCAGTTTTGATAATAATAATAATTATTATTATTAATAAATTATGCAAAACTACTTCATTCTTTTTAGGAATTAATTAACAGTTGCATAACCCTGACATTTTTAACTTTATGCCCAAAATGAATTTTAATACAGAATGAAGTTGTAAACATGCTCATCAAAGAAAAGGCATATTCAAGAAATTGTGTGCATAAATTAAATGTTTTATTAATTTTTGATTAAATGAGCACAATGTCACTGAACCATCATCAGCTCTTAATTTTCATATAAAAACAGTTTTATATAATAAGATCTCATGTTACTGCTTTCTAGTATTGAAACATTACAGCATTACTTTATCATTTACTGCAGCTTGTTTGAGTACAATAAAAATTAAAGACAGAACTAGTAATAATATCTATTTAACATTGTAGTGTCAGACTATTTTAATAACAAATACATTCCTGAGCAGTTAATATGAAACAGAGTTTGTTTTTATCAGAACCAAGTGTCTGTGTGAGCAATATGAATGAAGTAACTTAAGAGAAGCATGTATCTTTCCTCTACAGGCAGAATCTGATATTCTATGTCCGTGACCTCTGTGAAGGGCAGGGTTCACATTTGGTGGGTCACAGTGGTCGAGTAACACTGACAGAGGCCCAAAGGACAAAGAATGGACTTCAAACACAGACAACTTCAAAAGGCAAGTAGATATTTCAGAAAATATTCAGTTCTTGTCAACCTCTATCCTAAGATGTAACATGCCAGGGGTCTCACCTCCATTTTGCTGCTTGTCTCTGATCCTGTTTAGTAACCAAGTGATGGCCTCTGCTTTAGTGTCATAAGCAAGCTCCAGGACCACCAGAGGGGTGAACGAAGAGACATCACTGTCAGAAAACGACAAGCCAAGTTGCATTTTTCCTGATCCCTATGTTACACACAGACAAAGAGAGGCAAGGGGCAAAAAATGTATAAATAAAACATATCACTCTCCTCAAGATTCAGATACAGAATACACACAAGAAACACCACACAATTCACCAAGTGAACATTGAGCCTTATTTGCATCCATAACTGTTTATGGAAATATTTTCCTGTTACTCAGAGGACTCCGATGCAAATAGGTAATTCTAACAATTAGGTGCAATAATGCCACAAAAAAAATTTCATCATGTCACACATTGTGTATTGCTTAATGATGAAGACATAAACTGTATTATTTGACTCACTATTCCAATATAGAGTACCATTAACACTTTCATTTAGCAAGGATGCATTTAATTCATCAAAAGTGACAGTAATGGTTTTTACACAGTTATAAAAATCTAAAAATGCTGTTCTTTTTAACTTTCTATTCATCAAACAATCTTTAAAAAATTACCTTGGTTTCAGCAAAAAAATATTAAGCAGCATAACTGCTTAACTTTAAATATTTTTTGTGCACCAAATCAGTATATTAGAATGATTTCTGAAGGATCATGTGACACTGAAGACTGGAGTAATGATGCTGAAAATTCAGCTGTCATCACAGGAATAAATTACATTTTAAATAGAAAACAGTTATTTAAAACTGTAATAATATTTCATAATATTACTGTTTTTACAGTATTTCTGTCAAATAAATGCAGCCTTGGTCAGCATAAGAGATGTATATCCATTTTGGAAAAAAAAAAAAAGCAATAACAAAACTGATGACAGAATAGAAAATGCTCTAAAGGAGCTGGTGTTTTTTTTAAGTATTGTACTAGTTTGTAAATACATATCTTCAGCTCTTGATTCCACACTCTGTATTTGATTCTAACTGACAATTTATGGCATTGAGCGGTCAAATATTTGTTGTATTTTGTGTCATATGTTTGTATCATTTTTGTAACTCCATATTTCATCTGTCCATTTAGCAACATAGCAGTGATATTTTCCTGTCTCTTGCATCACTCTGTGGTCTCAATTTTTTTTATACCCAAAAACCAGCCAACAGACCAGAGATAACTTTATGATAATGATAAGCTGACCAACTGTACATTATCCATTATGTATACAATGTCTTTATAGTGTCTATACTCTATGTATAAAGTGTGAAAAACAAAGAAATCAAAATATTATTCATATATAAATAAATATACATTCATGGAGTTGACATTTCACAAGTGTCGATATATAAAAGTCAACACTTAACAATTGACTCTTCAAATGTACATTTTGTTATTTACCACACCCCTACATTTACTACATCGAGCCTAAAATTAGAATCCAGTTTAAAGCGATAGTAGTCCATCTAAAAATTTAAGTTTCATTTCCCATTTCTGTCTTATACAATGGAAGCTAGTCAATGGGAACCAAAACTGTTTGGAACCAAAACTTTTCTAAATATCTTCTTTTGTGTTCCATAGAAGAAAGAAGGTTTGGGACAACATGAGGGTGAGTAAATGATGACAGAATTTTCATTTGTGTGTGGACTATCCATTTAACAAATAGAACATCATTAAAGAGGAAAGCCAAATGAAGATCTTGTTTGCAACTCAACAAACTGGTCTGGTCTGGTTTGGACATAATCAAGTACATGACATCACATCATTCAACTTCTGAACAGAAGGAATGTTGAAGGAAAATCTGGAAAGGGACTTAAGGTAGATAGCAGATAGCTAGCCTTTCCAAGATATCTACTTTTCCACCGCACTCCAAGATCAAGAAGCTTCAGGAAGTTGGTTTGCTGCTTCATGGTCTGGCAAACTTGAATTCCACATCACACCAAAAATAACTTGGGAAGAATGTGAGGCAATCAGTAAAAATGTTGACACTGAACTATAAAAGGAGTTTTCAACATAATAATTACCCAAAACATGTCAGCAAATCCACAAAAGAATGGCTCTGAAGCAAGAAATTGAAGGGTTAGGAATGGCCAAGTCAAAGTCCAGACCTCAATCCAATTGAAATGTTGTGGTGGGGTGTACATGCAAGAAAACCCTCCAAATATGACACAGTTAACAATTATAAGAAAGACCTAGAGGAAGATGTTAATGTAAGTGTGTACTTATTCTCTTCAAAGTCAAATTTTCATTGTTATTATTAAATTATATTACACACATATTTAGAATATGTTTGAGTTTGCTTTAATATCTGAAATGCAAAAAGCTTTAGGTTAGGGTTAGGAGATAAAAATAGCATTGGTTCAATATAAAAACAATACAGTCAATGGAAAGTCCCCAAAAAGGTACAAAACTACGTGTGTATTATACACTGTTTTTTTTTTTTTTTTTTTGTATTTTGTGTCTGTCTGCAAATTGATGTGATTAATAATGCATGTAGCCCATGTATCTACAAAAGAATTGCCTCTGCCTCTTCTAAAATGTAGAATAAACTGTTTAATAACACCTAATATGTTCTACACAACATCACCCATTTGAAGATGCATGCATCCTTGAACATGCAATATGCAATTCAGAAAAAGAAAAAAAAACCCTGAAAAGTAACATTGCACGAAAAGGTGTGGCAAGAAAACTGAAACCTAAAGAAACTAAACCTGGAGGACAATCCCGGAGTTTCTGGATATGTCTCGGGAAACACAGCATGTGATTCTTATTACAGTAAACATGAAAAAGCACAATCTCTTTTCTTTGGATCTTGACTGATCACTGGGCGGAGCTAAAAACACGCATGCCCGACAAGGAAACATATAAAGACAGGACATATGTGATCCCAGACACATTTAGGCTATAGGATAGCCTACAAATGCCATCCTTATTACCATTTTGCAAAGCTTAAATGCTCGTAAAATAGCATATTAATGACACAAGCCGTATATCAGGCCTGAAAACCCAGTGACATGTAAACTATGTCTACTCACAGTGTTGCAAGCGCGATCAGCTGTCCGGAACGCGAAACAGATGTCAGTCCTGCACTTCAGACGCCCATTTAAGCTAGTTGATTTAAAAACCTTGATTGTGTTTGGGTATAATTCAAGTGTATGAGCCGGAGAGGTTTAAAGTTAAGGCTGACTGGAGTTCCTCCACGTCATCGAGATGACACAGCCCTAATTCTAGATCACACCCACCCACCGTTCAAACCTGTTATACAAACACATGAATGTGCAACTGTGAGTGATTTATCAACACTGATTTCATATCGCCATGAAACTACAGTAAATGCGCTTGAAATATATCCGCCTAGTTATTCGTGTACGCCATTATCCTTATTTTTCTTTTTATCATCATATAAAATAACAAGTTTGTGTATCAAACAATACGTCTGCAGTGAAAACGACTTCTGAACTGTACATTTCACGCTGATAATTATCAGACAGCCGGGAAGACTAGATCAAAGTTCACTGTTGACGCTTTGTCACGTGATCATTGTTAGCGATGTACGAGTCTTGAGTGAATCACTCGTTGGACCGGTTCTTTGTAATGAACCAGTCTGAATTGATTCGCAAAACCAAATCACGCGTTATCGTTCTGGGGTGCGTTTCTCAAGAGCATCGTTGATCGTGGAGACCAATTTGTGCCGATGGTTCTACGATCTACTAACGATGCTTTTGTTTTGCGAATCAGTCTGAATTAGTCAGGCAACTGACTCACTGGTTTGGAACTCAGAATCGTTTTTGAATTTCTGGCATATCTTAATTTATCTTAAATTAGCTTGTGTGTAGTTAAACATAGCTTAAAATAGTTTGTGTGTAAACAGTTTCACAGCTACACTGGACATTATTTCTTATGTATGTAACATAACAGAGCAATACAATTGTATATGTATGAATGTATAAACATCATATGAGTATACGAGTTGTGTTTGTTTTATGTCCTAGTAATAAATACAGTATAGTACAGTAAGTGATTGTCAGAAGCCCGAATTGGTTGTATCAAACAATTTGTTAAAATGGTTAAATAAATAATTATTCTTATATATCTTATATGATTCTTTTACGCCCTCACGCGAACACTTCCACACATATTTTATTTGTATATTTTTTCATCCCAACAGTTAATTCAATACCCTGCAAATGCTCCTACTATCATTTCACTCGATTTTCTGCCCATTACTAGTCGAACATGTAGAAAGGAGACATTTCTCGGTTCATTCAGACCATTTTTTGAACTTCTTCAACTGATTCAATGAAAGATCCGACTCATAAGAACAATATGTTCACAATTCTCTGTCTGACTGAACAGTACATTGTGTTGAAAACATGGCAGAGGAGACAGTGTTAGCGGACACGGGGTAAGTGTGACCCTTAGTCTAAACACATATTTGCATACAAAAAAAGTGTAAATGCTGTGTTTTATATGTGCGTTGCTATTGTTGTCGTTTTAGTTAGTTGATTTCGTTTTTGTTTGCACGCTGTAAGCGAACTGTTTGTGTACTGTCAATGTTATTGAGCAATAAAACCCAATACTAGGTTGTTTGTTGTTAATGTAGGCTATTTGGTTACTTCTTAAAATTCCTTCTTTATTCTTACAATTGTCTGTCAATTCTTCTTTTATTAATAAACTCTTTGAATTAATGCAAGACTGATATCTAACTAATTATTAATTGCCTGCATTAGCCTAATTGTAATACAATTATTACAGTATGTCTTTAATTGACAGTCATTTGATTGACAGCTCTGTCACATTCTCTTGGCTTTAGACTGGCACAGCGTGTACTGATGTCACTTGGTATTCGTAGTCTCTTCTACAGTGTTTTCTGTTTCTTGGACAAGACACTGAGGTAAAATGTGTCCAAATGTATTTCATAAACTAACTCTACTAAGTACCACTAAGTTTTGGTCACTTTACAGTGTTCATGTTATTAAGTTTTGGTCACTTTACAGTGTTCATGTTATTACATATGTACAGTGTAATTCTAATGAGCAACATATAGGGCTACTAAATGTGAACCAATTGGCAATTCTAAATCAAATTCAAATTTAAACATTCTTTTATGGAAAACTATTTGACTGTGCTATAGGTATTCTTCTTCGTCTTGTTCCTCTGCAAGCCTAATAGTGTTTTTGGTGGCTTGGTGTTTTATTCAACATGTACTGAAAAACATGTTCTCTTTTTTTCTTTTCTTTTCTTTTTTTCTCCAAGTTGATTAAATAAAGTCTTTTGTCTTTAAATAATATTTTCTGAGACTCTCATTACCTGTGTAAATCAGCAATATTTTAAAAATGATTAATCAATTTTTTCATTTATTACTCATGAATCAGTCATTGCTCCTGTCATTGCTCTTGATGACCTCATGTTAAATTAGGGCAATTTCACAGTGCATAGCAACAGTCAGTTGTATAGAAAAGTACTGACTGGTTTTGGTTTCTATTTAGTTTTTGGACGTTTAGCCCTATTGTACCTTTTTTGATATGTGATTATTTTGTCGGAATGTGCACAATTACATATACAGTATACAATATATCATTAACATAATATGTGTAACACGGACACTGAAATGTACACTGTTGTTATAATGTACAATGCTGCTTTGATTTTGCAGAGTGAGTTATATAAAGTAATTTCTCAAAGTCTGAGGCTTGTGTCCTCTGAAGTGTTATTTATTGTTGTTGTAAAGAACAAACATTTTCAGCCATTTTATTTTAGTTTCCTTCTAAGTGAAATAAGAATGAGAAGCTCACATTTAATTTTTTTGTAGGTCATGGCGGATTACCGACTGGCTGCCCTCCTGGTGCCCGACATCTCAGAGCCAACTGAAGGAGGCAGAAGAGAGGATGCTGCAGTGTGAGTAACCACCATTGTCAAATCAGGCTGGCCTTTCAAAATTTAAACTCCAACCTTTTCAAGTTTTTGTTAGGTATTGCAAATTTTCTCTAGAGTTATATTATCAACATAATTGATGATGATCAATATACAGTGGCAATAATACGTTTGTGAACGCTTTGTAAAAAAATAAAATGTCCGGAATGTCTAATTACACCTAGTGCAAATAGCACGCCTTGTTGGCAGAGGCTATTTACACTAACTCCGCTCACCTTTGTCTGGTTGAGTGAGACAAAACTACAAAAGAAACCCATCTGATAACAGTGGTGTGGAGAGTAAGAAGGGCATTCACACGACAACGTTTTCAACTAAAAATGAAAAACGTTTTATGCGTTTTTGCTGTTCATTTAAAGCTAGGTGCACACTGTGCGGTTTATAACTGTGGGATCTCAGCTGTCCTATATGTCAGACTGTACGACAGTCAAGACGCGTTAAAAACGGACGCGCACTTGAAAACTTGTCCGGAGTTTTACATCATCAATCCACACACATTTGGTGACAGTGAGCTGCATTACACACAAGACTGAAATGGTGGCTAATAAAGAAATCTCGAGCGTTAATTTTGATCACGGCTTATCTTGAAAAACGAAGACAATTTGACGTTTGTCGTAGGAAAAGTCACAATGCAGGACTATGCGCCAAATCTTCTGACACTGCCAGGTAAAATCACTACGGTCATTAATCGGCTGTCGGTGAACATGTCAAACTAGCGATCAAAGACTACAGATTTTTGCCTAGAATTATAGGAATCTTTTAGGATTCTCAAAATCGCACAGTGTGCACCCGCCTTAAAAAACAGGTTTCGAAGTGCAAAGTGTTTTTTTGTTTGTTTGTTTTTTTTTTTTTTTAAACGTTACCGTTATTGTCTCTGTATAAACTACAAAAACGTGAATTTGTGAAAACGGTGACATCATGCGCATGTGTATTATGTCTTTAGTCTATAGGCATGTAGTTTTTGTTTACAAAGTGACATTGCCAACTACTGGCCTGGCATGCATAATACAGCGTTTCTAGTCATTTTCACGGATCCGTGTGAACGGGGATTGTTTTGATCTTGTTGTCATGTGTTGTACATCGTTGTCTTGTAAACGTACACTCAGGCATGTGCCGTTATGCGCCCAACACATTGCTCCCAACAAGTTTGAATCTGCCTTTTTCCAAACTCATTCTTCTCCTTTCCAGTCTGACTGTGCATCAATGCCCACCTTGGCATTCCAGTCACCTTGAATGATTATAATGTCTTTCTTTGGAGCCTTGTCAATGGTACTTTGCACCTGGTTGCAGAACTCTTCTGTGTCTTCCTCACTGTAATACGAGGTGGGTGCATAGGCTTGGATGACAGTAATGTTGAAAGGTGTTGCACCAAGGCAGATGGTAATGAGCCTTCCTGAGATTGGTTGACAGCCTAGTACAGTATTCTTGCTGTCCTTATCTACCAGGAACCCAACACCGTTCATGTTTCTGTCAGACTCTAGATGGTCAGACTCAGACTCCACTGTTGAAAAACCATCTAGTTTTGCAGAGGCCTAAGAGATGCCAGGAGTACTGTTCCATCTCATGTGTTAGTTCTATACTATAATTAAAAGAAAAATATAGCTCCAAATGGCAATCATCGGGATCCAAACACCAATGGCCCATGTGGATGATTAGTGATCCAATTAAAATGAATCTTATGATGCTGTTTTTACAGAAAAGTCCAACTTGAATCTTCACTGAAAGTTAGGGTTTGATGAAACTGGTTACAGCAACACACAGGTATCAAAAGGGCAACTGACTTTTAAAGAAAATCCACTCACACTTACTGTTAGATTAAACGAGAAGTTAAAAAAAAATACCTCGCTGAAATGTTTACTGTTGTAAGGCATATGATGATGATATATGTGGTGTAAGTGTGGACTTACCTATATGGGCCTAGTTTCTAGGGCTGGGACAATAAATCATTGAATCGCAAATCGAGAAATGATTCTGGATCGATTCAGAGTTTTTCTGAATTTATCGCGATTCTCTCTTAAATTGATTCTGAGCTTAGTTTTTAACAGCAGATGGCACTACGTGCTCTGCTCTCTTCCAATTCCTTACACACTCCACTTGAACCTTCTATAAAATAATGACCATGCATCAAGCTCCGATGGCCACGGAGCTTGGCCCATCACGGTCACCAGCATGTCTAGTTATAATGGTGCAACTCTTGTGTTTCCAGTACCTTCCCATATCATGGACGCCACATCAGTGTTTCCGGTAGTCATGAACGTTGCATCTGAAGCTATCAAGGTGATTCCTAGCCGTTTGAAACTGGCATCTCTACAGTGAGGTGAAGTCTGGGGGTCTCAAAGGGGGTCCCACTGTTGACTGCACTCCCCGTTACAATGATGGCTATTTTGTATGTTTGGGCCGCACACTGCTCTCCAGCCCATGAGTCCACTCCAGAGCCAATTTCAGCTTATGAGTCTGCTCCAGAGCCTGCTCCAGCCCATGAGTCCGCTCTAGAAACCACTCCTGTCCCTGAGTTTCCTGTCTGTCCTGATGCAACCACGGAGGTTGCATATTTAAAACTAGCTTCCGGAAAATGGCCTTATGCATGTCCAGTTATGGTGAAAGAGTGATCGCTGATGCGACATATGATGTAGGAATAGCATAAGCTTAGGTGAGATTAGACGCCTCTCGTCGGTTCAAACAAATAGGGCTGGGTAACAAACTCAAGCTCCTCTTCACTTATATCATAATCCACCGACATTTATTTTTAAAAATTCTTATTTTAGACTTCTAATTTGTGACCGATGTTTTGTTTTGCTCTTTCCTTTGCACTTCTGCATTCATCAATGCGTCATGCATCTTGTCAGAGGCCACTCTTCTGCCGGAACTCAATTTGCGTACAGCCATTTGCCAGAAGCTAGTTTTATAGTTTATAAAGTTTTAAAAATGGATATTTTTCTTACAAAAACCAATTGCTTCACTTCAGAAGCCCTTTATTAACCCCTTGGAGCAATGTGGATTAGTTTTATGATGGATGGATGGACTTTTTTGGGCTTCAAAAAACGCCCTATTCACTACCATTATAAAGCTTGGAAGAGCCAGGATATTTTTTAATATAACTCCAATTGTGTTCGTCTGAAAGAAGATAGTCATATACACCTAGGATGGTTTGAAGGTGAGTAAATCATAAAATAATTTTCATTTTGGGTGAACTATCCCTTTAATGTTTGAGTTGAAATGGCTGATAGTTTAGAATTTGAAGTTAGCATCATAAATTCATTAGGTATCCAATTCACCTTTTTTGTTCTTGGACCCCTAATAACAAAATATCAATATCCAGGGCATCAAGACACTGTCTGTCAAACACATCAACACATTCTGAATGTCTCTGAGCTCATTAGAGTAGGTCTATCATTACTGCATAGAGAAGAGTTTATTAATATTATGTAGGCTACTTGTATGATATATAAATCAGACTGTGTTTGTCTATAATTGGAAATTAGATTAAGCTCTAATGCAGAAATCCAGTTGTTTTCAAAGGCTTCACAAACTTATTCTTGCCACTGTATATTGATTTAGCCTTTAATTCAGTTTTATTGCTATCATCAATAATGTCATGTACAGTATACACTACCTTTTTGGGTGGTTTTAAAAGAAGTCTTATATGCTCACTAAGGCTGCATTTATATGATCAAAAACAAAACAGTAATATTGTGAAGTATAATTTAAAGTAACTTTTTTCTATTTTAATATATTTTAAAATGTACTTTATTTCTGTAATGACATAGTTGAAGTTTCAGCATCATTACCTTAGTCTTCAGTGCCGATCTTTCAGAAATCATTCTAATAGGCTGATTTGCTGCTCAAGAAACATTTCTTATCATAAATGTTGAAAGCAGTTGTGCTATTTTAATATCTTTGTTGAAACCATGAATGATTTTTTTTTGTTATTTGATGAATAGAAAGTTCAAAAGAACAGCATTAATTTGACAGAAATCTTTTGTAACAGTAGTGTATATGTATTTGCTTTTTCTAAAACTGCATTGTCTTATATTTTTACTTGTAATAAAGTCTGCTCCAGACATGAAAATGCTTATTTAAAAGCTTATTTTATTCATAGATGTAATAAAAAAAATAAAATAAATAAAAACATTAAAAAAAAAAAAAAAAAAAACATATATAAAGAGAGAAGATAATAAACTTATAAGTTAAAACTTTTAATTATTAACTTATTATTAACTTAGCTAATTGGTGTGTGTTTTCTGGTAAGATGTAACCTTTGCAGATAAATTGTCTGTGCCCTTTGTAATAAAAAGAAAAGGTTTCTCTTTTTCTTTCAGACATCACAAGCAAGTTCTACAGGCAGTTTGTCCACATATCTGACAAGAATACACTGTCGACGTTGGTATTTAAGGGACCAGTGGAAAATAAAACCCCTCTGGTGCTGCTGCATGGATTTGGGAGTGGTGTTGGACTCTGGGCCTTGAACGTGGACTCTCTCTCTCAGCAGAGGCCCATTTACGCCTTCGACCTGCTGGGTTTTGGCCAGAGCAGCAGACCTCAATTCAGCACTGATGCCCAGGAGGCTGAGCTCCAGTTTGTGGAGTCCATCGAACAGTGGAGGGAAAAACTGGGCCTGGAAAGTATGATTATGTTGGGCCATAACCTTGGAGGATATCTGGCTGCCTCCTACGCTATCACATACCCAACCAGGTTTGTAACTAAAAAAAAAGGAAAAGAGTTCAGCCTCAGCGAAATATTTATTTATGATGATCCTCTAATTGAGTGAGGGATTAAATGCTGTGTAAACACATGTAAATATCTAAATTACAGCAGAGTCTCTTTGATTAATTTACAAATGTCATATTGATTGATGAATGGCTGTTGCATCTTTTTTTAAAACATAGCATATTAAATCATGAATTTCTACTAATTTTGCTTATTTATTCTCTTATACGTAGAATACATTTTTCTCATCTAATTTGAATGCTTATTACTTAAGTTCAATCCTGCCAAAACAATTAACACAGTATCAAAGCAAATTTTTATTTTATAGAATAAATATTGACATATGTAAATTAGTAAATTAGAGCATTTTGTGAACAGTGTTCTTTCCTCCATGGTCCATAAAAATTATTAAAAATTATTAATATTATCTAATGTTATGAGAATGAGATATATTTCTGCATAATTCATACAGAAAAACATATTGCATTATTAAAGACATTTAATAATGCATTTTTTAAATGACTCACCAAACATTTTCTGACTCACTTAACATTCTTTGATCGACTTTCTTAAATTCAGATTTATAATTTGCTATTCTGTATCCTGTGTCTTACATTAATTCACATTTAAATCTGATTTCAAATCAGTCCCTTGATGAACAGAAACTCTCTTCTATGTCCTGTTGTGTTGTAACTGTGGACTCTGGATGCAAACCACTGTTTTTCACATCCTTCCTGTTTCCCCATTTCCCACAACCTTTCTGTCTGTCAGCAGTTTCACCTAAGAATTTGACTCTTAAAGTATTTTTGTTAGCATCCGATTTCAACAGCGTTAGAGTTGCTGCATTTCCCTGAGTGTAGTTTCACTTCTATCTTGCCCACAACATTTTTTTTTTTTTAGTTGTGATTCAATTGAAAATATGCTACAGACTTATTACAGTATGTCCTTCTCTTTACCCACTGTCCAGAATAAAGCACCTGATTCTGGTGGAACCATGGGGTTTTCCAGAGCGCCCTAACACAGGAGACCAAGATAGGCCTATTCCTGTGTGGATCAAAGCTATAGGGGCAATGCTGAGCCCATTCAACCCCCTCGCTGGTCTCAGGTTGGCTGGACCTTTAGGTAAGATTTACTCTAATCCGAGAGTGCAAATCAAACGTAATAAAAATATTAATGAGAGAAAGAGAAATTACAGCTTAAGGCTCAAGATAGGCTTGTATATCTTAAATGATGTGGAACACCATTTGATAAAGATTGTCATTAATGAAACCCAGGGACAGATTTAGCCAAGACGTCACACTTTGCAATTTCACCGAAATGATTCACTCAGTAATTGGAGCATGTCTCTTATCATACCTCATATGTGTCTCATATCACATACCTTAATCGCAATACTTTCTGTGTATATGCTGCAGTAAAAGCGTTTTGCAAGAACAAATTGGCTTTGGCAAAAATCCTAGAATTATCAAGGATCTGAAAATTTTGTGTTTTGAATTTCATAGATTAATATTAATGATGATGTTCCATTCATATTTTAGCCTTTTAATATCTCATCTGGGATAATATTTCATTTCTCTTTTTCTCTTTTCCTATTTTCTACACTGATAATGTTTGTTCTTGTTGTATATGAATTTCAGATCATCCAAAAATGATGTCATCTAAGTGTCCTTGAGTGCTAGTTTAATATAAAAATGCCAGGGCACAAATTACCCAGTATTTTAGGAGTGGCAAAACCTCATACCCAGAAACATCATACCCAAGCCCAGACTTTTTTTTCACATTTTATGTGCTAATTTCTTAATGAAATCTACAGAATTCTGTGGAATAGTCATTAACATAGTGAAAATTGTTAAACCGAGCTGAGTGTACTATAGTATTATAAATAGCTGAAAGATACCAAAAATTTAATTAGCCAGAATATTTAATAAACAAACACAATAGTGATGTGCAGTGTTGGCTGGTGAGTTTTTTTTTTTTTTTTTACTGAAGGAAAATAATTGAAAGTGGGTAAAAATCACATTATGAAATAAATGTTTTTCTCCAAAACACATTGGCCACAATTATTGGCACCCCTAGAATTTTTTATGAGTAAAATATCTCTGAAGTATGTTCCCATTCATATTTACATTTTTGATCATGAACATGAAATTGTCCAGCCATGACTTCCTGTTCCACAGGAGTATAAACATGAGGAAACACAAAGGCCAAATTCCCTTAATCCTTCATCACAATGAGTAAAACCAAAGAATATAGTTCTGATGTGCAGCAAAAGATTGTTGAGCTTCACAAAATAGAAAGTGGTTGTAAGAAAATAGCTAAAGCATTGAAAATCCACATTTCCACCATCAGGGCAATAATTAAGAACTTCCAATCAACTAAAGATGTTACAAATCTGCCTGGAAGAGGACGCGTGTCTAAACAGTCCTAATGCGTGGTGAGGAGGAAAGTTTGAGTGGCCATAGACTCTCCAAGGATCACAGCTGGAGAATTGCAGAGATTAGCTGAGTCTTGAGTCTCAGCAAGCCTAAAAAATTATCAAACAGCACCTACATCACCAAAAGTTGTTCGGGAGGGTTTCAAGAAAAATCCTCTGCTCTCATCCAGAAACAATCTCCAGCATATTCAATTGACAAGACTGGAACTTCAAACGGGTCTGGCTTCTATGGTCAGATGAAACTAAAAAAAGAGCTTTTTGGCAGCAAACCCACCAGATGTACCCCATGCCCACGGTTAAATATGCTGCTGGATCTTTAATGTTGTGGGCCTATTTTTCTGCTGGAGGTCCTGGACATCTTGTTCAGATACATGGTATCATGAATTCTATCAAATACCAACAGATAAAAAATCAAAACCTGACTGCTTCCGCTAGAAATCCAATAATGGGCCATGGTTGAATCTTCCATCAGGATAATGATCCAAAACAAACATCAAAACCAATACTAAAATGTGTCTCTGAGCACAAAATGAAGCTTCTGCCATGGCCATCCCAGTCCCCTGACCTGAACCCTAAAGAAAATGAGCTGAAGAGAAGAAGCACCAACATAGAGCTGGGAATCTGAAGGATCTGTAGAGATTCTGCATGAAGGAATGGTCTCTGATCTCTTGTCAGGTGTTCTCCAAACTCATCAGGCATTATAGGTGAAGACTCAGAGCTGTTATCTTGGGAAAAGGACGTTGCAAAAAGTATTGAATAAAAGGGTGCCAATAATTGTGGCCAACGTGTTTTGGAGAAAAACATTTATTTCATAATGTGATTTTTACCCACTTTCAATTATTTTCCTTCAATGAAAGGTTAGATTTTTGCTAATTTTATGAATTAAAGATCAAAAGGATAAACAATGCAGATTTATTTTTACAGTCATCTTTGATCATATTTATCAAGGGTGCCAATAATTCTGACCACAACTGTAATTTCCTTTTATAATTTTAATTTATAGCTTTTACTCAAATGGTAGCTTGGTAATTTTTTTACAAATATTCAATATTTCTATCATTCATAATTAGGTGGTTGTCTAGATTATCAGCAGGAGCAGTTTAAACTAATTTCACTTGTTTTCTACAAGAATTGGTTGATATACCAAGAGAGGCTAGCCACCTCTGTGATGCTGAGAAAGTGAAATACTCCTTGGTAAATGGCTAATTTTCTTTTACCAATGAGGCAAAAGTCTCTGAATATGGATTGTGCCTCCCCCTCCCCTTCCCCGTCTCTGTCTCATCAAATTTGCCTTAGCACTGAACAGTTGTAATCACGTCTGCAGATTCGGATTGTTCATGGGGAAAAGCAGCGGAAAAGCAAACAACCGGTAGCTCCAATTCCAGTAATATTTTATGGTTTGCAGTGGTGAAATTACAAACAAGAACAAGAAATACACATTCTGAAGACATAACACAACAAATTTTATTAACATTAAATTATTCTCCCATTTTCCATCTCAAAATTTTGAGTGGGCTGTGCCTCCCTTGCCTCCTCTGACTGGTTATGTGTAGAACTTTGTGAGTGATGGACATTCCAATTCCTTGGAAATCTGCAGAGTTTTCTGTCGAGTTGTGTAGGATTCTCAAGGGGACTGGACATTAGTCACTGACTATGGGAACATGTGACACATGAACTGAAGAATTAATGATAGGATGAAAATTTTATGGGTGATCCATCATTTTTGGATAGATCAATTTCAGGTGGATTTTCACTTTTTAGTTTTTTGAGATGTGTGTTTGCATTGCCCTGTAGGTCCCACTCTTGTGCAGACTCTGAGACCAGACTTCAAAAAGAAATTTGCAGCTATGTTTAATGACAATAGAGTCACAGAATATATCTACCATCTTAATGTCCAGAGTCCAAGGTACCAAACTTCTATCTATCTATCTTTTTCTCTCTCTATTATGCTTTTGTTGTGAATGGCCTTGATATATGTCTGAATGTTGAAATGCTCATAACGGTCTGCTGTTTGTCTTTTTATTATGATCATAATATTTTAGCGGTGAAACAGCCTTTAAAAACATGACCATTCCGTATGGCTGGGCAAAGAGGCCCATGCTGCAGAGAATTGGCCTGATTCACAGCGACATCCCCATTACGGTGATCTATGGCTCACGCTCCAGCATAGATGGCCACTCCGGCAATTCAATCAAAGAAATGAGGCCAAACTCCCATGTAGAGATCATTGTGAGTTCTCCATTCACTGCTCAGCACACACTGCCACTCATAGAGACTTTTCATGATCTTTTAGGATAATTCTTTTATGAAACATACTGAAACACAGATAAATGCATTTGAACACATGGTTGCCCACATTTACATGTCAGCAATGCCTATTGTACATTTAAAAACTTTAGTCACAGTGAGATAATGAGAAAGCCAGACTGTGCTGTTCCTGTCTGTGTGTAGCACCTACAACTCTGCATATCCTTCTGAAGGATCCCAGTGTTCCAAATGAGTGACTGAAGTTAAGCTTTAGGTTTAGGTTAGGCTTAAGGTTTTCATGCTTCAATGTTGAAAAACCTTATTTTTCACATATTTTACATGGTTGCAGCACCTCTTTTCTCAGTCTGTCAGTAATGCTCTGTTTAGTTCTTGTCTCTATGAAAGCCTCTCCTTCCGAAAAGTGCAGTGTGTTCTGATTGGTCGGCTGGATCAGTGTGTTGAGATTATTCAACTGCTTCAAGTGTGCTTCATAAAAATGTCATTCCCATAACCACGTTAGATCCGGGGTGGGAAAAAAACAGCGTCTCTTTGACATGCCGACAACACACAACTCAACAAGACCTTGCCCCCTTTTTTTTGCATATGCCTTGGCGGGAATTATTTAAAAAAGGAATATTGTTATGTTTAAGTTCCGGTTTACGTTCTGGAAGAAAACTCTAGAAGACTACAATCGAGGCATTACAGGGGGTTCAGAAACAGCGCTTACTGATATTTTTCATGCTCAAAAAGTGACATTAGACAAAACATAATAGGTCCTCTTTAACAGTTTGTGTAGCATATTGCTTTGTGATTCTTTAATAATGCATGAAGGATTTTCAAAGAGGCTATATGGAAGGATGGGGCACTTAAATACTATTTTTGACAGTTCTGAAACAATGGTGTACGAACACCACAGCACATCTCAATCGGCATGCAAAGGGGATGATTCTTAAAGGCATTTTGACTGACTATTTTTAGCACAAAAAAAATCTATTATTTTTTTATATTTTCATATAGTAATTTTATGATTACTATTAAGTAGACTTAAGGGGAAAAAAAGATGCATGATATGACCCCTTTGGGCATGATGATAGGCAAGATATCCATTATGGCAGTGGTTCCCAAACTGGGGTACGTGTACCACTGGGGGTACGTGAGGTGACAGAGTGGGTACTCAAACAAAATGCTGAGTTTTTGCCGTTCATTTAAAGGGGTGGTTTATTGCGATTTCACTTTTTTAACTTTAGTTAGTGTGTAATGCTGCTGTTAGAGCATAAGCAACGTTTGCAAAGTTAGGACGCTCAAAGTTCAATGCAAAGGGAGATATTTTATTTTAAAGAATTCTCTGTTTAAGGACTACAACAAACGGCTGATAGGGACTACAACAAGCTTCTTCCTGGGTTGGTGACATCACTAACCCTAAAATTTACATAAACCCTGCCCCTGAGAACACGCAACAAAGGGGTGAGGCCATGTTATTGCAATACAGTACGCAACACAAATGCAATAGCCTGTCATAAAAGCAAGATGACAACATGACAAATTATAACCTAACTAAACTATACCTGTTCTATCTTCATGCAGCATATATTCTCTGGCTCTGTAGGATCTTACAACAGTTCCCACATGAGCGATTTATAGATTATCATGACAGAATCAATGTCTTTAAGATAGTTAACTCCACATCAGCTACATAAATTCATCAACTAACCATTCAGAAACATCCTGTTGCATTCTACATGTTGTCACTTCTTCTTGAGTCTCTCCATCATTGTCCGACTCTGTTTTGAACATAAAAGGCTGAACAGTTTCTAACATTTTAAGTGAGTCTGCATGAGGTAACTGGCGGTGCAAAAACGAGCTCTTGAAACTCCGCCCTCTTAGTAGGAGCAGCAGCTTATTTGCATTTAAAGGTGGACACAAAAATGGAGCATTTTTGCTCACCCTCAAAAAGTTACAAATTTAACATGCTATAAAAAATGATCTGTGGGGTATTTGGAGCTAAAACTTCACATACACACTCTGGGGACATCAGAGACTTATTTTACATCTTGTAAAAGGGGCATTATATGACCCCTTTAATTCTGCCCCACCTAAATAAAATAGCATTAAAACTGAGCATGTATTTCTAACTGGAAAAATCCTGTAAAAGGTCAAATACATGACATACAATCAAATTACCTCATCTTTTGCAGTCAAAACTAACTGACTACATCCACACAAGCAGCGTGCATGTGGTAGGCTGTGTGCAGAGTATGCTGCCTTAGCAAATCGTGCTACATTACTGCCGTTCTCAACAATGTACCTTTGTAAAAGGGGGGATAAAAGTGGGTAAAAGTGCAGCTTTAAATGAGTCATTTGAACAAATCAAGTCAATGATTCAATGACCCATTCATAAATACAACCACTTGTTTCTTTACTGAATAAATGAATGAATGAATGAATAAATGAATCATTAAGACAGTGACTTACCGCCACCTACTGGCAGATTTGGTTTAATATTTAAAAGTATCACTTTGTTTTTAACATCATTGCATATTTCTCTATTAAACATTTTTTATTTAAAACATTTATAAAGGTAATGTGCTGGAAAATCAATTTAAGGGGGCAAATATAGTCCCTTAATAGAAAAGGTGTGACTGCCGTCTAAGTGGAAGAGATGGGGTATGCAGAAGAATGTTAAATGCTTCAGGGGGTACCACTCTAAAAAGTTTGGGAACCACTGCATCATGGGATTTCACAGACATTTGGAGCTTTGTATGACATAACTTCCACAAATAACTTTTTACTTCCAGTGGGAGGTTTTTTGCACAAATTCTTATAGATTAAAATGTTGAGAAGGTACAATTTGTAATTGCTTGAGTTGGCAGGCAGTCCAAAAACAAAGGTTTTTTGTACAATGAATGTGCTTGTATTCCAGACTGACTCTTTTCACCACCACAAAAACTGAGCTAATTATTCTAGTTCTGCAATGCCGCTGTGTAATATTCAAGTTATTAGGGATGTTAGTTTTACACAAAGAGCCAAGTGAAAATATTGTATCATTTTATATCACAATCTGTGGCACTGGTTCAAAATAAACACCTACAATTTATTATGGCACTTCTGATACACACTGGTTGTTTTCTTGGTATTCTTAGTCAGTGCCTGTCTTATTTTAACTAATGTTAAACTTCTTATTTGCATGCATTTGTTTTAGGCCATAAGAGGTGCAGGACACTATGTGTATGCTGACCAGCCAGAGGATTTCAACCAGAAGATACTTCATGTCTGTGAAACGATAAATTAATGAGTGATGATGAAGGTACTTTTCTTCTGGAACTATCCAAACATGGCTTTCTGCAGAGCTGTTTCTCCACATGCACATGCTCTCATGCATGTCAGCAAATTATCTTTGTTGGGTCCTAAATTAGGACCAGAGAGTTTGGAAGCCACTTGGTTTGAAAACCAGATGTTTGTTTTCCACCATACTTAACTTTTTTTTTCTTTTGATGACACATAATTATGATTATATATTGATGTGAAATATGAAAAAAAAATTGTCAATGTTTAAATGTGTATTTTTAAAAAAAAATCTGTCTTTGATTTGGATATAAATATATTATAATAATATTATAATAATTGTTAATTATTATATATGGTAGATATACTAAGGTATTTATCAAATATTAGCTTTATTTAAATAAAACTATTAAGATGTAAATCTAAACCATAGACATAACTGAGAGCTATTAGGCACTTTAATTAACTTAAATTTCCAAATATTTTAACCATATGGTTAAAAAAGAATAAACACAAAATCAATTATTCTTATTAATTAATACATTAATATTTTTATACACTTTTTTCAGTTTTGTTTCAGTTCAACTTTCATGAATGTTTATCAGAATCTGAGACAGCAGTGATTGTGTTTTATAGCTTTCAAAAAAAAAAAAGCCTTTTTGTTGTTTTCTACCTCATAAAACTGTAAAAGTTTCTTTGTTAGGATCAGAAGGGAGGCAGACAGGTGGATCAACAGAAAGCATGTATATCCTCCAGTCATGCAGTTCACATGTAGCGCTTCACTTATTGTAAACTGTTATGAGATTTTCATGTAAGATTGCCACAAATTCTCTTTAAGTGCCTCAATTTCCAAAAAAATGTGCACATTTTGTCGTATCCTCAATCATTTAAAATCCATCTACACCTGTAGGCTGATGTTTTCACAAAATGTATATAAAGATTTTACTGAGCCCCAGGTCATAGTCTATTAAAGGGTGAGTTCACCTAAAAATGAAAATAATGTCATTAATTACTCACCCTCATGTCGTTCCACATCCGTAAGACCTTCGTTCATCTTCGGAACACAAATTAAGATATTTTTGATGAAATCCGATGGCTCAGTGAGGCCCTATTGCCAGCAATGTCACTGAATCTCTCAAGATCCAGAAAGGTACTAAAACGAATCAGTGGTTCGGAGCGCCAAAGTCACGTGATTTCAGTAAACGAGGCTTCATTTACACTATCCGAACCACTGATTCGAAACAAAAAACTCGTAAAGCTTCGAAGCAGTGTTTTGAAATCAGCCATCACTAGATATTGTTGAAAAGACGTTATTTTTGGGGGGTTTTTTGGTGCACAAAAAATATTCTCGTCGCTTTATAATATTAAGGTAGAACCACTGTAGTCACATCCTTTCTGGATCTTGAGAGATTCAGTGACATTGCTGGCAATAGAGGCCTCACTGAGCCATCGGATTTCATCAAAAATATCTTAATTTGTGTTCCTAAGATGAATGAAGGTCTTACTGGTGTAGAATGACATGAGGGTGAGTAATAAATGACATAATTTTCATTTTTGGGTGAACTAACCCTTTAAGTCTTCAGCCAAAATAAAAGCAACATGTCTCAGGACAAAGTCAATATTCTGTAAAAGCATTCAGTGCTAAATAGGCATTTTTTTTTTGTAAGGAACAGTTATTGTAGTATTATTATTATTGTTTTGAATTAAATCGATGTCATAAAAATTTTGTAAATAACAATTGTTTAATTTAATATTTATCCAGGTTTGACAAATCTGTGTCAACTCAGATGTCTATTGTTAATTTTAATAATAATAAACTTCTTTTATGAGTCTGAATACAGCTGCCCCTTGTCCTAAAGGCCATATACAGTAAAACACCCTCGTCCTATGACACAGCAGGTGGAAAACGCTCTCCTGATTTGCAGGTCATAATTTGTATTATACATTAAATGTATTTTTACCTCACTCATTGCATTGATAAATAGTGTCCCTTACATATTTGTAACACTCTTTTTGACTCTCATTTTGCAGAAATTTTTAGACTGTCATCAAAAACTAGTGATTCTTAATGAGACGAAACATGGTCGCAATTCTGAAGGTCTGCACATGATGTCTGTTCATATCCACAAGAGGGCACAATGTAACACTGCAGGGATGTTACCGCCCTGCACCACCCCCAACAACACACACACACACACACACACACACACACACTCAGTATTAGAGTCCATGCAGATAAAACACACACACTTACTGACACTGACTATAGAGTCAATGCAGTTAAGCATCAAGGGCATGTTAAGCCATCATAACATCCGCTACATCAATAATATGACCCTCCAGCTCAACCCACAGGAAGCACTTTACAACTCCACTTCCTGTGCATGTGGTAATGCGGAATGAGCAAGAGTACTTTACTGAATTAAAGTAAAAAGCACATTTGAGTTCTGTACGTGCTTTATAGTTTTATAGTGCATGGAGTGTTAGGTGTCAGATTCTCGAATTGTGCCTCACAAATATTTGCTGATAATGGATTTTTGGGAAACCTACGTTCCTAAAATAATGGAACAGACCGTGTGTGTTAGTTTGGTCAATGACAAAAATGCACAGACAAGTGCATGCAATATTACATATTGTGTAATATCATTACAATTTTACAGTAGAACTGTTCTATTTTTAAAATATTTTAAAATGGTAATTTATTTCTATAATGGCAAAGCTGAATTTTCAGCATCATTACTCCAGTATTCAGTGTCACATGATCCTTCAGAAATCTTTCTAATATTTGATTTGATGCTCAAGAAACATTTCTTCTTCTTATCATCAATGTTGTGCTGCTTAATATTTTTGTGGGAATCATTATACTTTTTTTCAGGATTCATTGTTGACTAGAAAAAGAACAATTTATTTGAAATAAAAACCTTTGCAACATTATACGTCTTTACTGTCACTTTTAATGTCAATTTAATGTGTCCTTGCTGAATAAACGTATTAAGTTCTTTCCAAAATAAAATCTTGCTGACCCCAAACTTTTTAACAGTAGTGTACATTACATAAAGAAGCACGTCTGCAATCAAAAGTCAGTGGTTTTCACAATATTTCTCATCAAATTCTTCTAAATTATCTGAGATATGCTACTCACATTAATTTTGTAACTGAACTGTATATCAATTGCACAGAAGGTTCTTTATAGTGAAAAAGGGTTCTTTTCAGATTATTAAATGGTTTTTCCCACTATGAAAAAAAATTGTCCTTTTAAGAACTGTTCACTGAAATGGTTCTTTGGGGAACCAAAAATGGTTCTTGGCATCCCTGCGAAAAAACCCTGCAATGCTGTGGGAGAACTATCCCTAAAGGCAAGAACACACCAAACCGACAGTCGGCCGTTGGGCAGTTTTTGTTCGTCGGCCGACTAAGTTCTCTCAGTGTGTTCCACACCGTCGGCTGAAGTTAGTCCTCGTTGGCTTTTTTCCGGCGTCTGAGCTCATCGGTCCGTCGGGCCATCTGATCATTCTGATTGGCTGTTCAGCTACTGCCACCTGCTGGTACGGAAAGGTATTTCATCTTGCGCAGGCGCAGAACGGACGTGCTACTTGGCCGTCGGCTGTCAAGCATCGGTTTGGTGTGTCAGGCCAACTTTGGACACAGACGCTGCCGACGTGAGCCAACACCGCAGTCTGCTTTTGTCGCCACTAGTTCGTTGGCGTCGGCTTGGTGTGTTCCTGCCTTAAAGGGTTAGTTCACCCAAAAATGAAAATAATGTCATTAATTACTCACCCTCATGTCGTTCTACACCCCTAAGACCTTCGTTCATCTTCGGAACACAAATTAAGATATTTTTGATTAAATCCAATGGCTCAGCGAGGCCTGCATTGACAGTAATGGTATTTCCTCTCTCAAGATCCATAAAGGTACTAAAAACATATTTAAATCAGTTCATGCGAGTACATTGGTGCTACCTTAATATTATAAAGCGATGAGAATATTTTTTTGTGCGCCAAAAAACAAAATAACGACTTTTTAACAATATCTAGTGATGGCCGATTTCATAACACTGCTTCATGAAGCTTTGGAGCTTTACGAATCAAATCAGTGGATCGGAACGCCAAAGTCACGTGATTTCAGCAGTTTGGCGGTTTGATACGTGATCCGAATCACTGATTCGACTCAAAAGATTCATAACGCTCTGAAGCAGTGTTTTGAAATCGGCCATCCCTAGATATTGTTTAAAAGTCGTTTTTGGGTTTTTTTGGCACGCAAAAATATTCTCGTCACTTTATAATATTAAGGTAGAACCACTGAACTCACATGAACTGATTTAAATATGTTTTTAGTATCTTTATGGATCTTAAGAGAGGAAGTACCATTGCTGTCTATGCAGGCCTCACTGAGCCATCGGATTTAATCAAAAATATCTTAATTTGTGTTCCGAAGATGAACAAAGGTCTTGCGGGTGTGGAACGACATGAGGGTCAGTAATAAATTCAATTAATAAATTAATTCAATTAATTAATTCAATAAACAGAATTCAATTCCGCTATAAAACATCTCTAAAAAGACAATAGTAAACAGTCATTATTCAGCTGAAATCAGTTCAGTGTTGATGCAGCTCAGTTCAGTAACTGTGTAAAAGGTCATTAATTATGGAAAGAGTTCAATTCATCTTTAAATCAGCCCTGGAGAAAATGGTGATGTCATCATCCATCTCAGTTCAGTTCTCATCCAATAGTGTCAGTGCAGGCAAATCAATAATATTGCAGAATATTAAAGGGATAGTTCACCCAAAAATTTAAAAAATGTCTCACCCTCAAGCCATCATATAGGTGTATATGACTATCTTCTTTCAACACAATCAGAGTTATATTAAAAATTGTCCCAGCTCTTCCAAGCTTTATAATGGTAGTGAATAGCGCTCCTGATATAGAAGTAAAAAAAAGTGCATCCATCCATCATAAAAGTAATCCATACGACTCCAGGGGGTTAATAAAGGCCTTATGAAGCGAAGCGATGGGTTTTTGTAAGTATAATATTTCTCTTTAAACATTCTTGTTTTAGACTTCTAATTTGTGACGAGTATTTTGTTTTGCTCAGTCCTCTGTGCTTCCGCGTTCGTCGTTACGTCATGCGTCAGGTCAGAGGTTACTCTTTTGGCGTCAATCAATTTGCGTAGGGTGTCTGCCTAAAATAAAACTAAAATAAGCTAGTTAGTTTATAAAGATTTAAATATGGATATTTTTCTTACAAAAACCCATTGCTTCACTTCAGAAGGCCTTTATTAACCCTCTGGAGCTGAGTGGATAGCTTTTATGATGGATGGTTGCACTTTTTTGGACTTTTTTGTTATAAAGCTTGGAAGAGATGGAATATATAACTCTGATTGTGTTCGTGTGAAAGAAGATAGTCATATATGGGGGTATTTTTGTTCCAATATTCCAAATAAATAGATTATGATCCACAAATAAATGTAAAGATATTCACAAAAAATAATCGCATGCACAAATGAATAGAATGAGATTCACAAATATATGTTAGGAGTTTCACAAAAAATTAATTGAATTCACAAATAAATAAAATGAGATTTGCTAATAAATACATATTCACAAATATGTTTTTATGTCACAAGCACAACTCTGCCTGCATTTATTTGTGAATCTCCACCTGTACATTTGTGAATTGCTTTCTGTGCATTTTTGGATCGCTGCACGCATTTGTGGATCTCTTCCTGCACATTTGTGAATCACCTCACGCATTTGTGGATTCTGAAACAATTCTAGCGTCACGACTGCAGACAAATCCACAAATAGGTCGACTCCACCCACCGACTACTCAAGCCAATCAGATAACGGCCACGTTGCGCTGTCCAATCGCAGCACACTTTCGCTACAACCAATCACGTTTTGCTTTACAATCGGGGGCGGTCTCGTCCTGCATTGGCTTAGAAAGGCAGTAGAGGGTTCTTAAACAGTAAAAAGAGGTTAAAAATTTATATTTTGTTAGACCATTAGTCAAGCCAAGCCAAACTATTATATTTCATGTGCCATTTAGAAATGCCAGAGAAACAGTGCTCTCTGTTATGGGAACAACAAAGGTATATTGGATACAGATGCGTTATGGAAGAGTCACGTTATTCAAGATTGAACAGAAAGCCTCAATAATTAGCTACTAACTTATCTAACTGGATTTAACCTTGTGATAAACATGCGAGTTTGCAAAATAGATTAAACTGTCGTCACATAACAACAGCATTTCCCAGTTTATCAAACATCGACGGATATGAGCAGCTAACCAGCTATTAAACATTAACAGGCCCTTAAATAATATTTTAAACATTAATTAAACGTTTTAACGTTACCATTGTTTGTAGAGAAGATATAGACTTTTTAAATGTGACAGGTTATTGAATTACATAGCCTATAGATTATGCATTTCATTTAAAAGTAAAATGTCCAGTAGTCAAACACTTGATCACGAAAACATTTCAGATGAATCAGACTTAATAGCTTATTGTAAAAGGTATTTACAGCATCCAAAATAAATACAAAAAAAATATTTTTCAGCATGGGAACCTCTTTATTTGCATTATCCAAAATCATAGCTGCAGTGATGCTGAGGCTCGTGCTGGTACATCACTGATGGTCATTCAGGCTCATGTTTGGTATTATACATGGTATTGTGCAAGTGTGGTATTATAGCTACTGTAGAATAGGACATCTGTTTACTGCCACTGACTCGTCGTGTACATAATGTAATCTGTTTGTATATATAATGCCTTCTATTTGCTGCATTGCGCCGTGCTGCGCCGCTCGCGTCAGGTAGACGTATTGCTCGGGATCTGTGAATGATCATAATTCGTGCATAGCCTTTATCCCGATTCACTGATCCTGATGGCAATATAAAGAATATACTCTTTGTGTCGCGAACCCCGTCCGAATGATGGCTGAAACTTTACTGATGAGTTTCATGAAGTTTTATTGTACATTAGCTACCATGAAATGTCCGTTTTTAACTCCAGATAATCACTGTAAGAGCTTATGCCTTTTCAGGGTTGCTTAACAATCTGGTAAACTTTCTATCCATAAGAAAAGTGATGAACGACACGTTCTCTTGTTCATTACTGCAGTGATCAGTAACACTTAGACCATAATACATATAAAAATCAAAATAAGAGCCCCCTTTTTGCAAGACGGATAATGCAGACCTTATATATAATTACACCCACAAAAATATGTACAAATCAAATTAAAAGAGTAATCACAATAAAGTCTGTTACATTTTGTAAACGGGGTGTTTTTATCACACAAACAGCTTCAGATCAATTCGAACAAAGCGCCCATGGTGGAATAGTATGGAGCTCCTTTCAGAGTCTGTTCCCGCCCCCGATTGTAAAGCAAAACGTGATTGGTTGTAGCGAGAGTGTGCTGCGATTGTGTTATTTGATTGGCTTGAGTAGTCGGTGGGTGGAGTCGACCTATTTGTGGATTTGTCTGCAGTCGTGACGCTAGAATTGTTTCTGAATCCACAAATGCGTGAGGTGATTCACGAATGCACAGAAAGCAATTCGCAAATGTACAGGTGGAGATTCACAAATAAATGCAGGCAGAGTTGTGCTTGTGACATAAAAACATATTTGTGAATATGTTTTTTATTAGCAAATCTCATTTTATTTATTTGTGAATTTAATTATTTTTTGTGAAATTCCTAACATATATTTGTGGATCTCATTCTGTTCATTTGTGCATATGATTATTTTTTGTGAATATTTTTTAATTTTTTAGTGGATCATAATCTATTTATTTGGAGATAAGCTACCTCCATAGTCATATACACCTAGAATAGCTTGAGGGTGAGTAATTTTCATTTTTGGGTGAACTATCCCTTTAAGTGTTAAATGTGTCCTCATATTGTGAGTGTACTGTATATACTGTATAAGTGCAATTTTTATTGAAAGAACACCATGTATGGTGCACCTCTCGTAAATGTTTTATTGCATTTTCATATTGTTCATCCACCAGACTGCGTGGTATTTACCCAAGGCGTTGAGCTATTTAGTTTACTTTTAAGAACACCTGAGATGTGTCATACCACACACAGACACCACAAATTGCTCAACCTTGCGAGTTCATTACGATCTCCTCTCTGAGTCACACGCAGATATGAGGTTAATCTGTGGGAGTGTGTTTTGCTGTCTTGAGGTTCAGCACTAGAGCTATATGAGAGCAACAGAGAGGGAGGAGATGCAGTGCTCTATGGGTCGTCTCAGCATACGGCCGGAGGAGGTCTTCACACAGCCCTCGGCAGACAGGGCTCTGTTGGGTTGCTAGGAGACCAGCCCGGCGCCTATATTAGATCTAATTTATTAAATTCCCCCTTCTCTCACGCCGATTTCTCACCATCTCTCGGCTGTCTCTCTGTTTCTCTCTCTCTGTCTCTCTCTCTGCATAGGCTGAGAAAAGAGAGATATACAGCATACACGCAGTCACAGAACTGCAATAGTGTTACAGCACCATGGTGCACAAATTCACATGATGACACCACTTCCTCAGGGTTTTAGAGTATGACTTATTGTAAGCTACATTTGTATTTAAAATTGAAGTTAAATTGAGATCTAGACTGTGGCCACTTCAGGACATTACTGTTGTTGTTTGTAAAGTTGGTATGAAATCGATATTTATAAATGCATGTTGTCGATCATATTGTGAACGATTCATCCATGTTTCATCTTTTTTTTTTAAATTGACTGCATAATTTTTAATCAGAATGTCTTAGCTCAATCCCTGATGCCGGACTTCTCAAATAGTTTATAGCCCGTCCACGCATTTAGCTGTATGGGCAAAAATTTTGTCCAGACGGATCCGGCATTTTGGGAGCCTGAAACCGCTATTTTTTTTAAATTGGGTCCCAGAGTGGACAGATCTGAAAACGACACCCTTGCGTTTTTTTTTTGTGTACAGCCAATCCGTATATTTTGTGAAACAATGATGTCATCACCCCACGTCTCGACCCTTATCAGACACCGTGTCAGGTAAACCCTACGTTATGGGGACAAAATGTCCCCACAATGATGGCAATATCCAAAATCCTTGTCCTTGTCAAGTCAAGTCAAGTCACCTTTATTTATATAGCGCTTTTTACAATGCAGATTGTGTCAAAGCAGCTTTACATTGATAACTGGTATATAATTTTGGCTGCACAGCAGCTCTTAAAGAATAGTGGCAATGCCGGCAGATCAAAGCACTGTTGAATATCAAATGTCAAGTCAAATGTCAAGTGTCCCCAACTAAGCAAGCCAAAGGCGACAGCGGCAAGGAACCCAAATTCCAACAGGTGACATCAGATGGCAAACTTGTGGGGAAATTTTTTGAAAATGTAAAAATGCAGAAAGTGTTCTGTGATGGGTAGGTTTAGGGGTATGTTTAGGGTCAGGGGATAGAATATACTGTTTGTACATAATAAAAAGCATTATGTATATGGAATGTCCCCATAAAACATGAAAACCCAATATGTCATTGACCTCCCAGTCTATATTAATGTATATCTCACATAATCTAACATTAATCACATCTTTTTTTTTTTTTTTTTAATAAGGAGGTGATCGCACACCAGAGCCAACATGTTTCCTAGTGAGGGAAAAAAAAAGACTAAAATGGCATTCTTAAGACACAGCAGTAAAACTTCACAATATAACATTTTCTTTAAAAAAAAAGAGCCACAGAGAGAAGGATAAAATGTTTGTAAACCTCAGGAGGTAAGAGTCTGTTCATGTGTCTATTCATTTATTTAGACCCTCATTAGTTAATGCCTCAGTGATTGCTTCCTGTGGTCCACAAGGAGCCAATTATTAGGCATCACAGACAGGAAATGACAGAATGTGGAATCACACGAGGGATTTTAAAAACCAAAAATGTATGGATAGCAAGTATAATATTCTACGAACATGAGTAGTCTCTATGCCTCTCTGACTATGATGTGTCATGTGCAGCTGGGGATTTTTCATTCTGATTAATGAATTAACGAACGCAAAGTAAGGTCCGTGTTCTCATTTCTGCCTGTCACCTCTCCACAGCGTGACTGAGGCAAATTACAGGCAATAAATATCCCAACATTCTTCCTAAAATCTCTTCAAACACAGCAGATGCTAGTAACATGGAAGGAACCTTGTAAAAGATGGTGGTCTCATAATCAGTAAATGAGGTTATCGTGCTGAAAACATTTCGTGATTTGGAATCACAGCTGTATTTACAAGTCAAAAATATCATCGCATTTACAAATTGCAGAGCAATTTGCTCATGTTAATTCAATTTTCAAACAAAATAGCAACATGAAAAATGTTGGTAAGATGACAGTCATTACAATTACACAAAGCCATTAAGAATAAATCATTTGTCTTGTTGGCAGTTAAATGAGAATTATTTAAAGAAAATAAAACTGTAAGAGGTGCAGTCACACTAGGCTTTGAGCACTCAAAATTTCTACAGACACCACAACCTAATACAGTCATAACATGATGTCACCCTCTGCGTTGTCTTTTTAAAAACATATAATACAACAAAAATGTAAAAATATTCTCTAAATATCTACTCCACTTTACTGCAATGCTGAAATCCTGCAGATTTAAGGTCACGCCATGACATATCAATCTTCTATTGGTCACACGCTCTTTGCTTCACTCTCATTCATCCCTCCCATCCATGCCAGCCCACGCCACCCCCTCCTCCCCCTGTCTATCTGATGTTCTCCATGAGCGTCGTTCTCAACTGAGGGCTGCAGAGAGGGAGTGGCGGAAATCGAAAGATCCCACTGACCTTAGTTTGTCCCAGTCACTCCTCTCTTCCCTCTCTGCTAATGTCTTCACTGCTAAAACAACATACTAACACATCAAAATGAACAATTCTAACTCTCACACATTTCAAAACTTTTTCCTCTCTCCTTTGTCCTCCTCCTCCTTCATCAACTGTAACAGCTGATGACTTTGTCACAGTCTTCATAAATAAAACAACCATCAGCCGCCAGTTCTCCACACCACAAACCGACGAACACAATTTAACAGCAAACACACACAAACGCCCTTCCTTCTCTCCACTCTCGGAGGCAGAAGTCTCCAAAATCATCCTTTCCAATCACCCTACTACCTGTCCGCTTGATCCTATCCCTATTCATCTCCTTCAAGCCATTTCTTCTTTGGTTGTACCTGCGCTCACTCACATCATCAACACATCTCTTCACACTGGTACCTTTCCCACAGCATTTAAGTGGGATAACCCCACTGCTTAAGAAATCCACTCTAAACCCAGCAGTTTTAGAAAACTACAGAGCGGTATCCCTTCTTCCATTCACTGCAAAAACACTTGAGTGAGTCTGCTTTTGACACAGTTAACCACCAGATCCTCCTGTCAACCCTCATGACAAAGGGCTTCTCAGGAACCACACTCCAGTGGTTCAAGTCTTACATCTCAGGTAGGTCCTTCGGGGTATCTTGGAGCGGTGAGGTGTCTAAGTCACAACATAAAGCTACTGGGGTACCTCAGGGCTCAGTGCTTGGACCACTTCTCTTGTCCATCTACATGTCATCACTAGGATCTGTCATTCAGAAACATGGCTTTTCTTATCACTGCTATGCTAATGATACACAATTCTACCTCTCATTCTAGCTGATTATTGACGGTAGCTGCTCGCATCTCAGCCTGCCTGACAGATATTTCTTGCAAGATGAAGGACCATCACCTTCAACTCAACCTTGCTTAGACAGAACTGCTTGTGGTTTCAGCCAACCCAACACTTCATCACAACTTCTCCATTCAGCTAGGCTCATAAACCAAAACTCCTTCAAGGACAGCTTGGAGTTTTTGATGTGGAGTGATTGATGATCAGTTAAACTTTACAGACATCATTACTAGAACTGCTCAATTATGCAGATTTGCCTTATACAACATTAGGAAGATCAGGCCTTTCCTATTACACAACTCTTTGTTCAAGCTTTCGTTCTTTTAATTCAGCTAAAGCAGGGGTGCCCAACCCTTTTCCTGGAGATCTACCTATCTGCAGAGTTCAGATTAAACCCCGATCCACCACACCTGTCTGTAATTATCAAGTGCTTCTGAAGATCTTAATTATCTGGCTCAGTTGTGTTTGATCAGGGTTGGAGCTGATCTTTGCAGGAAGGTAGATATCCAGGAACAGGATTGGGCACCCCTGAGCTAAGATGTCACGCCATGTTGTATCAATCTTCTATTAGTCACGTTTTCATGTGATACGAATTCACAGGGCAGAGTTCACAAAACTTGAACTTTGGAACTCAGTGAAATTCGCACGAGCTTGTGTTTCCTGTTTCCCACATTCATATGTTTGGAAGTCAATGGAACGAAAAGTGTAGTGTGACCACTCCTTTATCATTGTTCGACAAATTTCAATTGACATTTTATTTTAATAGGAATTTTTGCAAGAGGACGAAAGATTTCCCCATTCAGATTTCGCAATGGGATCAAGTCAGTCACTCGATTTTACTGTGTTGACCAACTTGGCTTGAAAGTGACTTAAAAGTGCAATCACATTAGTAAAATTTTGCATCCAAAAAGGTCCATTGTCAATAGTGTTGTGACGTATGAAGCTCTGCACACAGAGAAGCCACTTTTAAACCAAGCTTTCTGTTGGTCGACACGGTGAATTTGTGTGAGCAAACTTTGTGTGTGGAACTTTTTCACCCTCATGCTAAACCGTCGATTACACAGATTCCTATAGAAATTAGTGGATTTTCGCCAAGCAACGGTAAATGTGACCTTACTTTAACAGAAACAGAACCCCATTCAGCAAATAACTTGTTCCAATATATCATGAAAAAGAGATAAATAGCATGTTGGTTGTAAAACTCCACTGCAGGGTATGAGAGAGAGCGAGAATAAAAAAGTTTTGGAAAGAATGGGTGACCAGACCCCTCGGGGTACAGCCATCTCTCTCCGTCAATGTGCCACTACTTCCTGTACAGCTCATGACACTCAGCAGGCCACAGCTGGAGCAACAGACAGGGGAGGAATCAATCTACCGTTTCTCTTCTGCATTCTCTCTTTCGCTCATGCTTGCTGTCAGCCCCTGGACTGGCTAGAAATGTGCTAAAAATACACCCGTGGAATAATAAGGTTTGAGTGCCATGCAAAGAGAGAGAAAAATCTATAAAACATGACAGCTAGTGTGAACGTGTATAGAGTGTTCCAGCTGCTGCTGACCATAACCCTCGGGTCGGGCGTTGTGAAATACGCCACTCACACGTGCTTCTTCTGAAATGCTGCACGACTGCTGACTGCCTCAAACCACTCAGGTGAGACAACAGCACTACCGTCGCCATGGTTACCAGGACTTGCCGATGCCTGACAGCCCAACACTCGCTCACTGCATCCCTTCTGCACTAAAACATCACTTAGTGTGACAAAGAGTGATTACAACATTTCAGCAGGCTTTTAGAACTTTTTCTGAAAACATTACTAAGGATTTAAAAAAAAAAAAATTATTTAAAATGAATACAATAGTACAATAAAATGCATATTGCTTGTAGGTTTTACTATCTGTTGTTTAGCTATTACTATTAATAGTCACCTTAATTTCATTAGTCAACAAACTGATAATCACAAGCCCAGACATTCACCTTTAATTTAACTGAACTGCTTGTTACATACCAGCTCACCTAAAGTCATTTCAGTTTCATTCTGAATTGTACAAGCCCAAAATTTGAGTTACTTTGTAACATCCATTGCCACCTGTTTGACCTATTGAGGTCAATTTGCCATTGTGATCATGAGATAATTATTAATAGCACCAAGATAAATAACATACACTATTTAATTATTTACACTGTGCAAATTAAAGATGATTATAATTAAGAATAATATATTTTTATATTTATTTCAAAATATAAAAAGGTTATTTATTTTCTTATATATTCATTCAGTCAGTGGCCATTTTGCTTTTACCCAAAATGTATTTTAAGATTCAAACTATATTTTCTTGATCCTTGATATACATTTTTGTACATACAACTGGACATGTGGACATTTATTCATATCAGCAAAAGGTATCTGCGTAAATAGATGCATTTTAAATTATTGTCATATAAAAATGAATACTTTATACACTATCCTAATGTTTGTGTTTTGGGTTGTTGTTTTTTTCCTTTGTGCTGTTGGATGATTTTTCTGAGAAATCACTGCCTCTCTTTACTTCTTAAAGAAAACGTCCCTGGTTTCTTATATCCATATATTAATAATAATACTCATTTTTTATAAAGTCTCTTATAATATTTTTTATTAGTTAGTAGATTAATAGATTGTAATATTTAATATTTTAAACTTGCATTTGGGATCCATGATCTGCATGTCAAAGCCTATGAACGCATTCCTCTAAACTACCTTGGCAAATAAACCAGCGTTCGTCATCTTTTTTTTTTTTTTTTTTAATTTAAATTAAAAGGTCTTGGCTCTGCCTGTGCTGTTTAGGCAGACAAATCCTGGCAGCTGCTCTGAATTAGAGCTTCCGTAATACAGCTAGATACAGCAGAGAGACTGAATATTTCCTCGTTTTCTATTCATTGACTGTGCTGACCCCACATAACGGAACAGACCGAACTGCTGAGTGGTCTACTGACAGATAACATTTTTATGTGCAGGTAAGTGTATCTCTAGATACTTTTTTGTACATTACACATGTGTGACTCCATTACCATTTCACATCTGAATGTCCTTTTGCCACTATAGTTCAAGAGTATGCAACTGTGTGTGAAATGAACACATGGGTTGTTCCTGCCAAGCCAGCAATAATAAGGCTAATGCTTCCGGAGGAGTTGTCCAGCTCTGCATTAGGTCTAGATGGGCTCATTGATTTAGAGCTAAGAGGCTGGGTCGGACCAGCCCCAGCGCTTACAAACACACACGGCATCCTGTCCCAAACCAAGCCTCTTATCTCCCCAATGCAATTACAGCTGGTGAGAGTGCATTTTCAGGAAGGGGGAGGGAGGGGTAATGAGGTCTCAGCTAACGCCACTCCTATAGACGGCCCTCAGACCATCCGCCACACCCACGGTGCTCACGAGGTAAATCAGTGCATTACTGCATTACTGAGGGCGGAAATGCATCTATTGAAGTTTCAAGGGAGAGGGTGCATGTGGACGATAATGGAGTAATGCAGGGAGAGAGAGAGAGAGAGAGAGAGAGAGAGAGATAAAGTGGCAGGAGACGAAAAGAAGTGAGATGAGAGAGCAGAGACAAAGAAAAAGATAAAGTACATTCACGCAGCAACAGAATGCTATTGTCAGCAGTTCAAAGTATTTGGGGATTCCTTTTTTAACATAATGAAAGTAAAATTTTACTTGTTAAATTTACTAAAATAATAATATATAATAAATATATAATAAAATAATATAATAATATTAATAATATATATATTATTATTATATATATTAATATTAATAAGATAGTTACTTTTAAAATTATTGCTGATTCAATTTTTTTACTATATATATATATATATATATACAGTGCTCAGTGTAAATGAGTACACCCCCTTTGAAAAGTAACATTTTAAACAATATCTCAATGAACACAATTTCCAAAATGTTGACAAGACTAAGTTTTAGATAACATCTATTTAACTTATAACATGAAAGTAAGGTTAATAATATAACTTAGAGAACAAAATATTCAGTTTTACTTAAATTAGGGTGATGCAAAAATGAGTACACCCCACTGAAAGTCTCTGGAGCAAAGCTAAATTTTAGAATACAAATGTCTAATTTAACAAGAATTCAACCACAGGTGTGTCTAATTATTCATTACACAGGTGTCCAGCAGACAGTTGACTATAAAAGGGTGTTAAAACCCCTTTCCATTTCATGCTTTCAGCAATGGCACCACATGGAAGAGAAATGTCACAAGACCTGAGAAAGAAAATAATTTCTTTACACCAGAAAGGTGAAGGCTACAAGAAGATCAGCAAAGCTTTACTTATCAGTCAGAGTACTGTAGCAAAAGTGGTACAAAAATTTAAAAAAGATGGAACTGCAACCATCTCACAGAGATGTCCAGGTCATCCACGGAAGTGAACACCTCGACAGGAGCGTCTTCTGATGAGAAGGGTTGAAGAAAATCGGCATGCAAATTCACTGCAGTTATCTAAAGAAGTAGAAAGCCAAACTGGGGTGACTATTTCCCGTGACACAATACGCCGTACACTGCAGAGGAATGGCATGCATGGGTGCCGTCCACGAAAGAAGCCTCTCCTAAAGCCCAGGCACAAAAAAGCCTGCCTAGAGTTTGCCAGGGCCCATGCTGACGAAGATGAAGACTACTGGGACTCTATACTCTGGAGTGATGAGACCAAGATAAATGTTTTTGGAACTGATGGCTTCAAAACTGTATGGTGTCGCAAACGTGAGGAATACAAAAAAAACTGAAAAATGCATGGTGCCTACAGTGAAAGATGGTGGTGGCAGTGTCCTTATGTGGGGCTGCATGAGTGCTGCTGGTGTCGGGGAGCTGCATTTCATTGATGGCATCATGAATTCACAGATGTACTGCTCTATACTGAAAGAGAAGATGCTACCATCACTCCGTGCCCTTGGTCGTCGTGCACTTTTCCAACATGACAATGATCCTAAACACACATCTAAGGCCACTGTTGGATTTCTGAAGAAGAACAGGGTGAAAGTGATTCACTGGCTCCTGATCTGAACCCAATCGAACACCTATGGGGAATTCTGAAGAGACAAGTTGAGCATCACTCTCCATCCAGCATCCAGTCTCTAAAAGAGGTCATTCTTGAAGAATGGAAAAAGACAGATGTTGCAAAATGTCGCCAACTTGTTCATACCTAGAAGACTTGGTGCTTTCATTAAAAATCATGGAGGCCATTCAAAGTACTAGATGTAGTAGTTTTTGTTGTGGGGTGTACTCATTTTTGCATCACCCTAATTTGAGTAAAACTATATATATATATATATATATATATATACACACACACACACACACTACCAGTCAAAAGTTTGGAATCTGTAAGATTTTTAATGTTTTTAAAAGAAGTTTCGTCTGCTCACCAAGGCTGCATTTATTTAATTAAAAATACAGTAAAAACAGTAATATTGTGAAATATTATTACAATTTAAAATAACTGTTTTCTGTTTGAATATATTTTATAAAGTCATTTATTCCTGAGATCAAAGCTGAATTTTCAGCATCATTACTCCAGTCTTCAGTGTCACATGATCCTTCAGAAATCATTCTAATATGCTGATCTGCTGCTCAAGAAACATTTATTTTGTACAATTGTACAAAATATTTGTGTACAATATTTTTTTTTCAGGATTCTTTGATGAATAGAAAGTTCAAAAGAACAGCATTTATTTGAAATATAATCTTTTGTAACATTATAAATGTCTTTACTGTCACTTTTCATCGATTCAATGCATCCTTGCTGAATAAAAGTATTAATTTCTTTAATTTCTTTAAAAAAAAAAAAAAAAAAAAATTCTTACTGACCCCAAACTTTTGAACGGTAGTGTATAATGTTACAAAAGCTTTGTATTTCAGATAAATGCTGTTCTTTTGAACTTTCTATTCATCAAGGAATCCTGGAAAAAAAGTACGCAACTGTTTTCAACATTGATAATAATCATAAATGTTTCTTGAGCAGCAAATCAGCATATTAGAATGATTTCTGAAGGATCATGTGACACTGAAGACTGGAGTAATGATGCTGAAAATTTAGCTTTGCCATCACAGGAATAAATTACTTTATAAAATATATTCAAACAGAAAACAGTTATTTTAAATTGTAATAATATTTCACAATATTACTGTTTTTACTGTATTTTTAATTAAATAAATGCAGCCTTGGTGAGCAGATAAAACTTCTTTTAAAAACATTAAAAATCTTACAGATTCCAAACTTTTGACTGGTAGTGTGTATGTATGTATATATATATATATATATATATATATATATATTTATGAAGACTTCAGATGCAAAAGTCTCTCAGTGCCATCTGAATTTTTCTTCTAAAATGAGCATTTTTATCAAGCTTGTATGTTTAGGGTCAGTAATTTCACTCTAATGGCAATGAAAAGGACCTATTAATTGCCATTAGAGTGAAATTACTGACCCTAAACATACAAGCTTGATAAAAATGAAAAATTCAGAAAAAAGAAAATTTCAGATGGCACTTTTGCATCTGAAGTCTTCACATATATATATATATATATATATATATATATATCCCTCTACCGTATGGTGTGGTCATATGGCAACATACTCTTTGTGTTCATTTCCTTGCCACTGTCTCTTACCACTGAAGAGAACATTCTCGTTTTTTTTGTTGGTAAGAGAAGACCTTAGTTTAGCCAATGATGTGCTTTGGTTAAGTTACATAACATGCAGTTTTTTTCTGTGGCGCGATTTTTGACAGACTGCCGTCTCTTGTTGGTGGTTGCTGAAAGCAAACTAAAACGTCAGTAACAAACAAAGACCAGCCCATGTCACATTCACAAAAAAATTGGTAACATCATCTCAGGTAAGCTATGATGACATATTCACCACTCAAAAAAGTTTTTATGAAATTAGTTTTAGGTAAATCGTTAAAATGTCTGTGTTGCCAAGCGGCAACACTGTGCAATAGTGGAATGACATTATTGTAATAGTTTAGCTAGCTATCAAAGGTCAGCTGCAGTCTGTTAAGCTGTAACAATAACAACATTAATGCTACTGATATAATGTTGATTAGTCGTATGTTAAGGACTGCCAAGGCATTTGTATTATGGATAAAATCAACATCGGAGACCTGCCTGCCCACTGCCACCACAGCCAGTACTACTGGCCTACCATGGTGTCTCAAAAAGGAAGGTGCAAGTGGCTGTAAGTGTATTGTTAGGGTGAAGTGTACCTGTGCCTCACCTCTGAAAAAAACTGCTTTGTGAAGTTTCGTACAGAAAAAAGGTGAAGTTTCAAGGATTATGGGGGGCTCATGTTAATAAGCTTCCTCTCATAAGATTGCATAATGTCGAATTTCCATGAACAGCAATGTTTTTGGTTTTATGTCAATGTTTTATGATACATGATGAACAGTATTATATTTGTTTTTAACTGTATAAATTTGCAATTTAAATAATATTCATAAAAAAATGAAATTCAAACAATATAAAGCATTATTTAGCAAAAAAGAATGGAATAAATAAAAGCACAAGATGTTGGAAAGTATGTATAAGGTGTCGTTTATAATTACTGTTAAAGCTTATAATAGCACTAATTGAATCAATAGAAACAACATTTTTGAGGAAAAATATTAACTATGAGTAAACTTACATTTATTCTAAGTTATTTCCACTATTGTATGTTGTTGCCGTATGGCAACATATCATAAAGTACCTTAAAATAATATATTTTTTCCATTTTTATTTTTTTTTTTACAGCACTTCAAGTTAAGCCATACTAAGAAAAGAAAAACAGTCAAATATTTTTTTCTATAGGTCTATCATAATGCGTGCCATAGAGGGTTAAATATATTTCACTAAATATATTACATAATATTCTTTGAAATAATTTTTTAATAAAAGTTTTGAGAAAAAAAAAAAAAAACGTTTTGGAACTCTTATTATTAAGTGTGAATTTAAAAAAAAAAAAAAGCATGCTTCTACTCTGTGCAGGGTTTCTCTCATCAGTGAGTTGGGAGCAGGAAATAGAAAACTTTGTTGTAAAATCTATGTTATTCCAATCCACTCACACATGCTATTCCAGACCAGTTTCTATATAGGACTATTGTTGTTGACAGAGAAAAAGAAACTATTTGATAGTCACTTTGCTTAGAAAATATGGTTGTCGATCCCAAATATTGACAGCATGATTGTAGTCAAAGTGATGAGTCAGGAGTGAGACAGGAACAGTCATCCAACACATAAAAAGAGTGAAGAGAGAGATGGGGCAAGCTAGAGGGTGAAAGATTTGAAAAGAGAAATGTAGGAAGAGAAAGAGAGAATCGTCATCATGACTGATGAGATAATTACTTCAGGCCATTTTCCCCCGCTGTTTTGCATTATACAATACCTTGCAATACCACAGCTAATTATATCCTATCATCTGATGTTTTTGGTAAATTGGGGTCCCCTCATCCAGTTTTACCCTTTTTACCTAGTTTTACCCTCTTTATTAGGGAAACCTTAATGTAAACTACTAGTTTAGAGCTTCACATTTTTCAAAGAACATACAGTATGGTTTTAAAACTGTCACAGTGCTATAGGATGTTGTGGGTGGTTATCATGCCGATGCCATGCAGTTTATAAGATGTTTTGAGTGTTGTTTTTTTTAGCATATAGAAGCCCTGTTAGTGTCTGTTTCTATGGGCTGGAATGGTCAAATCTGGTCCGTTACCACTCAAGAGCAAGTTGACAATTTAGTTATTCAAATGTATGAATATCTATGTCTGCAATAGACAATAGCAGATGATTTTCACATCTGCTATTGTGATAATTCTGCATATGTATCAATATACATATATATACACAAATAGCACATTCTCATTCTCATCTGGAATTTATAGCTTGGTGGTTTTTACAACCATAGGCTGCACAATGCTGTGATATTTTCAATGAAAATTCATTGATTTGTTAGTGTGAATGATGAACAGCTTCATGTTAACCTTTCCAAGATGGCAGATGCGCCAACATGTCTGGAGCGGTCGAATGTGGAGTATATATATCTATGGTTTTTAGTGCATAACAATGCACTTTAGGGTGTTATGTGATTCACTTAAGACAGGACACTATAGGTAAAACATTATTTTTCCATGCAGTGATCAGTTTTAAGATTTTGCCTCTATAACATGCCTCTATAACATTCTTTCAGATTAGTGAAAAGAATGATATAGAGAAACGTGGAAAGAAAACATCCAAAATACACATTTAAGTGTTTATTATTATTATTATTATTATTACACTTTATCTATTTGTGTATGTAGATTTCAATAAGTTAAATGTCTTTAAAGGCCATTTTCTCAAAATGAATGTATTGCACTGAGCCTGAAGTACTTCACTTCATTAGCAGTTATAGACCAAATCTTCCAGTTTTCACTTCAGTAGCACTTACATACACCAAACCTTCCAGTTTTATTCTATATGCTGAAGGCTTTACAGAGGGATTTGTTCATATCATTCTTAAGGTTTATATAACATTTTCTTCTTAAAGTGTGTTTTTTTTTTTTTTTTTTTTTCTGGCTGTTGTTTCTGATATATTGAGTATTAAAAAGAGACGATGCACAGTAACCCTATTGTAATTGTTAAGATTATTTTTATTATTATTATTCTGCCGTAAAACTGATCATGCAGACCAAACCATAAGGCCTAGAGACTTGAAACCTGGCCAGATGGTAGGTCTCAATTTGGGGAGAGCCTAACAAGGTATAACCCCGATTGGCCAATAGGGGGTGCTACAGTGACCAACAACACGAAACTGCTCATAACTCCTAGACCATTTGTCGTACACTCAAGTGTCAGATTTCCGCCATTTTTAATTTTCTGAAAAATCAGCTTTTTCGAACTTCTCAAAGGCCGTTTGTCTGATTCACTCGAAACTTGATATACATCATCTAGAGACCCTCCTAGCAAAAAGTGTCATACAAAAAAAAAAAAAAAAAATTAGGAGATATACCACTTGGTGGCACTATAATACGAAAAAACATAAAAACAGCTATAACTACGCAACTGTTAATCCAGTTGACTTGAAAATTGGCATACGCTGTCTTTGTCCGAGTTGCCTTGATGATTAATGATAACATTCGTGTATCTCAAAAAACATGGCTGCCATCAGCCTATAAACTTTGAGCACCTCTAAGACCAGGTTAACAGAGTCTGATCGGGACGAAAGTTGGTGGGCCTGTTTAACTCATGACCCTAGAGGTCTGTGCGAAGTTTGAAAGAAAACAGCCTCTGGATGGCGCAGTCGTGTTTTAGACCCTATATATCAAACAGCATATCACACATACACACAATATTCATATCATAATCTCCTCATTCTGAACAACTTTGCCTCAAGAACCACTGCTGTCAATCAAATTGTTGGCATGCACTGTCCAAGTTGCCATGATGGTAAAGCGATTGTCCACTTGGTGGCGCTATAACAGGAAAAAACATGAAAATGGCTATAACTATGCAGTCGTTAGTCCGATTGACTTTTGAAAATTGGTCTTGGTCAAAGGTGCCATGAATGTCTATGAGGACCTTCGCGTCTCTCAAAAAACATGGCTGCCATTGGCCTATGAAATTTGAGAACCTGTTAGACCAGGTTAACGGAGGCCAATCAAAAAGAAACTTGGTGGGCCTGTTTGACTCTTGACTCTAGTGGTCTGTGTGAAGTATGAAAGAAATCGGCCACTCACACATAAACAATATTCATAGCAAATTTTGAATCTCCTCATTCTCTATAACTTTGTCTTAAGGTCCTAGGTATTTCATTCAACCTCAAAACCACTGCAGTACAATTCTCTAGATTTTTTAGGTCAATAATTATGAAAAACTGTTAAACTTTACCATTTGGATATCCATAACAGGATCATTGAGCCATTGACCATCTCCAAATGTACCCAAAAGCCTATAAATCTTAAATGCTTTCGTGTCAGCCTAGACGCTAACACCATAGATGGCAAAAAGGTAATACACTTAATTAAAACCCGATAAATGCTACTTGCAGCTTTAATTTACTTTGTTACTCGTACTTAAGTAAATTTTTCAATATATAGGCTGTCTGTACTACTTTATCAGAGTATTATTTTCAAGAATATTTTACTTATACTTCACTATATTCAAAAGCATCATACTTTTTACTCTACTACATTTCATAAAAACATATTGTTCTTCATTATTTCGAACTGAAGAAATTGACACCCAAATTAGTGTACAAGCTGATTCTTTTCAATGAACCTGTTGAATTGGTTCACAAATCAAACTTGTAGGAACCGTGGACGAACCAGACAAATGAATCATTCAGATGATTCTTTCAAAACATAATTCCAGAAACCCAAGCTCAGAGAATCTAATTTTCGGCTCCAGTCCGTCTACAGAACAACCCCCTTGCTAGGTACTTTTATGGCACCCATGCTTCCTGACTGAAGGAAAGGTGGCAAACCTAAGCCAAAAAAGACAACAATTTAAGCCACCAGAAGATAAAGAGTCTTTGATCTCCAGATTTTGATCCCTATGAATGACACAGAAAAACTCAGAGACACAAATAAACTGTATCAAATTGTTCCAAACAATTTTAAACGGACTTATCAAACATCTTTTAACTGCATACATTTTATATCATGTCTACACATGCTACATGTGACCCGTTATGTTTTAGAACACCCACAACTCATGTAACTATTGAATGGTTGAATGAAAGTATTTCTTGTCTGATATGTTTTTAAATCTCTTTTTCTCATTTAAATCATGGCTTGAATGAAATCTGTGTAAAATGTATCATATTCCATTTGATAGAAATTATGTCTAAACGGTACTCTCTGCCGAAGCCGGCAATTCCAGAGACCGGAAATAACGCTTATTTTATGATTGGGGGTGGAGAAAAGCCACCTTTGAAACAAGACGATATCTGATAGGTCAGAACTCCTCACAGAGGTGGGACAAACACCTAAGTTTAAATAGTCACATCACAAGACAAAGAAGTCCTTCACATTTAAAGTCGACAAGCAAGTACCTCCAGATTCTAAAGTTGAACTGGTGCAATAAATTAATGATTCATGGTTTGTTCAGGTCAGGTTTTTTGAAGTGCATATTTTGCTAGAAATCATGCTCATCATTTCATTCTCTCTTAAAACTCTTTCTCTCTCATTTCCTTTCTTTCTGCAACATGTATGAATGTTTGTGTGTGTGTGTGTGTTTGTGTTAGATTAGTTTGTGTTAGAATAATCAATAAAGTCTCTTGTAGATTTTAAAAGATAGTGTCTTGTATTATGTGCTCGAAAATGTAATGTCTTAAACTGTCGATCCTGTTACTTAGCTATTAATTTGTGTTTTCACAATAGTTGGATATTCACATCCGTTACAAGAGCTTATTACGATCCGAGCAGATGAACGCTGGACGATTCAGTTGCTCGGTCGTAAACTAAATGACTCTTTATAATTCCATATAAATTAATTATTTCATTTGAGCTGATTTTGGTCGTACAAACTGAATGATTCATTCATGAATTGGACTGATTTGATTGCAGCTGTTATTTAACAAGCATGACAACTCACTAATTCAATGATCCGGTCTCCAGGTTCACTGAACTGTTCATGTCTGACTCAAAATGAGCCAAGAGCCGGGACTCGAGTGTGAACACGACTATTGGCACGAAAAGTAAGTTACTTATGATGAATTTCAGTTTTGATTATTGTAAATGAAAATCGGCCATGTCAGTTATTTGTGAACTAAATCTGTTGAAAAAAGGCGAGGTGTTTAAGACGATAGTATGAAATGGACGTCAATTTATGTGTGTCACATCTATGTGGAAAGCTACTTTAAAACTATAAATAACTTTAAAATATTGTAAATTAAAAAACGGTTAGTTCCTGTCCTTGATTCTGATTTGTCAATAGCTGTGTTTTATTCACGATAAAACACGGCTATGACCGCTTCACCCAACGGTTCTGAACCGTTCAACACCCTTAGCAACCACTCTTAGCAACGTGAACTGTATGATCTCAATTGATATTGTTCATTGAAGCTTACTGTATTATGTAGAAGAGTGTTGTGAGAAAAAGATCGAGTGAGCGAGTTTATTACCTGCATTCAGATTTAGCATTTTCCTTCAGGTCAGTCCTATGTTCATAATAAAAAATCTGTTTAAATGTCTGATGTATTAAAGCATTTGTCAGTTGCATCTTGTTCCGTGTTCACAACAATTCAGCTTTAGTGAAAGTTTACTTCATGAAAGTTGCATTGATACATATTTTTGGCTTTAATATTTGTATTGTGTGGTAACAGTTTTATAAAAGCAATAAGGTACTCGAGGCTAGTGCTGTATTGTGAATAAGTTATGGCTGAAGGGGTTGCAGGCACTCCGCTTCATGTCATGCCTAACAACACCCTTCAGCTGTGACTTATTCACGAAACAGCACAGCCTCTCGTACCTTATTGCTTACTTAATGCCCATGCATCTTCCCCGCTGTAACAGTTTCAAATGATCTAAAACTATAGTAGCCTATGTTTGCATAGCGTTCTTCTTAAAATTTTGCCACATATATTGTTTATTTTTATTTGTCACCATACCTGTCACAACCACCAGCTCAGTCACCTTCCCCGCACTACATCTCCCAGCATTCCTCCTGTTCTACACCTGCACTCACTCATCAATCACCGGCACCTGCAAACCATCACCCTCGTTAACACTCATCAGCACTCCCTATATAAGCAGTCACCATCCTCACCACAGTTGTCTGGTCTTGTCTATAACAAGCTACACAGACCCAATTCTAGGACTTACCAAAGTGCTTCTTATATATTCACCTGAGAGATTTACCTGATGTTCCTGATCCATCATCTGTCTTTTGTCTGTCTTCATCTGCTACCTTTCATTGTTGTCTTCCTGGATCCTCCGTTCATCAGCCTTCATCACCTTGTCACCTGAACCAGCAACACAGTCACAACCAGCTAAGTCTACAATCATCTGCCATATTCCTCACCTGTTGCATTCCCACTCTGTTCTTCCTTAAACTGCAATAAAGACTTATTTTGTACCTACCTAGTCTGTCCTCTTCTGTGTACATGACAATACACTTACACCTTTATAAGGTTATTTTGTCATTTAACATCAGAGTCTGAAAGCCCCTCCACTACGTAATTAAAGGGTTTGTTCACCCAAAAATCTCCTACGCAGTTGACGTAGTGAACACAGTGCAAAGCTTCGTCTGAATGCCGGCTCAGTAAAGTATTCTCGTCGCTTCATAAAATATCTTCCTTTCATGTTCTAAAGATGAACGAATGTCTTGTGGGTTTGGAACGACATGAGGGTGAGTAATTAAAGGCACAACATGTAAGATTTTTGCAGTAAAATATCCAAAAACCACTAGGCCAGTGTTATATATTTTGTTCAGTTGAGTACTTAAAATATCCAAAATGTTTCCAACTATTTGTAAGTCATGAAGAAATCATTTTTTAACCAAGTATACAGGACGTGTCTGGGAATCGCCTGTCAGTGGTGTCATATCTGCGTTACCCTTGGTTTCTGGTTTTATTTTGTAGAAACCATGGAAACACCAAAGACGCTTTAATATATTACGTTTTATTAGACAAGGGAACAACTGTTTGGTTAGATTTATAGACAAAACAAATTATTGTTATATAGCTCAATACGTTAAGTCTTATTGTTTAAATCTAGTTTTCTTGATTTTCCGAGAGTACCGCGCTTTTACCATGCCTTAGACAAAAACACTATTTTGTCAAGTAGCTAGGTAATACAGCATTTACTCCATCATACAATACGTTTTAAAATTAATTGCATGCCATTTATCAACACAAGCCACCCAGCATTTATTACTGATCGATCTAAAATCGATCTTGCTTACTGCAGAGTGCAACAAGTGTCTCATAGCAGCCGCCGAGCGAACGCAGAGTAACGTTATAACATTTTCAACACAGTCAAATGTATCTAATATGATTAACAGTGCTGTTACCTCATACACTTGACCGGAAGAAGCGGACTGGGTCATAATAAAAGTTCCGCTGCTCGCGAGTTGTGTGTCGCATTCGTCTCTCATTAGCAATCGCTCTAGCGGCCTCGTTCCGCTCCAACAGCACTCGCCTTGCTCTGCTTCATACTACAGTAACGTTAATAATCTCATCCATGAATATGATTTCTGCCCGAGTCCCGTCCCGATTCTTATCCACTGACTGTGAGGTGAAGACGACATCTCCCAAGATTACACGCTCAAACTTGGCGTCATCAAGCTATGCCTTTGTTTTGAATAGCGACCTCTAGCGATGAAAAATCTACATATTGTTGCTTTAATGACAGAATTTTCATTTTTGGGTGAACTAACCCTTTAAAGCTGTGACAGCTGAGTGCATGCAGTGTCCAACATTCTACACTTTGTTTTTTTTCTGTTAATTTAGTGCATCATTCAGGTATTTAAAGTGTACTTTTTCTTTTAAGAATTTTCAATGTGAACACACTATTTATACTTAAAAACGTCATAGAATAGTGCATAAGTTTGTGAATTGGGATGCACCTACTGTCTTTGAATAGTACTTTTTACTTTTAATATTCAAGTACATAAACTCAATACAATACAACTCTAATTTGTTAATAAAATGAAACAAGAATTTTAAACCTGGATTTATACAACGTTCATATTTCTGTTCCGGAAATGTATGCAAATAAGTGCATATGTAATTATAGATAATGCCTCATTTGAATATTTAATCATAACATTTCAGAAAACTTGTAATACAAAAAAAATTGTCTTAATGTACTGTGATTAATCGACTGGGGAAGTATGGTGGTATCTATCATGTAAAAATTTTATCCTATTCACCTGTGTTGTCTTGCCTTAAATATAATCAGCCTATTCTCATGAAAATGCATATTGTAAAATATGATTTTCTGGCCTTTAGATTAGGCTGAAGTTCCTCCTTCAATGTAAATTTATATATATATTTTCTAAAATTTCATTACTAACTGGGTGATCATTGAACGAGTAGTAGTAGGCCTAGTAGTGTTCTGTCATGCAAGAACAGCCTAATCAATTCGTCGTAGAACAAAATTACCATCTAATCACAATTCATTATCGATTAGCGAAGGAGCGCTCTCTCGTGCTCTCTCTCTCTCTTTCTTGCGCACAATCAGTTCTCCTTGCGCCTGAATGGTCAAATGCACACAAAGTTGTCAAAATGTCCATCGTGTGGAGTATCTCACATAAACACAGTCAGTTATGGCTTAAGTGGACGTAAACAGGTGTGTGAAAACAGGATATACAGTGCTCAGTGTAAATGAGTACACCCCCTTTGAAAAGTAACATTTTAAACAATATCTCAATGAACACAAAAACAATTTCCAAAATGTTGACAAGATTAAGTTTAATATAACATCTGTAATGTAGGGAGCGGGGAAACGGAGTTGGAGATCCACGTGCAGGCTTTATTCATAAGAGCGTAGTCGTACAGGTAGTAGGTCAAACACCAGCAAACAGTAATAAGAAGGCAAGGCAAAAGAGTAATCCAATACACAGGCAATCGTCAAGGCAGGCAGCAAACGATCAAAAACAAGAAATCAGTCCAGGGTCAAAAAACACAGGCAAGGCGAAGCAGAACAAGGAAACCAGGAAAACGGGATAACATACGACTAAACAATACTCAGCCATGTGTGTGTGTTAGAGTGCAGCTTATAAAGTGTCACTAATGGGAAACAGATGTGAGTGTGTGATTAGTTCCTAGATGGGGAATTGTGGGAATTGTGTCCATATAACCAAGTTGATGAACACAGAAGCAGGGCACATGTAACAGAGCCCCCCCTCAAAGAAGTGGCTTCCAGACACTCCTAAACAGTCCAGGAGGGAGGTGGAGTGGAGGCGATACAGGGGGCGGGATGGAGGGCCAGGTCCGTGGAAATGAAGACGGCCTGGAAACTGAAGCAGGGCAGACGACCAGGGCGAAGAAGGCTGGACAGACAGCCAGGTAGACAGGTATCTCGGCTGAGGGCTCGGGAAGATCATATGAGTCGTGACGAGGCTCCGGAAGATCATACGAGTCGTGGTGATGCTCCGGAAGATCAGATGAATCGTGGTGATGCTCTGGAAGATCAGACGAAACATGACAGGGCTCTGGTGAGGGAATTACTGGGTTTGGAGGTGCGGAGAGTATCGGGGTTGCGATAATCAGAATGGAAGGCATAGAACTTTGCAATAGTACAAGCTCCGTTGCCACCGGAGCTTGTTGAAGTTGTCCCTCCCCCATAAAATTCTTTGGGTTCTTAAAGTTCTTTCTCCCCCACAGTGAACGATGAACCACACAAAATTAAGGCATAGCCCATAAAGTCTCTTAGACTGCAATTGAACTTCCCTTCAGGAAACCGGATTTTATGGGCTCATTTAGGCCAAAACGGAAAATGTCCTTCAAAGCCACATTGTCAAATGGAACTTGAAAAGATAACTCACAGAATTGGTGAACCAATGGTTCCATGGTTGGACTGGAAATGCTCATAAAAGCCACTGGATCTTGGTAGGGCTGAGTATTCTGTAATGTAGGGAGCGGGGCAACGGAGTTGGAGATCCACGTGCAGGCTTTATTCATAAGAGCATAGTCATACAGGCAGTAGGTCAAACACCAGCAAACAGTAACAAGAAGGCAAGGCAAAAGAGTAATCCAGTACACAGGCAATGGTCAAGGCAGGCTGCAAACGATCAAAAACAAGAAATCAGTCCAGGGTCAAAAAACACAGGCAAGGCAAAGCGAAGCAGAACAAGGAAAACAGGATAACATACGACTAAACAACACTCAGCCATGTGTGTGTTAGAGTGCAGCTTATAAAGTGTCACTAATGGGAAACAGATGTGAGTGTGCGATTAGTTCCTAGATGGGGAATTGTGGGAAATGGAGTCCATATAACCAAGTTGATGAACACAGACCCAGGGCACATGAAACAACATCTGTTTAACTTATAACATAAAAGTAAGGTTAATAATATAACTTAGATTGCACATTTTTCAGTTTTACTCAAATTAGGGTGATGCAAAAATGAGTACACCCCACAACAAAAACTACTACACCTAGTACTTTGTATGGCCTCCATGATTTTTAATGACAGCACCAAGTCTTCTAGGCATGGAATGAACAAGTTGGCGACATATTGCAACATCTGTCTTTTTCCATTCTTCAAGAATGACCTCTTTTAGAGACTGGATGCTGGATGGAGAGTGATGCTCAACTTGTCTCTTCAGAATTCCCCATAGGTGTTCGATACTTGGCCACTGAATCACTTTCACCCTGTTCTTCTTCAGAAATCCAACAGTGGCCTTAGATGTTTGTTTAGGATCATTGTCATGTTGGAAAAGTGCACGACGACCAAAGGCACGGAGTGATGGTAGCATCTTCTCTTTCAGTATAGAGCAGTACATCTGTGAATTCATGATGCCATCAATGAAATGCAGCTCCCCGACACCAGCAGCACTCATGCCACCACCATCTTTCACTGTAGGCACCATGCATTTTTCTTTGTATTTCTCACCTTTGCGACGCCATATAGTTTTGAAGCCATCAGTTCCTAAAACATTTATCTTGGTCTCATCACTCCAGAGTATAGAGTCCCAGTAGTCTTCATCTTCATCAGCATGGGCCCTGGCAAACTCTAGGCAGGCTTTTTTGTGCCTGGGCTTTAGGAGAGGCTTCTTTCGTGGACTGCACTCATGCATGCCATTCCTCTGCAGTGTACGCCGTATTGTGTCATGGGAAATAGTCACCCCAGTTTGGCTTTCTACTACTTTAGATAACTGCAGTGAACTTGCAATGCCGATTTTCTTCAACCCTTCATCAGAAGACACTCCTGTTGAGGTGTTAACTTCCGTGGACGACCTGGACGTCTCTGTGAGATGGTTGCAGTTCCATCTTTTTTAAAGTTTTGTACCACTTTTGCTACAGTATTTTGACTGATAAGTAAAGCTTCTTCTTGTTGCCTTCACCTTTCTGGTGTAAAAAAATTATTTTCTTTCTCAGGTCTTGTGACATTTCTCTTTCATGTGGTGCCATTGCTGACAGCATGAAATGGAAAGGGGTTTTAATACCCTTTTATAGTCAACTGTCTGCTGGACACCTGTGTAATGAATAATTAGACTCACCTGTAGTTGAATTCTTGTTAAATTAGACATTTGTATTCTAAAATTTAGCTTTGCTCCAGAGACTTTCAGTGGGGTGTATTAATTTGTGCATCACCCTAATTTGAGTAAAACTGAAAATTTTGTTCTCTAAGTTATATTATTAACCTTACTTTCATGTTATATGTTAAACAGATGTTATATGAAACTTAGTCTTGTCAGTATTTTGGTAATTGTTTTTGTGTTCATTGAGAGATTGTTTAAAATGTTACTTTTCAAAGGGTGTACTCATTTACACTGAGCACTGTATATATATATATATATATATATATATATACACACACACATATACACACACACACACACACACACACACATATATATATATATATATATATATATATTATTATTATTATTATTATTATTATTTTCAATATATATATTTTTTTTTCATTAAACTATTTTATGTTTGTTATATTAATTATAAGTCTGGCTGCCGGCCACATGATTTAAGGTTTATTTCTGTAGCACAAACAGCAGACATACATTTTTCTACAGTCCTTATGGTTTGTTCAAATCCCAAAACCATCTACATATGAGCAATGGTAGGCCTATAATAGTGATGCCCTACCAAACACCAATAACAACATTTATGGATGTGCATGTCTATATGGTTATATTATAACAGAATATTTTACTTTTCATGCATGCAAAAATATTTAAAGCACAAATATAGCCAATATATATGTGGCCACACCAGTACCCATAGATGTCCTGACAACATTCCTTAAGGACTTATTCAGCTGCCACACACCATTTATAGCACTGATTTTTCTTTGTGTATTAAGCCCAAGTCTGTAACTGAAATACATGAATACATTCTGGTCTGGGTGTAAAAAATAAAGCCCCACTTGGTCAGCCACTTAGTTTGCTGAGTTCATTCAAACAACACTGATAGATACTAAAACTGTCAAACCCCACTGCAGTTCTTCACTGTCTGTCAATACCTCACACTCTGAAGAACCTCGCTCACTACTACTGCTTCAAATGAGGCACTATAAAGGCTTTCAGAGTGCTAAATAAAGCTAGAGGCGACTTATCAGAGGACTAACAGAATAAAAGCATATAAAAGGGAAAAAATGTTGAGAGAAAAGAGGGAAAGAGAGATGAGCAGAGATAATGAAGAAGGAGTCTTCCTTTGGCTGAGTGCTAGCCTTGCTGCTTCCAGTAAAAGCCGTCCGTCTTCACAATCAATAGTACCATAATTTCACTGCAGTAATTGCCGCTTATGTTGAGAAACGATAGTAAATCATTAGCTGGTGAGCCCAGCTATAGGCTCACGGGAGCTGGAGAGGAGATGGTGACAATCGCTAATAAGGTCAGCTGTGGCAGCTTAACACTTACTGAAATTCCCATTCACTGAACCACCACTGAGTCTTTCTCACTTTGAGTAGAAAAAAATGACAGGCCACATGAGTGGGAGCAGAAGATTGAGCCTGATACATTATTGCTGCTATTATCAATGTGTGATTTCACAAACAAAACTGTGAGATAACATTGCAACTACAGTCGTGGTACTAATAGCAGACTGTTTTAATAACTGTAATTCTGTCATTAAAATTTTATTACTATAATTTCAGCATGTACGTAGCTGCATGGATTTAATTATACATCATTAAAAATTATATTTAAATATAAATATAGTATTTAATATACTACCATTCTAAAGTTTAGGATCAGTAAGAATTAAGCATTTTTAATAAGAATTAAATTTATCACAAGGGACAGTTGTTACATCTGTCAGCTGCGGATGCAATTATTTGTTTGAGTCTACGAATCTGTTCGTGTCTATAAATCTGTTCCTGAGCCTGTTCGAGTCTGCGTCTGAGTCTGTTCCTGAGTCTGTTCCTGAGCCTGTTCGAGTCTACGAATCTGTTCCTGAACCTTGTTTAGGAAGTAAAGTAACCTGCTCATGCATTTTCGCCGATTGTAATGTATTTACTTAACACATGTAAGAGATGATAGTGTTGATGATTTACCTTAGATTCAAGCAGGAGTGAGCCTGCAGTGTATTCGCGTTTTGCAAGTGCAATCAGAGCGGCAAATGAATGGCAATCTGCTGTCTCCTCAAAATAGGCTGCTTGCAAACAGAATTACTGCACCTGTCCACAAACCTGACACAAAGCCAACTCCTGAGGTCAGTTCAGATCTTGTACTTCCTTTTGAATATTGCCTTGAGTCTACATTGTTTAACTCTGCCACTAATGTGGATGTCAAGTCTGTATGCCTTGTCAGTTTTGAGAAGTCTACCTGGCCCTGGTTTGCTGCTGATCCACCCTGGAGACCTTCTGTCCAGCGTGCACTGCCCTGGAGACCTTCTGTCCAGCGTGCACCGCCCTGGAGACCTTCTGTCCAGCGTGCACCGCCCTGGAGACCTTCTGTCCATCGTGAACCGCCCTGAAGACCTTCTGTCCAGCGTGCACTGCCCTGAAGACCTTCTATCCAGCGTGCTCCGCCATGGTCATCTGCTGTCCAAAGTACTGTGCCTTGGACATCATCGGCTTTACGATCTCCCCACATCCAGCTTGCTAGTCTCTGGCTCTCGGCTCCGTTTCTCCTCTTGTGTCTGTTTCTGCTTCATGGTCCTGGCCCACCTTCCTGCCCCCATATCTGCCTCCATTCCACCTCCCACCAATTCTTCTGTATTGGAGCGTCGCTGCGGATGCAATTATTTACAGGCAGATGGCAGCATTATTGTCACACTGTTATTCCCAGACTCCATTTCACAGAACTCTCTGCCCCTTAGTTTATCATTTTCAGATGTGTCTTGTTTAAACCATGTAATTAACTCTTTATACTCTTCTAAGTCTTGTTTTGTGTTACTGACAGTTTTCTGAGTAGGTTTTTTTTTTTTTTTTTTTTTTTGTTCCTGGTTCTGATATCTGCCTTGTCTTGGATTTGGACTGATAACTTGTCCTTTGACCCTCTGCCTGGTTTTTGGACTATGACTGTGGATTGTATTTTCTCATTAAACTGCATGTGGATCCTCACTTTCTGTGCTTAGTGCTGTCCTTTTGTAACAACAGTAAAAAATTATAATGTTAAAGATTTCTATTTCAAACAAATGCTGTTCTTTTGAAATCTCTATTCAAAGAATCATGAAGAAAAAAAGTATCATGGTTTCCACAAATTATTAAGAAGTGCAACATTGTGTTTTTGACATCATAATATAGTAATACTTTCTTGAACACCAAGCCACAAATTAGAATGATTTCTGAAGGATCATGTGACTCTGAAATATAAATTTTTGAATTTAATCTTAATTTACTTTGTACAGCATTCATGGTTTAATATTATTGCTTATCAATGCGCAAAAGACAGAAAGAGCAGGTGATTTTCACTGTATGACTTTAAAAGACTTGGAATATAGTGCAAGCAAAGTGATGTCAGTTTCCTATCTGATGTTCATCTCGATGTGGTGTTGAGTTGCGACACAAGGCGGCCGGACTTGGGAGCCCCAATCACCTCTGAAAGGTCAATGAAATCGGCGTGTGGAATTTGCATAACCGGTCACGCTCTGGACATTGCGTAACCGGTCACGGGTATATAAACTGGTGAGCGTCCAACACTCACTCAGATTTGTTCTTTGGAGCCGAGTGGATGTCACCATTCACTCATTCCTTTCACCTTCACAGAGTTTGCTGTGAATCTATGGTGCATTTCAACTTTCTCTCCACCCTACGCACAAAGTGTAGGGAGAGTTTCCCCTGGGCGCTTTAGCAAAAGAGCAAAAAGAGCAATTCTCCTCTAAAAGAGCAAAATGCTAGCGGAGAGTGTCTTTTTAAAGATGCCTTTCCACTTGTGTGTTTCTGGTTGCGGGAGATACTGCCTTGGATGGCCACAATCTCTGTCTCATGTGTATGGGTAAGACAGCTTTCGTGGATGGGTCATTTCCTCACTGCGAGAACATGACCGTGGCATTTTTGCGGTTGCGACTCTCCTCTCTGGTGAAAGAGGGGGTCACATCAGAAGTTCCTTGCGCTGGTCCTTCTGGAATCCATGAGGCAGCATCAGCTAGCACTGAGGGCGATATGAGGGCAACAACAGGAGCGTTTCTACTGGGTCAATTGCAGCAGACTATTTCTCGTCACGCTTGTCTCGGTGGAGCTTCTGGGTGAGTTTGACGTTGCGTTGCAAGATGCAGCAGAGTTCTCATTCAGGGCTCCAGATGAGGATGAGGTATCAGCAGGCTAGAGTGGAATCCTCCACCCTGTCCTGAGTGCTCATGGTTGGATGATTGGTATTTGGGGTCAGAGTGCGACTCACAGCCAAGTCCCGCCCTAGTGCCTTTCTTCCCAGAAGTGCATGATGTACTCACAAAATCATGGAAGGCACCTTTTACTGTCACCTTCACTACCCTTGATGGTGGGGTGGCTAAAGGATACTTGGAGGTTCCCCAGGTGGAGCATGCGATTGTAGTGCATTTATGCCCACAAAACGCCACCAGATGGAGGAATCACCTACATCTTTCATCCAGGGTCTGTAAGTTTACTTCACACCCTAGCAACGAAGGATTACAGTGCTACTGGACAGGCTGCCTCCGCCTTCCTTGCCATGGCCATCCTGCAGGTCCATCAGGGCAAGGCACTCAAAGAGCCGCATGAGGGTAGCTCTGAACCGGGATTGATGCAGGAACTGCGCTCTGCAACTGATTTCGCTCTTAGAGCGACTAAAGTCATGGCGCGGGCCCTCAGTCAGGCAATGTCCACCATGGTCGTCCAGGAACAGCATCTCTGGCTTAACCTTGAGGAGATAAGGGACACTGACAAAGTTTGCTTTTTTGACGCTCCTATAATAAATGGAGGCCAGGCAGTGGTTAACAGAACTGTGAAAGCTTTACTCTATCACTCTCTTTGGCATATCAACACAGAACATTATACATGACTCTGCAGTCACTTCTTCTCTATGCAACGCACACGCACACCTTTAAAGGGGCCACATAACATAAACTAAAACCTTTCTTAAAGGTACAATAACCCATTATCATAACGTCTCTCCCCCCTAAGAATCAACGTTACCAACCCCACACAGTCCAATCAGAATATCCCCTTTTTTTCCCAGCCACCCATTAGGCTATTTAACTGTGATTCCCACTATAATCTAAAGATTAAGCCTATTAGGTGCTTTCTTTTGGCGTTGTGATCTCCTTAAAGTTTCTGAAGTTTTCCCTGGGGAGGTTGGGTACACTTTCCAGAGGCACAGGAACCCTTTGTGGCACAGAGACAGCCGTTACCTCAGAGCTCTGTGTGGATGGCAGTTGTTGAAGAACCCGGCTTTCTTCTAAGTCAGAACTCTCCCTTTTCTCAGCCCCTCCAACTTGATCGAGACAACCCCACGGCTCTGCCACGTGACGGCTCCTCACATGATCTTGATGATGACAGACATCACGTCCATCTGACAGCCTCACTACACATGAGCGGGGACCACTTTTTATCACAATGGCTCCCAGTAACCAGCGCTGACCTCTGGCGAAATTCCTGACAAAGACAGTCTCACCTTCCCCACAACTCCGTTCTCTTGCATGCTTGTCATGCCTAGCTTTCTGCTTCTCTTGCTGGACTCTCACCTTCTCCCCAACATCAGGATGCAGCAAATCCAGGTGAGATTTTGGTGTCCGTCCCAGCAACATCTCTGCGGGCGCCAGGCCTGTAGTAGTCTGCGGTGTAATTCGATACTGAAACAGAAAACAAGAGAGGTTAGTTTCAACATTTGCCCCTGACATCTTCTTTAAGCTGTCCTTCGATGTCTGCACCGCTCTCTCGGCCAGCCCGTTCGACACAGGATGGAAAGGCGCTGTACGAATATGTCTAATTCCATTCCGCTTGACAAATTCTTGAAACAGCTCTCCCGTAAAGGTCGGTCCATTATCAGTTACAACTACATCAGGCAGTCCATGTATGGAAAACACTTGACACAGTGTATCAATTGTCACATCAGCTGTAATGTTTTTCAAGATGTGTGCTTCCAGCCACTTGGTGTGGGCATCCACCATGACCAAGAACATCTGATCCATAAACGGACCTGCGAAATCCAAGTGCAACCTGGACCAAGGCCTGTCAGGCCACTCCCAGGGCTGAAGAGAAACTGGTGGGGGCATTTTCTGGTTTTCTTGGCACTCCTTGCAGTGTTGGACCTTGTTTTCGAGATCTCGATCCATGTTAGGCCACCATACGTATGCCCTCGCTAAGCTTTTCATGCGTGATACCCCAGGATGGGCTATGTGGACTTCCTGTAACACTTTGGCCCATCCTGGCAGAGGTACCACCACTCTTGAACCCCACAAGATACAACCATCCTGAACTGAGAGCTCATCTTTCCTTTTCTCAAAAGGTTTCATCTCAGCGTCCACAACGACGGATGGCCAACCCTGTAGCACAAATCTTTTGACTTTTGACAAGACCTTGTCTCTCTCCATCCAAGTTTTGATCTGCTTCGCGCTCACTGGTGAGTCACTCAACTTTTCCAGCAGGAAAACAGTTTCAGGAGGCAGAGGAGTGGACGCAGGGGTGTCTGGAAGTAGGAACTGGCTTAAAGCGTCCGCATTGGCATTTTCCTTCCCTGCTCTGTATACTATATGATATTGATAGGCAGACAATGGATACGGGCCGACGCCATGGAAGGAATGCTCTTATGCTCACTGAACAGGCTCATCAATGGCTTATGGTCCGTGAAAACTGTGAAGGGACGGCCATAGAGATATTGGTGAAAATGCTTCACAGCAAATACAATGGCCAAGCCTGCTTTTGTAAGCGTCCTTGATGCAAATGCAATGGGTTTCTCTGAGCCCTCCTCCATCACATGCGACAGTACTGCCCCAATGCCATATGGAGAGGCATCACACGACACTGTAAGCTCTTTCTCAGGGTCAAAATGGACTAACACGCTGGCTGACGGCAGCAGATTTTTGACTTTGGTGAAGGCAGCTGTTTGCGCCGCTCCCCACTTCCACTGGCAATTTTGATGCAATAACTGGTACAACGGAGCTAGCACAGTTGATAGATCAGGCAAGAACTTCCCGTAATAAGTTACCATGCCCAGGAATGACTTAAGCTCTGACACATTTCCTGGCTTGGGGGTGTCACTGATGGCTCTGACTTTTTCTGGCACTGGATAGAGGCCCTGGGCTGATATTTGATGTCCAAGGTAGGTTACACTCTCTGCCTGGAACGTACATTTGCATTGTTTAAGCCGCAGCCCTGCATCCGACATCCTCTTGAGCACCTGGTCCAGGTTACTGAGGTGCTCCTCTTCTGTTTTCCCTGTGACCAGAATGTTGTCGAGGTACACTGCCACATGTGGAATCCCCTGCAACAGGTTTTCCATTGTCCTTTGAAAAATGGCCAGGCTGGACACTACCCCAAACACCAGCCTGTTATATTTAAACAGCCCTTTGTGAGTGTTGATCATGACATATTGCTTTGACTCCTCGTTCAGCAACAACTGCTGATAGGCGTGACTCATATCAAGCTTAGTGAAAGTTTTGCCTCCAGCAAGCATTGAAAACAAGTCCTCCACTCTTGGAATGGGGTATGTCTCCACCTTCGCTGCCTGATTGATTGTCAGCTTATAGTCTCCACAAATGCGGACTGTACCATCCTCTTTTAGCACAGGAACGATTGGGGCTGCCCAATTAGAAAAGTGAATTGACTCAATGATACCCAGCTGCTGCAGCCTCTCAAGCTCCTTTTCCACTTTATAATGCATTGCATATGGGACAGACCGGGGTTTAAAGAATCGAGGTGTAGCATTGGGCTCCACACAAAGTTTCACCGTGGTGCCCCTCAGGGTGCCCAGTTCATCCATAAACACATCTGGATACCTCGCAACCACGTCCCTTGCACAAAGTCCTTTAATGAGGCTAATCTCACCCCAGTTTAACTGAATTTTACTGAGCCAGTTCCGTCCCAGCAGACTTGGGCCTTTTCCCTTGACCACGAGCAAGCGAGTTTCAGACGCCTGACTGCCTTAGGCGATGTTCACTTTCACTGCACCCACTACTGGAATAATCTCTCCAGTATACGTTCTCAGTTTAACAGAAGACTCACATAATGTTGGTGTCTGATCATTAGTCCATAACTTCCCATAAGTCTCCTCACTGATGATCGATGCTGAAGCTCCCGTGTCCATCTTAAGGCTTGCTCCATTAACTTGAATTGTCGCATAAAGTGGGTCTGAACGAGTTTCACTCAAGTTAAACAATGAATAGGAACAGGTCTCCTCTTGTTCAGTCTCCACAATGTGATGCGCTTTTGAGTGAGGTTTACCCCCATCCTTTGAGTTTTTCATTTTAGATTTGCTGCCTCTGCATTTCTTTGCCAAATGTCCCTTCTTGCCACAATTATGGCACACTGTGTCTTTGAATTTACAAGCATTTGCATAGTGAGCTCCCCCACATCTGTAACATTCCACTGCTTTCACTTTCACAGCTTTAGTCATGTGGAACACATCACTATTCGCACTGCCACTTGCTTTTTGAATATCTTTTGCATGTAGTGCTGCCGACTCCATACCTTGTGCGATTTCCATCACTTTTGTAAAGGAGAGTGTCGCTTCCCCTAGCAGTCTGCGCTGAATTACATCATCATTAATTCCGCACACGAGACGATCACACAGCATGTCCTCCAGTACAGCCCCAAACTCGTAATGTTCAGACAGCTGGTGCAGCTCGGCCACAAACTTTGAAATAGAGTGTCCAGACTTACGAAAATGGCTGTGGAACTTAAAACGCTGCACAATCACTGAAGGTTTCGGACTGTGGTGGTTCTGAATCAGGTTGATTAAATCTTTGTAAGCCAACTCTCCCGGCTTTCGCGGTGTTGCCAAGTTCCTCATGAGCTTATAAGTCTTTGCTCCGCATACACTAAACAAGATCTTCCTCCGCGATCTCATTCACAGCTAAAAAATGCTCCAGATGCTCCGTATACTCCAGCCAGTCACTATTTTCTTCCACGAACTGCCCCACAGTTCCGAACATCGCCATTTTGTCAATATAATCCATGCGTGCAGGGCTTCTCACTCGTGCCAACCCCTACGATTCGTCAGCAGAAGGGCGTTGTTTATCCTCGTCACCAAATATGTAATAAATGGAGGCCAGGCAGTGGTTAACAGAACTGTGAAAGCTTTACTCTGTCACTCTCTTTGGCATATCAACACAGAACATTATACATGACTCTGCAGTCACTTCTTCTCTATGCAACGCACATGCACACCCTTAAAGGGGCCGCATAACATAAACTAAAACCTTTCTTAAAGGTACAATAACCCATTATCATAACAGCTCCCATCTTGCAGGGTGGTCTCTTCAGTGATCCTGTTGAGGACTTTGCCCAGCAGTTCTCTGCAGTCAAGAAGCAGATGGAGGCAATCAAACACATCTTGGCCCTGCGACTTGTCCAGGTTGGACGCGAGAATCTTGGTGAAGGATGCAATACAGCCGACCCTCCAGCCAAGATAAAAAAAAAGGTTTCTAAACATGCCCCATTAAGGAAAGTGGGCATCTGCATTCTCAGCTATCTTGATGATTGGCTCATTCTAGCTGACCCTCGAGATTTGTTGTGCGCACACAGGGACTTGGTGCTCAGACACCTCAGCCGTTTGGGGCTTCAGGTCAACTGGGAAATGAGCAAGCTCTCCCCAGTGCAGAGCATCTCTTTTCTCTGTATGGAGTTAGACTAGGTGGGTGTGACAGCGCGCCTTATGAGTGAACACGCTCAGTATTGAACTGCATGAAGACGTTTAGGGGGAAAACAGTGGTTCCAATAAAACAATTTCAGAGGCTCCTGGGGCATACAGCATCCACACATCGTGTGGCTATCACGCAGATCTGTCGATGTTCCTTCAGCCCTTGGCAGACCTTGCATTTCTATGTGCGGGGGTTCCCTTAGAACAAGTGTCCATGCACATTGTTGTTACAACAGATGCCTCCAAGTTGGTCTGTGGTGCTGTATGCAATGAGCACACCGCTTTGGGCTCTTGGACAGGGCTTCAACTGCTATGGCACATCAGTTGTCTCGAGTTGTTGGCAGTACTGCTTACCCTGTGAAGGTTCCGACCGTTGGTCCGAGGCAAGTATGTGCTGGTCAGGTCAGACAATACAGCGATTGTAGTGTATATAAATAGCCAAGGCGGGTTACGCTCACGTCGCATGTTGCAACTTTCCCACCATTTCCTGTTTTGGAGTCAGCAGCGATTAAAATTACTGGGAGCCACTCACTTTCCGGGTGAGCTCAATTGAGCAGCAGGTGCTTTGTCACTATGAGTGTCGCTACAAGGAAAGTGGAGACTCCACTCTCAGGTGGTCCAGCTGATCTGGAGTTGATTCAGCAAAGCACAGGTAGACCTGTTAGCTTCACAGGAGTCCTCTCACTGTCTGTTGCGGTATGCCCTGACCAAGGCCCCTCTCAGCAAGGACACATTGGCACACAACTGGCCCTGAGGTCTTTGCAAGTATGCATTTCCCCCAGTAATCCTGCTTGCACAGACATGCAAAGTCAGGGAGGACGAAGAACAGGTCCTGTTGGTTGCGCCATATTGGGCCACACGGACTTGGTTCTCTGAGCTCATGCTCCTGACGACAGCCCCTACCTGGCAGATTCCCCTGAGAAAGAATCTTATTTCTCAGGGACGGGCACAATTTGGCACCCATGCCCAGACCTCTGGAATCTCCATGTCTGGCCCCTGGATGGGATGCGGAAGACTTAAGTGGGTTATCACCAGCGGTGATAGACACTATCACTCAGGCTAGAGCCCCCTCTATGAGGTGTGCCTATGCCCTGAAGTGGAGTCTGTTCGCTAACAGGTGTGCTTCCCAAAGGGAAGACCCACAGAGATGTGCAGTCGAGTCGGTGCTATCCTTTTTGCAGGAAAAATTGGAGGGTCAGTTGTCCTCTTCCACTCTGAAAGTGTATGTGGCCACTATAGCAGCACATCATGATACAGTGAATGGTAAACACTTAAGGAAGCATGATCTGATCATCAGTTTCATCAGAAGCACCAGAACACTGAATCCTCCTATGCCATGCCTCATTTCCTCATGAGGTCTCTCTGTGGTCTTGCTGGGCCTACAGAGAGCCCCATTTGAGAGTCAGCTGAGCTCGATGCCCTGTCTTTGACAACAGTGCTCCTAACCATGCTCACCTCCATCAAGAGGGTCGGGGACCTACAGGCGTTCTCTGTCAGCGAAAGGTAATCCTGAGAACCTGAGCAGGCTGCATGCCTAAAGTTCTCACCACCCCTTTTAGGTATCAGGTGGTGAACTTACAAGCACTGCCTCGAGACGAGGCAGATCCAACCTTATCGTTGTTCCAGTATGGGCCCTGCACATTTATTTGGACTGCAACCAGAGTTTCAGATGCTCTGAGCAGCTCTTTGTCTGTTTTGGAAGGCAGCAGAAGTGGAAGGCTGTCTCCAAACAGAGGTTGGCCTCCTGGATAGTGGATGCTATAGCCGTGGCATATCAGACACAGGGTGTGCCCTGTCACTTTGGAGTATGAGCACACTCCACTAGGAGTGTTGCATCGAACAGCATCTCTTTAGCAGACATCTGTAGAGCTGTGGGCTGGGCGACACCTAATGCCAAGATTTTACAATCTCAGGGTTTAGCCAGTTTTGTCCCTTGTGTTGACAGGTACAAACAGGTAAAACTGCAGGCAACTGGCCGGGTGTACCACTTGCGCACAATGCCTTTCCCCTCCCTGAGGTGCGCTTCTCTGTCTATATGAGATCCCTAGAATGGTGAACCCTGGATTTATATTTCGATTAGCACCCTGCGGCAGTCAAGGAATTGTACACCAGGCTCAGTACTTGTGATGCATGCCCCTCGGGTCAGCCCGTATACTGAGCTAAGTGCTCCATATGTAGTGGCTCCCTGTCGGTAATCACTTATGAAGTATTTTCCACTATACAAATGGTAAACCCTTGTCTTCCCCTAGGCAGATCTCCATCTCTGCCACAAGTCACTGCATTTGTAGTAGCTCCCCCCTCTCAGGTTGGACCTACAGCAGTGACTTCTTTCCATGTGTGGTACTTCCCGAGAGGTAAATCCATGTGAGATGCTTCCACATATTAACCTCCCCATGGGTAGGATGTGGTCTCCGTATTCTTTCTCCTAGCTGGGAAGAAGAGCGCTTCCTCAGCACTCTGGTGTGCACAGCTGTAGATTTTTCCTTTAAAAAAGAAAACGAAGGTCAAAATCCAGCTGAAGCAATCTATTTCCATTGTAAACTCTTCTTGATCACTGTGTGATATGTACAAATTATTCTAAGCTTACGAGGGGTGCTGGGTAGGTTACGCTGTCACAAGTGCACCTGTTACCCGGCACACAGTAGTTTGCCGACATCTGCATCACCAGGACCTTGTAACTCAGTCCAGTGTTGTGGCTTTTTCCATGAGGACTCCTAGTGTTGTCATTCAATGCCAAGTCAAGCTAAACAACAGATAGGGAACTTCTCGGTTACTATGGTAATCTCCCTTCCTGATGAAGGGAATGAGACATGGTGTCCTGCCATAACACTTTGAAATTGTTGGGACATACCTTGGCTCCTCGGCACAAACCTCAGTGTGTATTGCATGCTGGCTGGCTTATATATTCGTATGTCTGGGGCATGGCTAGTCATGGCTCTCGAGCATCCATGGGATCGGCGCATGTTCATTGGATATATTTGCCATCAGAATGGATGATTACATGCTTTAAATCACCAATTTGGGCAGCATTGAGCAGCTCTTGAGGTTCCTATCCAGTATGTGAGATGAAATCCTTGCTGGTGTATTGTGTTTACCGAATTTGATGAGGCCCACACTTATTCCTTTGTGCTGTCCACTCAGTTGTCATCAGTGGGAAAAACCTCTCTCTACGATTGCGTTGGTTGGTTATTTTCACAGCTAGAACATGACGGCTACACAAATAGATTTTTAAATGGCAGTTACAGTTTTTATTATATTTCTTTCTTTGGTATTGTAATTTCAGGGATGAAAAAAACAAACAAAAAACTGTCAACCCTAACCCTAATCAGTTGGCTCCCAAGTCCGACCCCTAGTGTTGTCACTCAACACCACGTCTCGTTCCCTCCATCAGGGAACAAAGGATACCATAGTAACCGGGAAGTTCCCTATGTGTCGTTCATCTCGACGTAGCGTCGAGTGACGACACTAGGGGTCCCCATGGAAAAAGCCACAATGCTGGATTGAGTTACAAAACATTTTGTGATTCTTTAATAGTGTTTATTGTAATTGTATGGAAAAGAACAACCAGAATTTTTTAACACTTCTACTTTTGTGTTCCACATAAAAAAGACAGTCTGGGTTTGTAATGTCATGCAGGTCAGGTGACTAAATTATTGCAAAATTTTCAATCCAAGAAAATATTCCTTTATATTATTTACTAAATTAAATATTTTTAATAGCTTGCTTTCGAAATTTAAAATCATCGGGAAGGTCAGTTTCTGTGTCTCCTTTTTTCTGGATACTTTTCTTATTATTTTGTTACTATATATTTTATTATCAATATCACTGTCTCTTGCATTAAACAGAACTTTTTGTGTGATAAATACCTGCTGTACAGTAATGCCCTACAGAACACAATGTGCTTCAGGCTTACAACTCTCCCATTTCTAGCCCTCAGCAGATTATAGAGGTGGTAAAATGTCCATTTACACAACCCTGCGGGGCATGCTGGGGGTAAGAGGCACATTGTCTATTACATGCTAATGACATCAGAGGAAATCTGATTTCAAGAAAAATCTGTGAGAGAGAGGGAGAGTGAGCATAAGGCTGCGGTAATGGTTTTATGATTGAGCCGGCTCACAAGTATCATCTTCACATACGCTAAAAGACCTCACACAAAGACACACACACTATCACACAGAAGCATATTCTAATAGTCATGATTTCCTGTGACACATTATCAGTGAATAAAATTGAAGAAAACTTGAAGTGTTTCAAAAACAATAAAGAATGTCATTACAAAACTCTATGTGGATGATGTTTTAGAATGCACTGTAAAAGTTTTAATGTGATTTTTTTTATAGTCCAATATTATTCCAAAATACTTTTTTTCCCCCAAAAAAGCTAATTTTTTTTTTTTTTTTTTTACAGTAGTAATTGTTGAGTCACATTAATTTCAGAGCAGCTTCAAATGAATAAACTGAAAAATAACAGTGTTAATGTTGTAAAGTTCATCAATTTAATACATTTATTTATTACCATTTATTACAATTAAATACAACTGATGAACAAGAGCAGGAAATGTCTGTAGATGCAGTAGTTACAGTGAAATTTGTGCTGTAGAATTACAATGATTGGCTGTATCTGCATGACATTAATCTCTTGTATATTCACTGTAACGGTGTGATGTCCACGGAACTATGTTGGTGCTAAGGTTTCGAGTGTGCACTGCAGCACAAATAAATAATGTGGTTTCAATAACATGTCAAATCAGCAAAATATGACAACAATGTTATGGTAAATTTAATGTTTTTAGACTGGCTGAGCTAATGCTGATGCGCATAATAGGGCAGACCTACATCAAAAAGGTGACTGGTTCTTGTAATTGAATGGCAGAACTTCCATTCCTGTTGTTTCCATATCCTGTACGGCCTCTGACTCGACTCACTGTTGAGACTAACAGTTTGATATTAGCATGTTGTTAAGCTTACATAGTAATACACTAATATGCATAGAAGCACCTAGTCTACATAAATATTGGGTAAAATATGCAATTATAAAAAATAATACTTTTAGTATTACATTAAATATAATTTTCTAAATAACATCCACCATATTGAGCTTGTTGTAATGCATTTAGGGATGGCCTTCTCCATGAAAGACATATTCAATGCTGCTTTAGCTAAGGGTACAAGATAAGAAACCCAGCATTTGAAACCTTTGTGTCGCCTATGATGCCTTAAAGTCAGCATGAAACAGAAGTTGCAATAGTCTTTTCTTCCCTATTGTGACATGTATCTGAGTAAGACAGCTTCCCGAACAAAAAAAAATATATAGGACGGGACTTGGTTTTGTCCATTGGGAATTGTTTGGATCGTGGGATTGTTGTGGTTTGCTGTTGAAAAGAAGAGATGTCACTGCAAGAGGGACGGGAAGCTATTTTCATTAAAGATTATGAGGGAACATAATTATTTTGTATTATTATCTTTTTTTTTTTTTTAAATGTTAATGTGCAAGGATAAATCATGTATAACAAATACTGCAATATTCCATAAAAACAAGAATTGTAATTTTTTGATTTCATGTTGACTTCAATACTGACTTCAGTGGCAGCATTAGGTTTAGTGTAGGTTGTAAATTATGATCAGACTTAAGAGCCAGGCATATTATTGTATATAATATTAATATTAATGCTATTACAATAGACAATTAAGGGAACACTAATTGCCATAATGGTGACTTCAAATGAAACACAACACATTTACACTTTCATTATGTAGTGCAATAGTAATGTTGTTTATATATATATATATATATATATATATATATATATATATATATAATGATATTATAATGATAATAATAATTTGTTGAGGCATGGCAGAAAAAACAGCTTACATTTTTAGTTCACAATTTCACAGTAATTTTAATATACAGTATTTTGTTTACACCATATTTGGAATACAAAAAAAAAAAATTCCAACCCAGCCTCACTCACTGGACATTTCACTTTGAAAGTTAAAGAAATTATTTTATTTTGCAGAAATGTTGCCACAGGCACATATGCCTGTAGCAACATTTCTGCAAAATAAAATAATTTCTTTAACTTTCAAAGTGAAATGTCCAGTGAGTGGGGCTTAACCAAAACAGATGAATGTAAATCTGGCAATGTTTTATTATATTGGTTGTTGTACGTATTGTTGCAGATCAGAAATTAAATGTCTGGTTTGTGTTGCTAAAAGGTTAATACGCTCTTACATTTGAACATGCCACATACACTAAACTCTACCCTAAACCTAAACAATGGTGTTAACAAAAGCAAACTTGTGAAGCAAACACATTTGCTGAAGTAAGCATGAATTTTTAGCTTGCTTCGACATGTTTCATCTCTCTTACCGTGACTCGTGTTTTACGGGACTCGTACCCAAGCACTCAGCATCACAAGTGCAATGCTGTACCAGGTAGGGGTGTAACCCCTTATTTACACTGCAAGCGTCTGCGGCACGTTACGGCTGGGAAGCGGCTACCGGAGCTGATACGCGGCCACTCTAGTCAATGCTTGTCTTTACACCAGCCGCGCCATGGTGCGTTTTGGAAGCGTCCCAGAAGTGGCTCGCCGCGCCGCTTCGCTAAAGATAGACGCCTCGCAAGTCCAGAAACTGACGACAAGAGATTCGAAGTTGAAAAACTTGAAATTGTTTTGTTTTGACTTTTAAGTGTATTAACTTTGTCTGTAGGCAATAAACATAATCAAACCAGACAAAATATAACCATTTAGCCATTAAAAACACGAAAAAATGTCAGACAGGCAAATCTTGTGGTCTCGCGAATCCAGCCGCTTCGCTTCTGAAATGCTTATGGTGTGAGTTGACACCGCGCAGAGGACGGAACAAAACCCTGCAGGAGCCGTAACGCGCCGCAGACGCGTGCAGTTTAACCCCTTATTTACACTGCACGCGTCTGCGGCGTGTTACGGCTCCGACGCGGCTACCGGAGCTGATACGTGGCCACTTTAGTCAATGCTCGTGTTTACACCAGCCGCGCCGCAGTGCATTTTAGAAGCGTCCCAGAAGCGTCTCGCCACGCCGCTTCGCTAAAGATAGGCGCCTTGCCTATTTTTGACGGACGCCGCGTCCAAGACGCGCAGCTCAAATACAAAATAAAGTCAAAATAATCACCCTGTGTAACCTGCCGCTCATATTTCACATCACTAGGAGGCCAGAAACTGAAGACAAGAGATTTGAAGTTGAAAAACTTGAATTTTTTTTTGTTCTTGTCATCCATAAATGGACTTTTAAGTGTATTAACTTTATTTGTAGGCTACAGCAAAATAAAGTATGGCATAGCAATAAACACAATTAAACCAGACAAAATATAACCATTTAGCCATTAAAATCGTGAAAAAAATCAAGGAAAAAAACATCAGACAGGCAAATCTCGTGTAGCCCAGTGAGACTAATAAGTTTATTTACATTATGTATTTTATTTTTATTTTATTTTTATTCTGCTCCATTACAGTGTTTTCACGTGTATGTATATATTTTTATTTACAATATTATTTAATATTTAATGTCTTATTCACTTGCTCACGTATCACGCGGTTGAGGATGGGAGGGGCGTGGCTGCGAGGTTGAGGAAGGAGAACGGAGAGACAAGAGGAGGAAGATTACGCATGACGTTTGTCCGAATAAAAGGATATTCTACACGAAAATCCCGCATGTTTAAAGTGAATCCGTCATCCGTGATTTGTTTTTGGTAATAAGAACTTTATTTAGCAAGTATCGGTGATATTTAGCACGGATTACACTGAGCACGTTCACCCCATGTGCTCGTGTGGTGACTAGCATGAGTCGGATAGACATTCAGCGGTTAGGAGGCGAACCAGATAGCGCTCCGGGTGACCGGAAAAGCCCGGAGTTCCTCTGTTGCGGTGTGGGAGGGCAGACAGCAGCTCGCGCGAGCCGAAGCCACGACGTTTCTTCATACTGCGGGAACCGTCGCGTTCTGGAAAACATAAGGCCTGCAACTAGGGTGGATGTGTGAGTGAGAGCGTGAATGTGGGCCTACTTAAGTGAGTTTTGTTACTTAAAGTAGTGTGTATTTCAATGGGTTTAATCTAAAATTGTAAGATTTGTGTTTTTGAGTTGTAAATTTATACATTTGCCAATTTAATTGTGGAACACTTGTGGAAAAAGACTTTGGTTTATTTTACATTGTTACTCATTTGAATTGTAAAACACATTTTTTTATTTTTTATATTGCTTTACTAAATTCATTGGGTTATATATATAGATATATATATATATATTTGTGTGTGTGAAAGAAAAGATACCTACAACCCATATTGGATTTTATAGTCTTTATTGCTGCTGAAAAGAAGAGAAAGATTCTATTTGAATAAGGTTATACTATTACAGTTAATCATAACAGTGAAATAAATACTTACCCAGGCCCCAGTTTTAACATAGCGGGTATCGTTACTGGGGTTACATAATGTGGAGGCACCGCTGGGATTTATTTCCCTTATTATTCAGCCGCAGCATTATTAACTGAGAGAAAAAAACAACAATAACACACATTTGAAATTTTCTAGTACAAAGTAACAGTTTAAGTGGCTCAGCTCTAGCTATGGCTCATTTACAGACCCCTTTCTCAGTCCCTAACTTGAAAAGTTGGTGCCGAGGTGAAGGCATTGACGCAGATTACGCCATCATTGCGAGTGGAATTCCAGAAGAAACAGATGTTTCTAAAATTGAAGAAACTATGGAGTCTATCAAAGCCCTTGGAAGAGTCAGGGTAAGAGGACGGATGTATAGCCAAGAGGCACAGTCCCTAATAGTGCTCTGTGAATGTCGTGAGAAGGTGCATGCAGAGAGACTCCCTCTTGATGTATTACCTGCTGATGGATTGGACCCATGGATCCTGAGCGCTAATAGAATGGTGGAGGGGAAAGTTTCATCTCGCCTGACGTATCTGGGCAAAGAGAAGAACTTCCAGGATCAAGTTCGCCTAACTTGTTGAATGCTTCTACACCCGAGTCTATCATCCGAGCGGTAGGTGATTTGCTGGCAAAAACCACCAAAATCTCAAGTGATAAGCAGTTCCTTTAGACGTTTAAGGACCTTTACAGGTATCACTCCCATTCCGGCTGGAGAGGATAATTTAGAGAATTAGATGGAACAAGCAAAGCTCATGGTTCAGGAAAGTGAACGTTATTATAGATTATTCAAGCAGTAAGGTTTACGAACTCAGAAGCATCTCCAAAAGGAAGATCTGTATTTCAAATTCAGAGCGTTACGGCAATGTCATGGAGAATTTTTGTCAGATTTCCTGAGGAGACTTGAGAAAATCTTGATCAAAGTTGTACAAAGAGGAGGCCTACCTGCCCAGCTGGTTGGAAAAGCACGTCTGGAGCAATTCATCAGAGGAGCAACCCAGTCTGACATCATGCTGCTTCAGCTACGTTTAAGGGAACTAAAAAATAACCCACCTGATTTCCTAGATTTGCTACATGAGATTTGGGAAGAGGAGGTAAGAGAAGCTGAAAGACGAAAGTCTAATCCAACAGTTCGTCAAGTGCAAGTTGGACGTGAGAATTCTAAAGACCCATTCTTTCAAGAGCTTACAACTGAAATCAAGGACTTACATACTACGGTGGCAGAGTTAACAGTTCAGTCAAAGGAGGATGCGACTTCTGAAAGGAAACAGAAAAGCCAGCCAGCATCAGAGTTCACTGATGAAAGTTATGAAGTACAAGCTCTGAAAAAAGTAGTGAAAAAACTCAGACAGCAAGTAAAAGTGCTGATTGTACAACCAACACCTAAAGCAGAGAAAGAAATGGCTTCAAAGGGAAACCAAGCATGTCCAGTGAAGTTTACCCGGTCAAAAGTATCTCAATCCTCTAAAAGCTCAGAAGATTTCTTCTGCTACAGGTGTGGGGGTGATGGACACATTGCTTCAAAATGCAGAGCTCCTGTAAATGAGAAGAAAGTGATTCAGAAACTCATTCAATCTCTGCGAAAAGCTAGAGGAAAACAGAAGAATGAGGAGGCTCCTGTAGAAGAACATAACTGGTCTGTGAAAAGAAGCGCAGTTCAAGTCAAACCAACCACAAGTATCCCCGAAGGACTAGTGGGACCTTCTTCGGTTATTCCAGTGAAGGTAAATGGAACGCCTTGTCAAGCTTTGCTGGACAGTGGATTTGTAGTAACCATTATCTTTGAGGAATGGTATAACAAATACCTAATTGATACTCCCGATTCAACCCATTTTTGGACTAGCTGTCTGGGGTTTGAGTGATTCCAGTTTCCCTTATCGTGGCTATGTGGAAGTAGAGCTGCAATTTCCAGAGAAGTTGACAGGATTGCAGCAATCCATCAGTGTATTGGCCTTAGTGTGCCCAGAGCCTCATGGACCCAAACAGGTCCCATTTCTCATCGGTACCAATGCCAGTATGTTCCAGAGGTTAGCTCAGCTTTGTAAAGAGTCTGCTGGAGTAGACATTGTTCACACAATGCCAGTAAAGCTTCAGAAGTCAAAGACATCCGAAATGAAAATCAGAGAAAAAGAAGACCAAGAAGATGCGGTGGCTGAAATTCAATGGCTAGGTCCAGGTCCACTCAGTATTCCACCAAGAAGTGAGTGTCAAGCTACCTGCAAAGTCAAGGTGATGCAATCCATTGACAAAAGTATCTTAGTTGTTGATCAGCCATCAACTTCAAGTAGTCCTGCAGAGGTTCTAGTAAAGCCTACTATTATTCCCTTGTCAGCCATCCAAGTAAACCAATTTCCTGTGCTATTAAGGAATGTATCACAGAAGGAAGTCTGTATTTCTGTAGGTGCAGTGGTGGCGCATGGATACACCACTGAAATGGTTACTTGTGTGGAGAAAGACAGCTCAGCAAAAGGATCACCTATAGATCCATGCTTGTTTAATTTTGGAGATTCACCGATTCCAAAATATTGGAAGGATAGGTTATCCCAAAAACTGTCAGAAAGGCCGATTGTCTTTTCACTCCATGAATGGGATGTGGGATCCGCTAAAGGAGTGGAACACCGCATTCACCTGAATGATAATACACCATTTCGTGAGAGATCACTTAGGCTTGCACCTGCTGACATCGATGACATACGCCGCCATCTTCATGCGTTGTTGGCTGCTGGAATCATCAAAGAGTCCAGGAGTCCATATGCTTCCCCCATTGTTGTGGCTAGAAAGAAGAACGGAATGGTGCATATGTGTATCGACTATAGAACCCTAAATTCAAGAACCATCAGTATACAGTGCCGCGGATTGACGAGGCTTTAGACTGTCTTACGGGCAGCAGGTGGTTCTCTGTTTTAGACCTACGGAGCGGTTATTATCAGATCAAGATGGCTGATGAAGACAAGGACAAGACGGCTTTCATACGCCCACTTGGGTTCTATCAGTTTGAGAGGATGCCACAAGGAATCTCTGGAGCACCAACTATGTTCCAGAGATTAATGGAGAAGGCAGTAGGGGACATGAATCTGCTGGAGGTACTTGTCACCTTTATTTATATAGCGCTTTTTACAATGCAGATTGTGTCAAAGCAGCTTAACATTGATAACTGGTATATAATTTTAGCTGCACAGCAGCTCTTAAAGAATAGTGTCAATGTCGGCAGATCAAAGCACTGTTGAATATCAAATGTCAAGTGTCCCCAACTAAGCAAGCCAAAGGCGACAGCGGCAAGGAACCCAAACTCCAACAGGTGACATCAGATGGCAAACAGGTGGCAAATAGACTTCTGTGTTAAAATGGAGAAAAAACCTTGGGAGAAACCAGGCTTAGTCGGGGGGCCAGTTCTCCTCTGGCGAACAGTGCTTTGTTACGATTCAGGTTGCTATCTTATGTCTGATAGGATCGCAACATTCAAAGTATTTATTCCAGTTCAGTCCAGTTGAGGATCGTATTCATCACACCGGTATGGACGGTTTGTTGAGGAGCTGTGCCACTGGCTGTTGTGTCGATGAGGCCTTCACAATGGATGATCTAGTTGACTCAATCTCTGCTGATACTTCAGGGCTACGTTGTGGTCGCGTCAAGGCGCCGGTCCTCGGTCTCACCTGGATACGGCCCGGATCTGGTTGACTACGGTAAACCTCGGGATAAACAGAAAGACTAATATTAGCGTAGATGCCATTCTTCTTCTGATGTAACGAGTACATCTGGTGTTATAGGAAGTGTTCCCGGTTCCGCTGACCTAATTTATGCAGCCTAATAATCCTTTAACGGATTTGAAAATATAAATTGATAATGTGTTATGTGTATGCCAGGTTAAAGAGATGCGTTTTTAGTCTAGATTTAAACTGACAGAGTGTGTCTGCCTCCCGAACAATGCTTGGAAGATTGTTCCAGAGTTTAGGTGCCAGATAGGAGAAGGATCTACCACCTGCGGTTGATTTTGATATTCTAGGTATTATCAGCTGGCCTGAATCCTGAGATCGCAATAGACGTGAAGGACTATAATGCTTTAAGAGCTCGCTCAGGTACTGGGAGCTAAACCATTTAGTGCTTTGTAAGTAATTAGCAAGATTTTAAAATCTATACGATGTTTAACAGGAAGCCAATGCAGTGTTGACAGAACTGGGCTAATGTGGTCATACTTCCTAGTTCTAGTAAGAACTCTAGCTGCTGCATTTTGTACGAGCTGTAGTTTATTTATCAGGTGAGCGGAACAACCACCCAGTAGAGCGTTACAGTAATCTAGCCTTGAGGTCATGAACGCATGAACTAACTGTTCTGCATTTTTCATTGAGAGCATATGTCGTAGTTTAGATATATTTTTAAGATGGAAGAATGCGGTTTTACAGATGCTAGTAACATGGCCTTCAAATGAAAGATTGGTATCAAAGAGCACACCCAGGTTCCTAACGGACGACGAAGACTTAACAGAGCAGCCATCAAGTGTTAGACAGTGTTCTAGGTTATTATGTGAAGAGGTTTTTGGTCCAAAAATTAGAATCTCTGTTTTTTCTGAATTTAGAAGTAGGAAATTACTGGTCATCCAATTTTTATATCAGCTATGCATTCTGTTAATTTTGTGAGTTGGTAAGTTTAGTCAGGGCGCGAAGAAATATAGAGCTGAGTATCATCAGCGTAACAGTGAAAACTAACGCCATGCTTCCTAATGATATCTCCCAAGGGTAGCATGTACAGAGTGAAAAGCAACGGTCCTAGTACTGAGCCTTGCGGTACTCCATATTGAACCTGTGATCGATATGACCTCTCTTCGTTTACTACTACAAACTGATAACGGTCAGATAAGTATGATTTGAACCATGACAATGCAGTTCCACTAATGCCAACATAATTTTCGAGTCTATTTAAAAGAATGTTGTGATCGATAGTGTCAAATGCAGCACTAAGATCCAGTAACACTAATAGAGAGATACAACCACGATCTGATGATAAGAGCAAATCATTAGTAACTCTAACGAGAGCAGTCTCAGTACTATGGTACGGTCTAAATCCTGACTGAAATCCTCACAGATACTATTTCTGTCTAAAAGGAACATAGTTGTGATGATACTGCCTTTTCTAGTATTTTTGACAGAAAAGTGAGATTTGAGATCGGCCTGTAATTGACTAATTCTCTAGGATCAAGTTGTGGTTTTTAATAAGAGGTTTAATAATAGCCAGCTTAAAACTTTTGGCACGTATCCTAGTGATAAAGATGAATTGATGATATTAAGAAGAGGATCTATGATCTCTGGAAGCATCTCTTTCAATAGTTTAGTCGGTATAGGGTCTAACATACATGTTGTTGATTTTGATGATTTAATAAGTTTAGACAATTCTTCCTTTCCTAAAGCAGTAAATGAATTTAATTTTTCCTCAGGGACACTACAATGCACTGTCTGACGCAATACTGTAGTAGACGGTTGCATGGTTATAATTTTTCTCTAATATTATCAATTTTACAAGTAAAGAAGTTCATAAAGTCATTACTGCTGTGCTCTTTGGAAACATCAGAAGTTGAAGCTTTATTTCTTGTTAATTTAGCCACTGTATCAAATAAATACCTAGGGTTGTGCTTATTTTCTTCTAAAAGTTTTGAAAAATAGGCAGATCTAGCAGTTTTAAGGCCTTTCTGTACTCAATCATTCTCTCTCTCCACGAGATGCGAAAAACTTCTAGTTTTGTTTTCTTCCAGCTGCGCTCCATTTTTCTGTACTTAGATGATCTTGTGTACTTAGATGATCTCATAGTGTTCGGCAAAACACTGGAAGAACATGAGGAACGTCTGTTAAAAGTCCTCAATAGACTTGAAGAAAGTGGATTAAAAGTCTCACTCGACAAGTGCCAGTTCTGTCAGCCTTGGGTAAAATATGTGGGGCATATAATCTCGGAGAAGCGTATTGCCACCGATCCAGCTAAGGTTGAAGCTGTGACCAGTTGGAAGCAACCCACTGACTTGAAATCACTCAGATCATTTTTGGGATTCTGCGGGTACTACAGGCGCTTCATAACTAATTACTCCGCCATCGTGAGACCCCTTACTGAACTTACCAAGGGATATTTACCTACCCAGCATAGTAAGAAAGCTGTAAAGAACAAAGGGATTTACTTCAAGGAGTCTGAAGCTTTTGGGGATAGGTGGACGAAAGAATGTACAGAGGCATTCCAGAAAATCATCCAGTGTCTTACTAACGCACCTGTCTTGGCATTTGCTGATCCAACCAAGCCCTACATTCTGCATGTAGATGCCAGCCAGAATGGGTTGGGAGCAGTTTTAAACCAGGAGTACCCAGAAGGGTTGAGGCCTGTAGCATTTGCCAGCCGCAAACTGAAAGCATCTGAACAGCGTTACCCTGTCCACCAACTTGAGTTTTTAGCACTCAAGTGGGCAGTGGTAGACAAGTTTCATGACTACTTGTATGGTGCACGATTTACCGTAAGAACAGACAGCAACCCACTTACTTACATACTTACCACTGGAAAATTCAATGCAGCTGGTCACAGGTGGTTAGCTGCTCTGTCCACATACAACTTCAGTATACAGTATAAGCCTGGAAAAAATAACATTGATGCTGATGCTCTGTCGCGCAATTTCTCTTCCACTACAGAAAAACAAGATTGACAGGAAATATTACCTTCTGGTATCAAGGACCTGTGCAAAACAATGAATTCCGAAAAGTGTGTAGAGCAGTTGGGAGTGTCCCCTGAAGTCCTACCTGAATGCTATGCGTTTCCCTCCAGACTAGACGTTGGTTCTCTTAAGCATTTGAGTTCTCATGACTTAATAAAAGCTCAGGAAGAAGACCCTGCTATCTCTCAAGTGAGACATGCTGTGTCAAAAGGGCAGTTGTCATCATTGTCCAGAGATAAAGATCCTGAAGTACACCTACTACAGGAAGAGGGATCCAAACTCATAGTAAGGAGAGGACTTTTATTCCGGGTGGTACAGCGACAACAACACAAAGAGTGTCTTCAGCTTGTTTTACTGCAGAAGTATCGGTCCATGGTCTTACAGTCCTTGTATGATGACACTGGACATCTAGGAGTAGATAAGACCACTGCGTTAGTAAGAGATCGTTTCTATTGGCCCAAGATGTCAAATGAAATTGAACAGTATGTGAAGAACTGCGGAAAATGTATTCTCCGCAAGGCACAACCCCAACGAGCTGCACCACTGAAGCAGATCACCAGCAATGGTCCTATGGATCTTGTTTGTATTGATTTCTTGTCCCTGGAGCCTGATTCAAAAGCAGTGTTCAACATCCTTGTAGTCACTGATCACTACACTAGGTACGCTCAAGCTTTTCCGACGAAAGACCAAAAAGCTCTTACAGTAGCCAAAGTGTTATGTGAAAAGTACTTTTTTTCATTACGGATTACCAGCACATATACACTCGGACCAGGGACGAGACTTTGAAAGCAGGCTGATCCATGAGTTGCTGAAGATGTTGGGGATTCAAAAGTCAAGAACGACTCCATACCATCCCCAGGGGGATGCGCAGCCAGAGCGGTTCAACAGAACTTTGCTTGGGACTCTTGACAAGTCCCAGAAGCAAAAGTGGAGTCAGCATGTCAGTCAACTAGTACATGCTTATAATTGTACAAGAAACGATGCGACTGGATATTCCCCCTATGTCCTTATGTTTGGACGAGAAGCAAGACTCCCAATTGATCTCTGTTTTTCTGTTTCATCTGAAGGTGAAGCAGAAAATTACCAGCAATACGTGTCTAAGCTGCGAACAGACCTAAAAAAGGCCTTTCAAGTAGCTTCAGAGACTGCAGATAAGAACTACCAGAAGAACAAAAGACTCCATGATAAGAGGGTTCGAGATCAAATACTTGAAGAAGGAGATTGAGTTCTAATGAGGAATCTAGGCGTCTCAGGAAAGAACAAACTGGGAAACAAATGGAGTTCCTTACCTTATCTGATTGTCAGTAAGATGGCAAACTTATCTGTCTACCGAGTAAAACCAGAGAAAGGCAAGGGAACTGTCAACACAGTACACAGAAATCATCATCTGCCTATCGGATACCTGGTAAGAATGCCTGAAGAGACAGTGGAAAAGAAAGTACCTCATAGACCAGCGACAAGATCCCAGACCCGTCAACGCGCTCTTCTCCGTGACACAGGAACAGCCGATGTACCTATGGAAGGAAGTTACGAAGAGGATGAAGTATCATCACAGGATGAGGATGTTGATGCATACATACCTCTAGAGACCCTGGAAGAACTCTGGCGACTTCCAGAATCTCAGAATCTGAGATCTGTACCCCAGGAAAGAGTGTCCCTTCCTGTAGATGGTGAACCATTCAGGAGCTGTGACAACAGTGAGGAAAGAGTAATACCATCTGCTGAAGATCCTGGGTAGAAGCGGATTAATGAAACTCTGAGAAGGGAAGGACTCATCAATGAAACACAAGAAGTTGAAACACCTAACATTCTAGTAGTAGAAGGGACTTACCTTTTCCTGAAGAATCTGATGGTGAAAAGAATCCAAATGGTCTGCAGCCTGCTAGAGAAATTAGGTCTAAAAGAGAAATAAAACCTGTAGTTAAACTCAGTTATGAGTTGGATAAATCTACAAACCGCCCAATATATAGCATTACCCATGGTATGCCAGTGCACTGCAGTTTTGTTTCAGAGGATAAGAGAACGGAGATGCGAGAGGAGGAAGATTGCGCATGACGTTTGTCCGAATAAAAGGATATTCTAAACGAAAATCCCGCATGTTTAAAGTGAATCCGTCATCCGTGATTTGTTTTTGCTAATAAGAACTTTATTTAGCAAGTATTGGTGATATTTAGCACGGATTACACCGAGCACGTTCACCCCATGTGCTCGTGTGGTGACTAGCATGAGTTGGATCGACATTCAGCGGTTAGGAGGCGAACCAGATAGCGCTCCGGGTGACCGGAAAAGCCGGAGTAGAGGTCTGCGTGGGACTGTTTTTTTCGTCCCGCTCCCGCCCGCTCCTGCAATGGTTCTATTCCGCACGAACCCGCTCCCGCCTAAAATTCACTCTGTGTTCACCCGCTATCCGCATATAGTGATTTTCTTCCCGACCCGACGGGTCCCGCTAAAGATCGTTTCCAGAATCTCGTGTTTAAACTTCCCCTAAAGAAAGAGAGTGATTGGGGATAACAAATATAAAATGTTGCATATATACAAGATTTGTATTTGTCTATGATGCTGTCAACACCCTAAAAAATGTCAGAGAAACAATGTCACAAAGAATAATAGGCTAAATATTACAGAGAAAAATAGGCTAAATTAAATAGCATGTCATGTCACTCAAAACTATAGGCTAAACCAAAATTACATAAATGAAAACTGTTGGCTTAGCTATACTGCAAAATGAAACATCCACACAAGAACAGAATAACGCTGACTGACGACCGTTTCAGAACGTCTCTCCTCCAAAATCCGATCACAAAGGTTGAATGTTCTCTGAAGGTGCACTCGCGCAGACCTCTAATGCAAAGAACATATCTTGCCAGGTTTCTCAGGACAGAGAACTGGTGACTGTTTGAACGCCACCACTGCAGAAAGATTTGTTCACTTCAAGTTCAAGCACAGATGCCAGACTGCCCGCTCCCGCCTAATGCAAACTATAGTTACCGACCGCAATCCGCCTTTCATTCAAACTTTAATCCCACGCAGCAAGAAATCTTATCGGGAGAGCTGTGGGAATGCAGCCCTCTAGCCCGGAGTTCCTCTGGCAACGAGGGACATATCGTCACAACAGATAGCGCTCCGGGTGACCAGAAAAGCCCGGAGTGACTCTGTTGCTGCGTGGGAGGGCAGACAGCCTCTCGCGTGAGCCGAAGCCACGAAAAAACACATTTTTTTTATTTTTATATTGCTTTACTAAATTCATTGGGTGATATTTATATATGTGTATATATATATATATATATATATATATATATATGTATATGTGTGTGTGTGTGTGTGTGTATATATATATATATATATATATATATATGTAAAAGTAAAGACACCTACAACCCATATTGGATTTTATTGTCTTTATTGCTGCTGAAAAGAAGAGAAAGATTCTATTTGAATAAGATTATACTATTACAGTTAATCATAACAGTGAAATAAATACTTACCCAGGCCCCAGCTTTAACATAGCGGGTATCGTTACTGGGGTTACACTCGTGGTCTCGCGAATCCAGCCGCTTTGCTTCTGAAATGCTTCTGGTGTAAGTTGGCTAACATTGTTATATCGAAATATTGTGATAGAACATGCGATAATATGTATCGGTGATGTAAACGATATATGATTTGCAATATAGAGTTAGTTATATTCAAGACAGCTTGTAGGGACCTGACAAGGTATAATTCACCCAACAATATAAATTCTGTCATCTTGTACTCACTAGCATTTCGTTAAACTTCCAAACACAAATTAAGATATTTTAAATGCCCTTCATTTTAAGTCCATTCCTTTAAAATTTCAAAGATCCAAAAAAAATGTCATAAAAGCGTCGTAAAAATAATCAATTGAGTGGTGTAATCCAAATCCAGGTCTTCTGAAGAGACATGACGGCTTTATAAAATATCGTGATTTGTATCGAATCATGACATGAGTGTATTGTTACACCCCTAGTACCAGGTGAGCTAACACGTAAGTTTGCATGATGATGCAAACATCAGAATGTGTTAGTTTACAAATCATCTGCTCTACGGTAAAAGAGTTTTGAGGTCATAGTATTGTGCAAGGAATTGCGTGAAAATAGGTCTTTATTAATCAACAATCTGCCCCAAACATAATTTGTGTCAAAAGGAACAGAAGTTGTGGGTGTTTTACTGCCACTAGTGTTCATATTAGCTTGAAACTGCAGTGAATTTGTATGTATAGGTATGTTTTTCATGTCGGTACAGGAACGTATTTCCAATTAGCCTAGGTTGCAAATTTCTGTTAAAGCTTCTATTATCCTGGCATTTTTTTATGTGCTGTTCTAACTCCTCAGTCTTATTTACAGCACACATCTGTCAGGATCATGAATGGATTTCTCTATTATAGTATCCTCTAATGTCTATTTTCAGGTTTTTGAGGACGCAGCAATCATTGCTGACTAACAATCATTTTTAACGCTAATGACAGCAGTGTCGCTTTTCCTTTTACTGCAATTACCGAACACGGGGAAATGTCCTCAGCTGAGGCTTCAAATTTGTCTTTTTAATCCCACAACCGCTCTGAGAGAAACCTTATTTGATCTCTCTTTTCTAAGAGGATCGGATCTTTACGTCTCTCCGCATTCCGAGGTAATGTTCTAATTTCCGTATTTAAATATTCATGTATGCAGACGAGGCAGTGTGAGTGCGTTTACACCTACACAGGGTCTGTGACAGACAGACGGTTTGTTTAACAATGAGCTTCCCCCTGAGGGAAAGACAGGCTAAAGGGTGGATTTCGTTCTGAAATAGCAACATTAAGGAGGCATTCTGGGGCCACAGATGAGAAGAGAGTTTGATTGAAAGTTTGTCGTGGTGGGTGTGTGCGGGTGATGGTGGAGGTTGTGAGGTTTTGCAGGCAGCAGAGGCCGAGAGAACCGAGTGATGAGTACAATACCACCAGCAGGATTTATCCTGGATTATGATGAAGAGTCGGAAAACTGCACAGGCATGGAAAGAGGTTTCTGGCTCTTTCTCTTCCTATCTCTCTCTCCTTCTGCCTTCCCTCGTTTTTTCCCTTGTCGCTGTTCGCTGGGTCAGCAGAAGAATTTGGAAATGAAATGGGTTTCTTTATGGCAAGTTTACAAGGAGTCTTTCCTTGTTCTGAAAGCATTTTTGGAGAACACTTAGAGTTAATTAAGGTCCCATAATTTGCAAATGGACTGTGGATTCCGATGCAGAATTTTTTTCACCCCAAGCTTTCTGCTGGCATACTGAGAGAGGTTGTTTTATATTGGGGTTTTGCAAAAGAGATTGTCCCCACTCCATGTTGTCAATAGGAGACAATGAAAACTACAGCATTAAACTAAATGTGATTATAGCCACATTACATTGGTGCCTGTTAGTCTTGCATTCCAGAGTGCATAACCAAACCAGGGCTGTCTCATAAGTTGCTGTAAGCGACTTTTATCCTGCACCACCAAAATGCCACTCTTGTGGCATTCTCACTTTACATTGGTAGAATCTGCCAAAGCCTTGGCAATCTCTTGATATTATCATCTGTTTGAATAGTGCACTACACTGAAGTGGTATTACCCACAATATGCTTAATTAGGGCCAGAGCACCGATGGTGTGAGGACCCTATTGTAATTGCTCAGTCAATAATTATTCTTCTCCGAAATGAATCACATTTTTGAGGGCCTAAACACACATCAGAAGTGGTGAAAATTTATGTCTCATATGGGTTTCAGAATTAGGTATGGCAAAATGGCTCGATAGCGCCACCTACAAAATTTCAATTAAGTGCCCTTCGCACTACATTTCACGTACAGTAGTGATGCGCGGGTCGGCTTTATTTCCAACCTGCGGGTCCCGCTTTTATGAAATTATTTGGCCCACCCCAGCCCGCCCTGCACCACTGTATCTATTTTTAGAACCCGCCCCGCCCCGCACCCGTGACCATTAAATAGACATACTAGGCATTGTAATGTAAATGAAAACAGCCTTTATTTCAGCCTGAAAGTGCTTGGAAACATCGGCCTGTAAACTGGCAACAACATGCGATTATGAATATGAACCATAAATCAGGTTATATTAATAACAAGATAATGATAAACATTTTCAATTTTTTCAACTTTACAAAGCAGTGTTTGAATTCATCTAATAGGCTAAACAATTTTTTTTATTTCAGATTTGTATAGGCCAACAATTTACAGCCTACGCTACATAACCACTGAACTTTTTTTTTTATTTAAAACACGGAAATGTTCATTTAGCATTTTTACGTTCGCTGTGCAAAAAAAGAATGGCATCCACTGTACCGGGGTTTAATCTATTTCGCCTAGCGCATCACAAACGTACAGGTATGAAATTTGGTAGACACATCTAACAGCCCAATACTTAAAAAACAGCCCAATAAAAAAAGTGGGTAACACTTTATAATAACTCACGCTATGAAGCATTAGTTAAGCATTAGTAAATAGTCAATTCATCATTTATAAAACATTAATAGACATTAGTAAGCCGTTTATAAATACAGCTATAAGTGTTTTTTCTTGATTTATAAGCATATCTATAATGAGTGTAATATTGTATTTTCATACTTTATTAATGATCAATTTATCATTTCTAAATTATGTATTACATTATTCACAAACCAGTTATTTAGGAGTTATCAGTTGTTCATAAGATCATTTAGGAAGTGTAAGGAAATGATTAATAAAATATTTAAATGTACATTTATGCATCTTATTATTTAGACATATAGTAATAGTTACTTAGTACTTAGTGTATTAATAATTGCTTTATTAACACATATTCCTAGTGTCAAAACTACCTCAGTTCTAACATTAAAACATTAGAGGACAGCAATGCAGAAGATCACTGAACCTTTAAATCTAATTTATAAAAGCTTTACAAAGCATAAATATTCCTCAACTTTAGATGAGCTCACACAAATAGTTAACTGACCACTTCTAAATGTTTTATAACTACCTGAATTAATCATGAATTGCAGTAGGAATATGTGTACTAAAGCAATATGTGTAACTATTACTACATGTCTAAATAATAAGATGTATAAATGAGTGTTTAAATAGTTTATTAATCATTTACTTACACTTCCTAAATGATATTATGAACCACTGACAACTCCTAAATAACTGGTATGTAAATAATGTAATACTTAATTTAGAAATGATAAATTGATTATTAATAAAGTATGAAAATACAATTATTAAACACATTATAGATATGCTTATAAATCAAGAATAAAGCATTTATAGCTGTATTTATATGCTGTATTTATATGCTTCAGAGCATGCAGTTATTATAAAGTGTTACCAAAAAGTGCCTGGGTGCAAAATCTGAAAACCAAAAAGGAAGTGAGATATTTAGAATCTTCTCATAATCAGATCAACATCATATTTGGTCAGTCTAATCTTAAGGCCTTTGTGACATTAAATTGCGAAGATCTTTAGTTTACGCTGAAGGTCATGTCTGTGGCGGCCTGACAAAATTCAATGTTTCGCCATGAAACAGGAAGTTGTTGTATCTTGGGCATACAGTGTCCGATCTGCCCCTAAACTTCACGTTTGATATGAGTCCTGGCCTGAAGACATCTACATGCCAATATTCAGTTGAATATTCAATATTCAAACTTCACGTTTGAGAACAGTCCTGCCCTGAACACATCTACATGACAATATTAAATTATAGTAATAGCGCCACCAACTGGCAACAGGAAGTGACGTGTTTAACAATGTGATGCACTACTAGTAACATACATTCTAAAACATGCTAGGAATACTTAGCTGAGTGCTAAGCATGCTATTATCGTTATGAAATAGGAAGTTTCGCGTTACTACATGTACTTACTATAATAATAACAATATAATGCACTCCACAATGCATCCTGGGGTACTTCAACAGTATTGAAGAACTTTCCATGTACACTAAACAGATTTTGACTGCTCAAGCATTTAGATCAAAAGATACTGAAAGGGATAGTTCAACCCCATCCCCTAAAAAAGTAATCATTTACTCACCCTCATATCATTCCAAACTAGTGTTAATTTTGTCAGCTATTTTTAAATTTAGCCTTAGTCCTGTGTCAAATGTTATGTTTAGTTTTTATCATATTTATTCAACCTTTTGTCAACTAAAAGTCTGGGCATTTTAGTCTAGTTTTAGTCAACAGCTGTGTTTCCACTGTCGGGCCAAATGTGAGCATGCTAGTGTGTGGCCAGGCCAGTCGCGTTTCCACTGTCACTTCCAGGGCTTGAACAGGCCTTATGGATTCCTGGCCAACATCCAGGGATTTTTGGCCCGCCGAATACCTTGGCCCAGAGCGGGTCAACTGGAGCTTGAGGAGTGGTCATGTACAAAGGCAGAGTTTACCTGAGTCAGGATATGGTAAACACCACTGCTCATTTCCGATGTTATTATATCAGGCTGCCAGCTAACTTTAAGATTTTTTTTTTTTTAACAATCTTTAGCTGAAAAATCCCTTCCAGACACCAGCGAGTGTTTGAAATAACTTCCTTGCGATTCAAATTTTGCGATCCGAATTTTGATCACTGTATGAGGCAGAAATATATTTATATGCAATCCTAAAGGCTACTTATGCTAACCATTGTGATAAATACACATACGTTTGTGGAAAGTACCAGAGACTGTATGATCACTGTATGAGGCAGAATATATATTTATATGCAATGCTAAAGGCTACTTATGCTAACCATTGTGATAAATATACATACGTTTGTGGAAAGTACCAGAGACTGCTTGAAAAATGTAGACAAGTCATATATGATTATAATCGTGCATTTATTTGGTTTCGTATTTTATCTGTCTCTTCCCTGTGCCATTGTTGATACTGGACTTATGCATCCGCATATATGTCATAAAAACATGAACTCCCGTTAACTGCGGTTTTCTGTCCATGAGCTCCCTCTGTTGCTCTGGCTGAAAGGATAACAATATAGTGAGACAGGAGAGATCGCTGAAACCTCCTATAATTTTGTGGAAAATTAATAGAAATGCCCACTCTTTCTAATGAAATGTGATGTAAACATATGATATTTTATCAATATTTTTCTAAATGTGTAAGCCTTTGGACTTGGCCTCCATTAAAGCCTTAATGGAGTTGTTTTGTGCTTTCTTGTGATCGCAAATAAATGGAAGCAGGTACATCCGTGTTCTCTTTATATGGTAAATACCTTTGATTCAGCATGATTGATGTGCACTCCTGACACAAATGAATAAATTGCTGTCATTGTGACATTTTTTATTTTAAAACATTGGTCAAATATCGATGCTGGAATCTTAAGTCTTTAAGTAAAGACTAAAAGTTCACTTCTGTCATGCTCATCTAGATAGTTTTCAGTCAGCTGGGGAAATGGTGAGGTTATGTGATGTTGTTATATGGATGCATGTTAAGGGCAGGTTTTAGGGTAGCGCTGCGGGGCTACTGGCCCGACAGTGGAAACGCAACTTAATTTGGGGCTCGGTGCTCGAGGGGAAAAGTGGTTAATGAAAACTTAGTCACATTTTCAGCATACTGCATAATAGTTAAATTGATAAAAACTATTATTTTACTCAAAATTATAATCACAATGATTCACAACCAAACCGTTCACCTGCTATTGGAAATTTCCTATTTCCCACTTCTTAAGTCATCACATTCACATGCTTTGTTGTTGGAAAGAACAAGAATCATGGAGGACACCAGGTATATTCTTGCCTATTTATTGGAAAAATCTTATTAAAACAAAAATGATATTTAGTGTCCCATTCATTGTCAACCATATAAACGTTCACCATACTATCTATCGTCAGCTTGCTGATGATTCTGGAATTTCAGTCAAATATAGGATATATATTCACTGTCTATAAAACATATAATACGCTTCAAAGGATTATGTAGGCAATGTAGCTGTTGTGGGAAAAAAAAAAAAAAAAAAGAATAAACTACCGCTCATCAATGAGGTTTGTTCTTGTGTGTCAAGCTCACATTTGAGTTTTTGTTATGTATGTGCATTGATCAAAGTTTATATGTGAAAAAAATCTAAATTAAATCCTAAATTAAATCTGTTCATCATATAAAGCAATCTTATCTCTTTAATAGACTAAATTTATAGGCTCAATTTATATGGATTACTTTTACCATGTCTTTCTGTGAAAATTTTGGTTAAGTGGACTTTCAGTGGATATACTAAAATTATGAGAGAATATTAAAAATTTGTTGGGTTTGAAACAACATTAAGCTAAGTAAATGATCACAGAATTTTCATTTTTGGGTGAACTATCCTTCATGATTAGAAATATAAATTATTTGTACCCAAAATTTGACTGGTAGTGTAGGTCTATACAGTATATACTGTTTGTATAAAGTACAGTATAGCATGTAGGATTTCAAATGCAAATTCCTGCTTAAACAAGCAGTTAGCTATAATGGGATAGAGCTCAAATAACTGTTGTAATAGACATAGCACCCATGATATCACTGACTGACTATAAACCATTTATTTCCAGTTTAATTGCCATTGTAATGCAAATATGTGCCCTACGCCTGTGGTGGATCCAGTAAAACCCCTCTGTCTGTTCGTATTTGAGTCTGAGTCTGGCTAATGTGTCCTCTCAGAGGCAGCAGCCCAACAGCATATTAACGAGCAGAGCCCAGTTTTAACTGGGCCGGGATGAGCTGTGCATGTGGGAGAGAAGAGACTCTGATGCTGCTTTATAGCAATTAGATGTTACGCTGCTGTTTCCTTCTCTTGCCATCCTCCTTTTTTTCCCTTTCTCGTCTCCATCCCCCCATTTATCTCCCTTTTCTTGCCTCCTCCAATGTACTTACGCCACAACCAATGTGCTTATGCCACCAACACAGGGATCATATGCTGTCCTCTCTAAATGCTATTTTATGTGTATGTTTAAGCTTATTTGTTGGTTGGCAGTTTTTGCATATCATACAATTTTTGAATGAAATTTAGACACCATGAGAATATAAATATGGACACTCACACATACTCAAATACACTGTTTCTTTCTGTAGTTTTATGAGATAAATCGTTCAACATTTCTATTTTTGTGACAATGTCCTATACACTGTACACTGTAAATACTGCGTCTGTGAAGCTTCTTTCTTTTAACATAATCAATGACATGGGCCTTATTCCCAAAATAGCATTTCCCTGTCAGCTAAAAATAGCCCGAAATAAAACCTAAAGAGGAAGCAAAGCCTGGAAGAGAGACCTGCCTTTGCAGTACACAAAGAGCTCTGCTATTGATAGTCCTTTGCAATTGCAACTGTCACTATCTCTGTTCCAAGACCTAGCAAGACCTGGCTTCTGATGAGAAGACTGTTCAAAATGATGTAACTGAATTAAGCTGCCACCTAAGATACCTATAGGTAGAATCTAAATGCTTTTCTATCCTTTGTGTAGAAGACAACTGTATCTATTTCAAAATCTAGTTCATAAAACTTCAGTGTAAAACATATTTTTCCCCAAATTTGTGTGAGCTATAAGGTTTTCTTATTAGGACATCATAGTTCAACGATTTAGTGTTTCCTAAAACCATAGATTCAACGAACATTCGCAGGCAGCATCGTAAATTTGTGTGGTGTGAACTACAGATCTCAACCTGTGGTTAATAGCATAGTTTCTTATTTTCTCGTTTCTATGTCATGTGGACTAGATTAGATCAGGCTCTTGGGCACAAAAAGCAGGTTAATGTGCAGTACAATCTATCTTTTTTTTTTCATTCCATATGTATATATATATATATATATATACAAATTTTATTCTACATCTTTTAGTTTGTCAAGAGAATTAAAGCACCATTTTTGAAGAGTGCGTAAATCAATATTTGTAAATAAAGCATACCAGAGAACAAAAATAGCCCTCAGATACCATGTTCATTATTTACACCAGTAATCTGACATTAATTTGATCTTGAACCGATTAATTAGCAGAATTTATTACCTGCGTGATGTAATTAACGACGGTTTATTCTGTATCCTGAACCAATGTTGTTCGAAAGACTGATGTGCAACGAAGTTATAAGGTTTCAGGAAACAGCCATTACTAGCTAGTTAATTTCTCCAACAATGCATCATACTATGGTAGATATTAAAATGTAAAAGGTAAAAAAATGTAAAAAAACTATTGATTAAAAATAATATCAGTCAACCCAGGCTCATTGGGAAAATGTGCCTGGTGACATTTCTACAAAATTATGATATCTGAAATATATGAACATGAATCAGGCAACATTTTACTACGTTGGTTGTTGTACATATCACAGAAGTTCGGAAATGAAATGTCCGGTAATTGCTAAAAGGTCAATGCTCTATCACATTAAAAAAAAAAAACATACCACCTACCTACACTAAACTCTACCCTAAACCTAACCGATAGTGTTAACAAAAGCAAACGTGAGATAAAAACGCATTTTCTGAACCAACCATGCTATTTTAGCTTGCTCTAGTTTTTTTTTTTTTTTTTTTGAGCGTCATGACTGAGCACTCCAAGTCAAAACCATAATATATAATTCATAATCAAAACTCAATGTCCATAATGCATAATCAAAACCATAATACAGCCACAATTCAGAATCTAAACTAAAATTCATCAATTTAACATTGACATAGCACTTGACTTATAACTTAAAGCAGGGGTCTTAAACGTTTTTCATGGCAAGGACCCCTTAGGCAATGGAGAGATGGAGCAGGGACCACCGATACAAAATGTGTCAAACAGAGCTACAAATTAAAGGATTAGTTCACTTTAAAATGAAAATTACCCCAAGATTTAACTTTATGTAAAGCATCCTTGGGTCCTTGAAAGGCCTTCTGAAGCGAAGCGATATGTTTGTGTAAGAAAAATATCCATATTTAACAAGTTATAAAGTAAATTATCTAGCTTCCACCGGACCACCTTCTGTATTCAACTTAGGAAGAAAGTGTAATGCCTCTCGTGTTCAAAACACTTACACTACGTCCTGCCTTTCGTATTCAACTTACGAAAAAAGCTTAACTGGCGCGACGTCAGTTACACTTTCTTCATAAGTGTAAAACCTTTACTTAAAGTTAACTACTGAACAAATATACAAGTACAAATACACATTTAAACTTAATGGACTGTAAGATTATATTGAGTTTGAGTAAATTCAGTTGTTTTTACATCATTAGCTTATTTCACTACAGTCTGTCTTTTTTTATTTTTTATTTTGTCTGTATAATTATTTGCTGGACTCTGTTAGACAGAATATAACTGTAGCAATCTGGATTTGTCAAGAAATCTGTTTTGTCAGCTAGTAGTCATTGTGTATGAAACTATTTTGATAGTTCATCGCAGGACATTTGGATGTTATGAGGTAGCCTGTCATAGTGTTTTCTGTTGTTTTCTGTGATGGATGTATCCTGGCAGAGTCAATTTAAGTGGTTTCCATGTTGACTGTGGTGATCTGTTACCACAGTAGCTAGTTCCTAATAGCTATTATAGGTGGACTAGCTGAACTCTATTTTTCACTATATCTGTCTATCCCCCCCTCTCTCTCTTTCTCTCTCTCTCTCTAACTCTCTGTCATTGCTTTGCCCTCTTGTGATCATGGGGTGGAGCATGCCAAGTTGCTCTGCCAGGCTGCCATGTGCTTGGCACAGAGGAGAGCGCCAGTGAATCAGCCTTTTCTCTGAGCCGTACTCCCAGTACTGCAGTGGGAAACGCACGTACACACACACACACACACATAGAGTGAAAGAATTCAGGACAGTTCTGTTCTCTTTAATGCTTTATTTAGCAAAATCATAACACTACATAATGGTCTGTTTGTCATATTTGGAATTTAGCTGTAAACTTCTTACTGATGCGATCAAAACTGTCAGAAAATTAAACATTTCAGATCAACTGATGTTCCCTTCAAATGATGAAGATATGGAATTCATGTTATCTTGAAAAAAGCAAAGCATTTGTGCATTTGGGTTTAGGAAATTAATGGAATTCAAAGTATTATTACAGGCCTGTCACTTATTTTTCAATTTTATTTAATTGCCCCATTCCTAGTTATTAACTTCATCGAGTAATTTATTTACACAGTGGCCTGTTATTCAAAATAGCACATTTTCACAACCAGCAAATGAACTGTGATATGCAGATTACTGTAACTATAATAGAAGTGGCATTTTTATGTTATTACATTGGTATTACTGTGTAATAATGCCATAATTACATCAATATGGTGTAAAAATCTTCTAATTATTCTACTATATATATATATTAGGTAATGTTTGTCAAAATCTTAATCAAATTATAGATTTCTAAAATGATACAAGAACTAGAGCTAAAAATAAAACACTCATGGCCCTCTCTCAGGGGCAGCAATGAGCAGCCTGGTGTAATTTAGAGATTCATATTGATCTTTTTTAATAGAGAGATGATGAGGCCTCTATGTGCTTATGAATAATCCCTTGCTAATAAAGACACTCTTGCCAACACTTAATTGATGCTTGAAATGAGCATGTGTCTTTTGATAGGATCATGGATAAATGAACAATATCAACATTGTAGACCCACAAAATACTGAGCAAATGTTATTTTAGACACATATTGATCTCTAAGTGATCTAAGTAATTTGCCAGACTTAAGTGTTGAAAGAATAAATTAAGTTTACCAAATAAGATTAACATTAGCAGTTAATATGTAAAATATTTTAACCATTAACTTGAAGGAACCAAGAATGAGAATACACACTAGCACACACATGTGTATTACAAACTAACAGTGATGGACAGGAACAAAGTATTTTTACTGTTACTGTACTAAGTACATTTTTCAGGTATCTCTACTTTATCAGAGTATGTTTATTTTGAGAAACTTTTACTTCACTACATTCCAAAGCATAATATTGTACTTTTTTACACTACTACATTTCATAAAAACATAACATTCCTTGTTATTTCAAACTGAAGAAATCGACACCTGCTCGCGAGGTCCGATTCGTGAACAAGATGATTCTTTTCAGTTAACCTGTATTGACCTGTATTCTCAAATCACACTGAATGATTAATACACGAATTGGACTGATCCGATTGCAGCTGTTCTCAACACAACAACTCGCTAGCCAAATTTCCATCCAGTTTTTGCTTTGTTTTGTTATTGACAAAGCCAATATGTGCAAAAAAATATTTGCGAAATTTGCAGTCTCAAGGCTGTTTCCATTCAGTTGGCCTTTTACCGATAAAATGGTGTGCGTGATGATGTCATCCCTACAAAAAGTGCATTGTCATATAAGTTTTCTTATATCGCTAAAAAAATCTGCCCTTGAGCCGTTTCCATACATAATTTTGCGTATATCGCAAATTCATAGCTATCTTTTGCATATCCCAAATATTTGTAAAATGTACAGAGTAAAAAGATCATTCAAAGCAAAAGAGTTAAAAACATAGAATTGCATAGAATTTTTTTTTCAGGGACAGATGCAGCTGTGACCTAAAACATTTTATTTGTGCATTTAAGCTTTTTTAAATGGTCTGCATGCATAAACTGAGGCTTATTGTCACATAACATTTCTAAAATTCTATTAGAGCTTTTGGAGTCAACCACTTTATTTTCCAAATTTATCTGAGATAAAATTCTATAGACCTAATTAATAAATTGCACTTATAAAATTATTTCATTTATAAGTGTCATGTTTGTGATTTTCATTTGTCATGTAGCCTAGAACCGCTTCTGATCATTAAACCGAAACAGACTTTCACAATTTTATGACAGTACTTTTATTTATTCAGATACAGAAGCAACATTTCTGTATTCTATTTTACCTTTCTTTTTGTCAGCATTGAGAACTCCAACAGTCTTCTTTAATTTGACTTAACACCCCGCTTATTTTTGTCGAGCTGCAGAGATTTTCGAGGCACTATTTTCCTTGTGATGAACCTCTGAACTAGGCCTACAGACAAACGGTGCTTTAAAGGGATGGTTCATTATGATTTCACTTTTTTAACTTTAATTAGTGTGTAATGTTGCTGTTAGAGCACAAGCAACATCTGCAAAGTTACAATGCTCAAAGTTCAAAGCAAAGGGAGATATTTTATTTTAAAGAATTCTCTGTTTAAGGACTACAACAAACGGCTGATAGGGACTACAACGAGCTTCTTCACGGATTGGTGACATCACTAACCCTAAAATTTACATAAACCCTGCCCCTGAGAACACGCAACAAAGGGGTGAGGCCATGTTATTGCAATAGTACGTAACACAAATGCAATAGCCTGTCATAAAAGCAAGATGACAACATGACAAATTATAACCGTAATTAAACTAAACTATACCTGTTCTATCTTCATGCAGCATATATTCTCTGGATCTGTAGGCATCTTACAACAGTTCCCACGCGAGCGATTTATAGATTATCATGACAGAATATGCTAATCAATGACTTTAAGATATCCCACATCAGCTACATAAATTCATCAACTAACCATTCAGAAACATCCTATTACATAAAAGGCTGAACAGTTTCTAACATTTTCAGTGAGTCTTTGTGAGGTAATCGGCGCTGCTAACACTATGTGCTAACATGAGCTCTTGAAACCCCGTTCTCAGCTTAGGAGCAGCAGCTCATTTGCATTTAAAGGGACACACAAAAACTGAGCGTTTTTGCTCACCCTCAAAAAGTGACAAATTTTAAAAATTATTAATAAAAAATTATCAGTGGGGTATTTTGAGCTGAAACTTCACATACACACCCAGAGACTTATTTTACATCTTGTAAAAATGGCTTTATACCACCCCTTTAACAGGAGCAACACCACGAACGCGGACTCTGCATGTATAGTCTATTCTGTCATGTGACCACATTTATTTGAGTTAAAGCCCTTTTTTTTCGACAAAAAGTGTTTCCAAACCATTTTTTTTTTTTTTTTTTTTTTTTTTGCGACATTTGAAGTATCGACATAGAATTTATGCGCTAAAGATAAACGGAAAAAGACTGTGTCGACATTTGAGAAATATTAATCGACAAATGGCATTTCCATCAGCTATATAAACATTTTAAAGTGCTAAATCTTTTTTCGCAAAAAAATCCTTGGATGGAAACCTGGCTACTGATCCAGTCAAAGAGCAAATCTTCAGATTCACTGAATTGTTCATATCTGACTCGAAATGAGCAGGGAGATCTTTAAAGCTTGAGTGTGCACAACTAATGGCATGAAAACTAAGTTACTAATGCTGAATTTCAGTACTGATTATTGTAAATGAAAATCATATAGGTCATGTCAGTTATTTGTGAACTAAATCTGTTGTAAAAGGGCATGGGTTTAAATCCATTGTCTAGTTTATATTGTATGTTTTAAAACTTAAAAAAATACTTAAGTGCTTGTACTCAAATAGAAAAGGCGTAGGCTACTTATATTTTACTGGAGTATAGGTAACACTTTGTTTCGATGGTCCACTTCTACTAACATTCTACTAAATATAAATAACTTTGCTACTACATGTCAATTAACTCTCATTAGAGTATTAGTAGATTGTCTGCTTAAATCTGCTAACACTTCCCCCAACAGACATTCTACTGACTGTAATTAACTCTCAACTACATGTACAACATGTACCCTAACACCTAACTCTAACATAACAGTCTATTAACAGTCTCTTAATACTCTAATGAGAGTTAGTTATCATGTAGTTGAAAAGTTTCAATGAATGTCTAAAGTGGACCATCGAAATAAACTGTAACCGAGTAATATTTTATTAGGGTGTCTGTACTTTTACTCAAGTATTTGATTTGTGTACTTCATCCTCCACTGCAAAATAATGACCCAATGGGCTGAAGTCATGTGTGCAGTGATCTGTAGTTGACTCATGTCTAGCATGATGATGGCTGCTATTGGTCATTGCTTTCCAACCAGTCCTAAGGGAGCACTTCTCAGTCTGGAAACCTGCGCAGTATTCTGGGAAGGTGGCAGAGGCTGGGGAAAGGGAAAAAGGCTGAACAGAAGTGCTGACTCATTTTAGACTGATAAGGGGGAGCTGCGAGACTGGAGACATGAGTGAATGCAATTTCCTCCATGGCTCAGAGAAACACTCATTGGTTCAGCAGGGGTCAATAGGATGGCTGGTATGGAGATTGCACTTCCAGGCAAGTCCAGTCTGGACATTTAGACATTTACCAAACCCATCTCTGGTCGTTAAGTGCTTCTAACCATTTACTTCACAGTCCTCTCCCTTTACAAACTTCCAGTTTTCTTTCTACGTAATGCAAACAGAATGGAGGTGTGAAAATAAACTCAACAGCAAATTTACATGCCCTATGGACATGTCACTCAGTAATAGCCCGTGTAAACGTGAAAGCTACTCCAGATCTTTTATTATGACTCAGAAGATCTAAAGCAAATGCTAATGGATGCTGTCTGTTATGTAATTTCAATGAAACCCATTGTCCTGGAGGCAAAATGGAGTCTGTTAAGAAAATCACAGACAAAAGAAGCAACCCCAAGGGCACTGAATTCATATTTTATAGTACATCTGGTTATCATGGTGGGTGTATGTTTGCATTGAAGTGTAGTAGTGTATGATACATTATTACAGGTTTTTATATGCTTAACACCATAATAAAGAGAGATATTACAGAAAAATACTTTCACTTTCGATTATGTATTGTGATTTTGATGATAGACCACTGGCCAGCAAATGTTGTTGGTTAATAATCGTGTATGCGAAACAAAGGGGTCTTTCTTATGTTGATAATTACTGTTTGTATTATGTTTCTATGTATTGCACATGAAAAATATGCTTGTTTAAATCTAGTATACGGCTGATACCTGATATGCAAATGGATATCTATCTCTGCCATCTCTGCTCCTGGTGCTGAGAAATGTACCAACTTTTTTGTGTCAGCAGTGGTCTAGATATCATAAAGTTATTTCAATGACAATTAAACTTGTAAAACACTGCAGCATTGCAGAAAACTGCAAAAAATTACAGTATTAATTTATGTATTACTATTAATCTGCAATCCAAGTTACTTTATAATGAACATATTTAGCTACAGAGTAACATGTATTCCTTTTTTTAGTTCTTTCATATCAAGTTTATGTTTTATGGGTTCCTTGCTCTTTCAAGCAATGTTGTTCTCATTAAAATTAATATTAAATCCTCCAAGGCCAGAAAGAAAACAAAAAGATAGAAACCACAAAGTGATATAAGAGGCATAAAGGTAATACTGGTATTTTGCCATGGACAGGGTTGAAATGGGGTAACACCTTATTTCGATAGTCCGTTTTAGACATTTTACTATAAGTAACTTTGAGACTACATGACAACTAATCATTAGAGTATTAGTAGACCTTCTGCTTAATATCTGCTAACACTTTATTGTGATGCTCCCCAACAGACATTCTACTGACTATAACTGCAAGTATATTACCCTAACAAGCTGCTAATAAGAGTTAGTAGACATGTAGTTGCAAATTAATGAGAGTTAGTTGACATGTTGAAAATTAGTTAGTTGACATGTAGTTGCAAAGTTACTTACAGTTAGTAAAATGTCTAAAATGGACTATTGAAATAAAAGTGTAAACATATACAGATCACTTCTGCAAAAAATATTTGAATGTTCAGTGATGCAGTTGACCAAATCACAATCAAATATTCCAGAGAGCTGCATTATGAATAGGGGTGTAACGGTACACAAAAATGAAGGTTCGGTACATACCTCGGTACTGAGGTCACGGTTCGGTACGGATTCGGTACAGCAGGAGGGAGAAAACTAAACATAAAATTGCTTTTTTTCTTTTTTATTAAACAGTGGTTTACTGAACAAATTGTGTCTCTGTCTTTAAATAAATTCAATTATAATTAAAATTTCCTTAAGGATAAAAAATTCTATCTCAGTTAATGCTGTAAACCATATACAGGGAGCATGTGCTTGCACATTATTAAATTAAGTTGGTATTTATTTTTATATATAATAATCAACACTCATAAAAATTGTATGCAAACATGTAAATTGCATACAAGGCAGTTTTTGCATTAACTTAAATGTGTTTCTACTCCAATTCGATGTTAAAATATAATAATTTACACAGTGGCCATCATAACTTGTTTTCATGGCAGATTTATTTAAACATACATTAAACATATACATTAAATAATCTATATATATATATAATAATATAAAATATAATTAATATATGGGCTAATATAGTGCATATATGTAGCAAAAGAGTTTATTCCTCTACCGAACTAACAAGCTGTGGACACTGAATGGCATTTCACTGATGTCTTTCCGCCGTTGAAACACTGACTGAGCGATTACATGAGACACTTTCAGTAAGTTGTACTGTATTTTTCAGCATACCTTCAGATGTTCATTCATGTTTATTTCTGTAACTATTAGAGAGGAAGAGATGATCATGTTCACTCACGCTCCACGCTGCCGTTTGAACTCAGGCGCCTATACAGTGATCTGTCACGCTAAATCAAAGAGCGACAAAATGGCACAATGATTTATTTTTTGAATTTCGTGATAAAATTGACAGAATTTAAGGGATGAGACTTTGTTTCTTGTTGAAATTAAGAAAACAAAGAGCTTTTTGCGATTATTGATGGTTAAAAGTGGTTAATGGGCTACAACTCTTTATTCGTCGGTACATGTGTACCGAACCGAAATAAATTTTCGGTACGAATATGTGTACCATTACACCCCTAATAATGAAATAATAAAATATGCTCTGTCATATGCCTCTGACATTGCTATTCCTGTAGCCATTTTGCATGTGAACACTGATGTAAGTGTCATCATGTCAGGCCATTCAGGAAAAAATGATCTTCCATGCTCTCCTTGTTTAAGACACTGTGTATGTAGCCATTTACAAAAGAATAATCAACAAAAATTTGAGGAATTTGATTGATTTCTGAACTAACTGATTATTCATTGATTAGAAAAAAGTGACGAGTCTGTTCATTCCGGTTGAAAGGATTTTCCTCCCTGTTTTTCTCTCATTTCTCTTTCTCTCACTCCCATCGTTTTTTTCCAACTGCAGTGGAGTTCGGCTTTAAATAGCTGAGCTTTGACAATTGTCTGTGTGCTACCTACACACACACGCACACACACACACACACACACACAAACACATGCACGCACATACATCCTCTCATCCTACTCAGGAGCAGGAGGGTTGAGCTGGGCCTGAGACATCTGGGTGGATCTCAAACAGGCGTGTGGGCAGCCATGCATTTCAAGAGCCAGGGAAACTGACAGCCTGCTCTTTACTTTTCAACACACTCTCTCTCTCTCTTTCACACACACACACACACACTCACACATACACACAGCCATACTGGAAATCAGTTAATGTCTATATCAGACAGCAAGGCACATTTAACAAGACCTCAGTGTATGATGAGCCTGGTGTTTGTGCTGGCTTCAGCATCTTAGTGGAAATAAGGAGAGTAAGTGGCTTTTATTTGATTATGAGAGGATAAATTCCCAGCAGCCTCTATAACTGGACCATGATTCCAACTAAACCTACTCCATGAAGCGATAGTCAACAAATTTAGTGCTAATTTGCAGGTCATATCCTCACTACACAACCACAAAGAGATAAATTGCTAACTCAGTGCCACTAGCAGTGTTGGGGAAGCTACTTTGAAACTGTAACTTGTCAAGCTAAAAGCTATTAACTCTTTCCCCACCATTGACAAGATTTTCCATCATTATGACACCACACTTCCTCGCCATTGACAAGTTTTCCACGTGTTCACTGTTATACGGTATGGGGTGCTGTTACGCATCTTACGCTGTTACACAGTACAGCATCTCCGGATTGTCACGGAACGAAGGTAGACGAATGCAGATTCACAAATATAAACAGAGTTTAATCCAACTACAAACACAAACAGTAACCGACAATGAACATAGAACAGGCAGGAACTTAAATACACAGATAAAGACTACTAAATAGAAACAGCTGACAAGACTTGACTAATTAGAAACCATAGTGACTAACGAGGACTAATACAGACAAGACAGGACTGAACTAAACTGAACATGTGACATTGATCCAAAAACAAGCGAATGAGAAGATTTGCATAAACTTGGAGTGTATAGAATTAAGCTAATGTGATCATCAAACATTCAACAGTATATAAATCCAAACTACCTAATGTTACTAACAGAACATAAATAACTACACTGCAGCTATTGCTTCTGTAAGCTTGCGTTCATCTGCCTCCATATTTGACTGCAACACCCACATCTCAAAATCCAATCAACAAATGATGCGTTGAAGCAACTATATTTTTTCTTTTTCAAAAATATGTTACATTTGGATGTAACTCACAATATAGAACAAAAGATCTGTTGCTACATTTATTTAATTGTGTCTTTAAGTATCTGTACCTCATTTGAGTATTTTTTTTAGGGAAACTTTTACTTCCAAAGCTTAATATCTTACCTTTTACCCCACTACATTTCATTAAAAAATGTTCCTTGTTATTTTAAACTGAAGAAATCAAGACCTGATAATTGTGTCCTATACATTAAAGAATCGTTCTTTTAAGACAATTCCTTTCCATTCAATCGGTTCACAAATCACACTGAACCATTTATTATATTGCACTGATAAATGATCCAGTTGCAGCTGCTCTTGAGTGAATGACTCACTGATTTAATGATCCTTTTAGAGCTGAGATGTCCTACTCAAAATCAGCCAAGAACTAGGAGCAATTTGATTCTCAGCTTGAGTCTGTGAAGGAATTTAACTGATGGTGTGAAAAGTAAGTTAGTAATGTTGAATTTTAGGATCATTTACTGTAAAAGAAAATTATATTTAGGTTTTAATTTACTGGAAGCTGTGTGTAAACTAAAGAGTTCACCCAAAAATGAAAATTCTGTCATTAATTACTCACCCTCATGTCGTTCCACACCGGTAAGACCTTAATCTTCGGAACACAAATTAAGATATTTCTGATGAAATCCGAGAGGTATATGGCTCGTCCATAGACAGCAATATAATCAACACTTTCAAGGTCCAGAAAGGTAGTAAAGACATTGTTAAAACAGTCAACGTGACTACAGTGGTTCAACCTTAATTTTATGAAGCGACGAGAATACTTTTTGTGCGCAAAAACAAAACAAAAATAACAACTTTATTCAACAATCTCTTCTCTTCCCTGTCATTATCCTTAAGTAGGTAAGGCAGTAAGCACAGTGAAGGTTTTTCATGTTTATGTCCGAATGCCGGCTCAGTATTGGCCAAAGCTGCGCATGTGAGCAGCACGACACATGCGTGTGATGCTGACACAGGAGCCAGCCAATAATGAGTTGACGTTCTGATGCTGGACGTAAACAACGCATGAGAATGACACAGAAAAGAAGATATTGTTAAATAAAGTCGTTATTTTTGTCGTTATTTTTTGCACAAAAAGTATTCTCATTATTTTTTCCATTATTTTTTGCACAAAAAGTATTCTCGTCGCTTCATAAAATTAAGGTTGAACCACGTTGATGGTTTTAACGATGTCTTTAGTACCTTCATGGACCTTGAAAGTGTTGAGTATATTGCTGTCTATATGGATGAGTCATATACCTCTTGGATTTCATCAAAAATATCTTAATTTGTGTTCCAAAGATGAACGAAGGTCTTACGGGTGTGGAACGACATGAGGGTGAGTAATTAATGACATTATTTTAATTTTTGGGTAAACTAACCCTTTAAACTAAATCTGCTGTAAAATGCAAAGATCTGAAGCTCATGGTATGATGTACTTGTGTACTTGATCCACTTTAAATTTACACTAAATACAAGTATCAAAACTAGAAAACAATGATTTACTCAACTGCATCAAAAACATAGATGTACAGCAACATTTAACTATTTAACTATAAAATGAAGATGCAGGGACTGATGATGATTTACTGTATTTATTTGGTCATTGAATCAATTATTTAGAGGAACCTTCTAAATGAATCAATTCACTAACATGAATCAGACCAAATATGATTATTGCCTTGGATCGCTCAGCCAAAAAGCTGTGAGTGTAATGCCCTGTGTGACAAAACACAACAACATTACATCTTGTTGTAAAAGTAGCTTGTTACTGAACAAACTACAGTGTTTCAAAAACAGTTCTAATGTCACGTTACTGACAAATGTAGTTAAGTTAGTAATGTTAATCTACAGAATTAACTTCTGCACATCACTCTATCTTTATATGATAAGCTATGGTGACCCTGATGTCCAGCCTTTGAGAACAAGCACCGGGGGTCTCCATCTTTTCAGAAGTGTGAGCATAAACATTAGCAGTATCTCTGCCTGCTCGGTGGGGGCTTGGGGCAGACAGATGGAATCTATTAGAAAAGAGCTGGTCTATGGAGCTTGTGATGGCTTACACACACACACACACACACAAAATACGCTCTATTTAGACTGTAACATTTGCCAAAGGGGATGTCACATGATGTAGTCAAATCAATGGAGCTTCCTCATTCGCCATCACAGGAGGAAATGTATATTCCCACATTCTCTTTCTTCTCTTCTCCATCTGTCTCTCTTTCTTGCCATCTCGCTGCTATTCTTTTATTCACCCTCTATGATTCTCTTATAGATCATATAGTGTAATAGATGATGTTTTTCATTCAAATGGTTCTTTGCAGAGGGAAAAATATCAAAGATGCTGGGACTGGTTGTCAGTTTTTACTCCAGTGAATATTTTTCAAGCCCTTCAAGTCTTGACTATAAAGCTAGGATACACTTTATTTTACAGTGCCGTAGTTACATTGTAATTACTTAAATAAGTACTGAGTACTATTAATTAACTACATATACTTACTATAGAGTTACACTTAGGGTTAAGATTTGGTTTAGGGTTAGTTACTTGTAATTATGCATAATTTACTGTTATTACTATAGTAAGTACATGTAGTAACGTGTAACTACGGCACTAAAATAAAGTGTTGCCAAAAGCTCTTCTACTATTATTGTCCAAGAAAAATATAAAGTTCATTGAACACATATTAACCAATAGCGCAGCATGTTTCAGACTATATGGGACAAGTTGTCACAATGGAACTTGCCATTAAACAAAACATTAAAAAGCAAAGTTATTTTTATTTCATTGCTTAGGGATTAAAAATAAGTTAAAAATACCTGAGCATCGGTATACTGTTATGGTGTGCGCACACCAAACGCAAATTTAATTATTTGCACGAGTAGATACACACAAAGTCACTGTAAAGATGCGAATAGATGCAAATTTGCGGCAGGTGACATGAATGATGAGAATTGGGCGATGCGATTGCCGTGAATGCACGATATTTGCCTCAATCACGTCTTCTGCGCAAGCTGAAAAATTTAAAATAGAGTGGGAAATTTGCATGACGCGTTGTCGCGCAAGCCAATCAGCGAAGAGCAAAAATGGAGGAGAGCATTATTGTAGCTGTCTGTGGGCACCTTAAAATTTATGACACAACTTCTTACTCATACAGAGACCGGACAAAAAATTAGATAGCTTGGAGAAAAGTAAGCGAGGAAGATGGACATGCGCAAGACACTCCTCATCGGACATTTTTATTTGCGCGAGTGTCTCGAAAACCGAGTAATCTAGTGAGTAACGCGCTGCGAATATTCGCTTTGCTTTTGGTGCACACACAACCGCCTACATTATGAATATGTAAATATATGCTGCACATTTTGCTCTCAATAACGAAATAGAGACAAAAAAATGGCTGGTGAGAAAACAGCAGTTAAGAAAGCATCTGATCATAACGATCTCTGCAACAAGCTCTGCAATGCAGCACTCCAGTCAAGTCAGATCATTTCACGATTATATACAATACTTTATACAATATATTGTTTTAAAAAGAGCTTTACAGTATTAAACATGAAAAACAGTGCCATGTTTTCAATCAGAATTACTACTTCAATTTCTACTATATAACAGCTTTCCAGTGTGTTTTTAGTCGTGCCTGACCTTGATGGACTAAACAGAAAAAATGAATTGGAGAAAATGTCCACATCAAAGAAGGCGGAGCCTCAGAGCACACCTATTACATAATTGCTATGGACCAATGGTAGTTTGAGTGTTTACCAGCTAGAGAGAACTTCTACAGAAAGTTATGCTGGGTACACACCACAAGGGCCGATTTTTCCCCTTACAACAATCCTAGGTAATGTCCCGATTATCTTGATGGTTCTACAGATTATCTTATCAGATTTTCCTGTGGTGTGAGGTGAGTTTAGAATGACTGAATCTGCTCGGAAGAACGTCAAAGCCGCCCCGATCGCGAACCGTAAATATTCAACATGTTGAATATTTACAGTCAGAAATCTTGATGTGTGGGGGGAACCCTAAGAACAAACGTGCACACGCTCCGGAGATTATCACGTGAAACGAAACAATATCCAATTCGAAAGCGAGCTGACATAAGACGGAAGCATAACAAAATCAATCATGGTGCAGCACAAAGTTAAATGGATTTGGACAGCAGAGATGGAGGATCAGATTTGTGGCAACAGCACTAGTTTTTATACAACGTGTCCTGTAAAACATACCAAAATCATTCCAAACACTGTCATCGCAATTTCTTCCTGCCTATCGTCCACCATGTTTATTCTGAAGCCTCAAGAGACTTTGCGAGATTTCCCGGGACTTTGGTTGAAAATCTGTTCATGTGTGGTGTGCTGTCTTTGTCACATCACAGCACACCGCACACTATAGGAGCAAAACAGTTAAATCTAGGATTTTTTGTCCTCATGTTTGTGGTCTCTCACATTTTGAAAATCTCATAATATTTTAAAAATCTTTTAGTGTGTACCCAGCATTAGCTTAGGCAAGCTGTTTCAAACTCTTGAAATTAACTCTGGAAACAAACTCCCGATTTTGTTCTCACCGGCTTAGTCTTTGATTTCACTTGAAGTATGTCAGGGTCTTTATGAAACACAAAACAATTAATGAAAAAAGAAGAATGGAAAAGTTAACACAAAAAGCATTCACAAAAATGATTCTAATTTAAAGTGCCCCTGTTATGGATTTTTGAAAATTACCTTTCATGCAGTGTGTAATGTAGCTGTATGTGAATGTGAACAGACCGCAAAGTTGTAAAGCTGAAAGTGCATCATAAATAAAGTTATTGTCTCTCAAAAGAAAGAGTCGACTCTGAACCGCTTAAGCGAGTCGTTTTTAGTTCGAATCCCATTTCGCACAGTTCACGTCACAAGTTAACACATTTGCATAATGCCTGCCTACGTTCTGCGTGGACATCCCGCGAAACCTTGAACTCCCAAACGCTGTAGCTCTTTAGTGTGGATAACATGTCGACAAGATGCTGTGCCCTGCTCTGTGAAAGGAAGTTCGGTTTATTTTCACTTCCAAAGTGTGAGGCTGTGAAAAATCAGTGATTAAAGATGGGACAGTACCTGCTTTATTTGGACCAACTTGCTCCTGAGAATCACAAACTGTAAGTGTGATTATTAATTATTTATTTATTTCATACAGAGTGTTCAAAATACATAGTTTTGTGTTTTAGCTATATTGTATATGTCTCCGGCTAACCGGCTAACTCGCGTTATTACTGTCTTAGTGAAATAGCTTACTTCTGCTAATCAGCTGTTGGCCACTATTACCTAAATCTGTGTCCATTAATACAGATTGTCTGTCGTTCTTACTACTTTGAGTAATGATAAAGGCTGCTGGAGCGAGATTTGTTTTACAAACATTGATGTTAAATCAGTCATTCACGTTAGTGCTGGGCTAAATGCACCATTGATACAGTTAATGAAAAAGTTACCACATGTGCACCCTAATAAATTAGAAATATACACATCAGTTTGTTGATGGACATACACTTGTTAATGCTGATAGTGAGGAATTACATCTCATAATGTACCTCAAACTGAGTAGTGTATCACTGAGAAACTCAAGTCGTTCTTGTGGATGCTTGGGTTGAATAACTATTTCTTCCAGACTGTCCTCAAAAAAAAAAAAAAAATTACGACCTATATTTACTTTTTTAAGTCATGCGCCCTCTAGCTGGCGTAAAAATAATGACAGTGTTGTGTTATGTCTGTCTTCATGAAATGACGTATGACTGTTGTTACCAATCAAAATGCGTGTTCATTTAACCTACCCTTAGTGATTTATAGTGCATATACACTTTATGAGCGTTCCCTGAGATTGAACCCACGATCGCATGATCACATGATTGCATATTGTTATATCTTGCAATGCTCTGCCAATTGAGCTACACGAAACCCGAAATATGACGCAGATAAAAGGGAACAATGCATTAAAATGAAAGTGTCCTGTTGTCGATAGCTGCTCAACTTTAGCAAACGCTCCTATGGGTCGTATTTCAGGGAAGTGACAAACGACCTATATAGGCGTATTGGTTGGAGAACATGTTGATTTCTTCTAATGTTTCATCATCGGACTTGCACTCAGATTGATATGGTAAAATGGACACCATCATTACTGTCTTTACAGTGTGAATAATCGCTGAGCTTTAGGTAGCACACGGAGCTGAATCAGTTATGGTAATGGCCGTTTGTTTCCGACTTGCGCTGTACGCGGTAGACCAACCACAACAAACTGGGCCGTCTGACCAATCAGAGCAGAGCAGGCTCTCGCAAAGGAGGGATTTAGAGAGACTGATTCATCCATCAAGTCGTTTGAGAATCATTGAACAATGTGGTAAATATGTATATTATGAGAAAATTAAAGTGTTTTTTGACCTTGGATGCATGTAAACCTGTTGTAGGCGACCTCCAAAACAAAATTAGAAACCTTTCAAATACCATAATAGGGGCACTTTAAAAGTATAGCTTATCCAAAAATGAAAATTATGTTATCATTTACTTACCTTCATTTCGTTCCAAACATGCATGACTTTCTTTTTTTCTGAAGAGCGCAAAAGAAGTACGTTGGAATTCAGTTTTCTTTACCATTGACTTCCATTATATGAACAACAACAACACTACCATTTCTCAAAATATCTTCTTTTATGTTCCACAGAAGAAAGAAAGTCATACAGATGGACTGACAGGTGGGTTTGAACTTGACAGAATGTTTAGGTGAACTGTCCCTTTAAAACAGTTTTGAACTACAGTAGGTGTTATGAAACAGCTGCTTGAAAAAACCTCATAGTTACCTTCTCCCTGTGACAATCAGCACTGGTCTCCCCTATATGCTCCATACATATCTAGTCTCTTGATTCCATCTGTCGCCTCTCCCTCTCTATCCCTCTCTCCACTGTTAATTCTCTTCTGTCTTACTGTCTAACCTCACAACTGTTTCATGATACATCAAAATCAATAGGGCCATCACAAAGAAACGCATATATGGCCAATTTCCTCCCACCATCCCCCACATGCTTTTATTCTCCTCCATCCTTGCATCAAACTCCAGTATTGCTGGCTAATCATATCCCCTCTGTGGCATGGCGGAGAAGACAGGAGGCAGACAGACGTTCCTATAGGGTGTGCCCACTGCCAAACCACTTGAAACAGCTTTCCTCTTTTATTTCAGAAACACCTCTTTAAGAGACTGAGAATGAACCGAGGGTAGAAAGGCAATCTGATGGTGTGAATAAATACAGTAGCCACCGGTTTCATGCACACATCCGTACACAGATGCATGCAATGCTTCCTAATGCCACAAAAGCTCTATGGTGCATTTAAAATCTTGACATAGGGAGTATTAACAAGGTTAATAATTGTAAAAACACACACAAATATGCAAACGCACACACTGTTAGTGTCAATAACGTGGGGTGGCAGCGAGGCGTGTAAATGTGTTCACTTCATTGGGGGTAGGGAGTAGAACCATATTCAGTCTCTATTTTCACACACACGCACAACAGTCTTTTACAAACACTTTTAGAAACGCTTAAATCTTAAGCACTAACACATGTTAATTCAAACGTGTGCAACTCAAACCATTTAGATTACACGCAAAGCTCATAGGTATGCATGCACATGTGAAACGACTAGAAAAAGGCATGAGAATTCAGCCACTAAACATATAAACAGCTGACAAATTGTCTGTCGGTAGTTCAATGTTCAAGATTTCACGTTGTCAAACAACATTATATACAATTAAACACATTGCACTTGCCCTCCCACACCCACCTGCCAATCAAATCGCCTGTCAACGTGAGCCTTGATGGATTTTGGCTGTTTTACTGCAGGGATCTATGTCAATCAAACCTGATACAATACGCCCAACCAACTCGCATCAAATTATCTTTAGCGTGCTGCCCAAGGTGCTCAGATATGTCACAACACCCATGGTTTTATTTAATCCCAGGGATCAGTTTCAATCCCTATAATCCTGACTGCATACATGTTGAAATTTGAGCCCTTTTTGCTTTGACCTATCGAGTTCGGATTCGATAAGTTCTGGATATGGAGATATGGCGTGAGGAACACTACCTTTTATGCTGATCTCTCCAAACATTTTTCTGTCATTGATTTTAGTGACTGCTGAAGACAGTGATGGGTGATGGGACGGCTAATGTAGCTATTCATGCATCTTCACACGCCGATCCGAGCACACGTTCCATTCGTTTTCCGACAGATAAATAAACAACCTTCGCGAATAGAAAAGTGCTTTTAAGACGATATCTGGTTTTCTTTTCGCTCAAAAGCCAAAGCGGAAAACCCCACCCAACAAACCCAGATGCAAGAACGCAGCCGCACACAGTCGAAGCCACACATTCTGCGCACTGTAACTGCATTGACATGTCATTTCCTGCAAATCATGACACGGAGTCATTGTGTTGTTTAGACCCCAGTCAGTGAGTAAATGAAATGCTATAATGAAGCACGTAGTGAGAAACACAGCCTCCGTCATCATGGCATCAACCCCTAGGCACATGATCCCTCAAATTAGTGCCATTAGCATTGAATTATTTTTGATCTGCTTGAGTGATAACTTACTATATTATATAGGCAAGCTGTTTTTTGTATGATAGACACTCACTTTCCAGCGCGCACAGTGACACTACTGTCATGTACACCAATTTTACCCCCACCGCAAGCTTACACATGCTGTTTCATCAGCTCACGCACAGCACGGCAGTGGTAGCGTGCTCATTCTAGCATGTCTCGATGACTTATCCTAATCCTTATGTCTTAGGCAAATACCAATAGCTGAATCAATCTCCAGTGTGAAGGCATTCCCCTTGTTTCTACTCTCTTTTTTTGCTTGAATTTTAATGAAGACAAGGCAGGAGCTCCAATCGGAAGGTGGGAGAGACCACTCACAGTCAGACGGAGGGTGTCGGTGATGGTATAGATGGAGAGTGCACATAGCTTCCTCTCTCCCTCCCCTTTTCCCGTTCCCCCTCTTGTCAGCACTCTCCCGTGGGTGGTACAACCTGGCAGATTACAAAACACCCCTCCCATGTGTCTCTCTACTCTCTGTGCCAGGGTGAGGCTACCGATCTCATTCTCCTGGAGCGTGTGAGTGTGTGAGTGGAGGTAGGAAGCAAGGATGGAGAAAGAAACATAGTTAGTGAACAAGAGCAAGAGGAAGGAAGTATGAAAGAGAGTGTGTGTGAGATCAGAGCTAGGAAGCTCATGGAAGCAACGGGACACAATCAACACCACTGTCTGCAAAGATCACGAGGGTATCCGAGGGGTAAGTAGAGGCGGCAAGCGCGCACACGCACGCAGACATATATGTACTACACACACTCACTGACATTGTCTATGTGTGTATGCTTTAATGCCTGAGGCCCTGCAGACCATACTTCCTTTATTTGGAGTGTGCACACCACCGGGGATGCCCTTTAAAAGTGCATGTTCTCTTTTTATAACGGTTTTGTGCTAACCTGTCCACTGTAGCGTCACACTAAGAACAGTGACTTCTCTGTCAAGCCATGATGTGGACGAGGGACTGTCCCTTTGGGGGACAATGAGACTTTTCAAAGATGCCTTCGGAATTTTTTGAAAATACGGAAAACGCATGTGCCCGAGAGAAATGCACACCTTTATGCGATCAATTTTATGTAACACCGCAAATGCTGTCCAGAAATCACTGCGCAAACCCTGTTCACACCGCATAGAATCAGAAGCGGTTCACATGCAAATACATACACATGGACACATATGTGTTCATATGCACTCATTCTCATACATGCACCTTTGGGTGAGATAAAGCAGAGAGTATAGAACTAGCTGGAGTCATTATGAGTATATAAGTCGCCTTTTCATCTAGGCGAAGGTGCAGGAAGCGTAGATGCAGAGAGCTCCAGTTAGCCCTGCCCTATGGAATAGATAGAGCCATTTAAGGCTAGAAGTGAGAGACAATTTAGAGACCCCGTAGATAATGTTTAGCCTCTGTGCTCTAATAGCTGTAGTTTTAAAGTGGGGAAACCTGGGAGGCCAGTGTCTCTGAGAGAACTAGTCAGAGGTCAGGTGTGGTCGCACCGTGGCGGCACCTTGCCTAGGCGGTAGTTGACCTGCATACAAATGAACCTTTATCAGAATACTATCTTTGCTACAAATTCACTGTGCAATGTGTAATATTCACAGGAATCTATATATCTAAAATACTTTTGTGTATGTGCTATCAGAACATCTGTGTCTGTGTATTTAGGTAAAGGCAATGTATGTGTGCTATGTATCTCTGTGTGTGTTTGTCAGTGGGAGGCTTCATTAGTGAGCTGAGGGAACCCAGGTACATTAGCCTGCATCTCTCACCTGCGTCCATCCACACAGGAGTCTACACTGACATTTCCTCTTCTCAGCTTACCATAATGCGAAAGGCCATTTACCACGTATTACAAAACAACATCCACAGATACGCACTTTATCGCAGATATGCCAAGGAAAATTGCCTTATTAAATGTATGCTCATGGTCTTAGGTTCATTTTTTGAGCATCAGTGACTATTAAAGGTATTTACCATTCACCATGCATTTAGTTTATCAACAGATAAATGATTTGAAGTGCATATGAATTATGTACTGAATCAACTGAATTTCGCCGTATTGAGTTGAACGTTACGTATTTAACACAAGGATGTCAGTGTCAGCCGTCTACATTTCCATTATTCACGGACACATATGCGTAAGTGTGTGGTGCACATTCGATGCCATCCTGTGAAAAGAAATGACATATGATAATGGCAACTTGATGATGTAGAATGAGCCTCATAAAGCAATAAGGTTCCGCCCGGCGTGTAATTCATACATAGGTTTGCATGATGCCCTGAATAAATGGCCCCTATTGTGGCGCCTAGCTGCTCTACAAACAGCGATTTGGTTGTGCTTGTGCATTTCTCTGTATGTGTGTTCATCACACCCTGAAGAAACACTGATGAGTGTCTAGAAAATTCCACCATATTGAAAGCTTTTTAAAATGGCCATAGAGTGAATTATATTTAGGCCTGTTTCTCATTATCTTAATTGAAGATGACTCAATGACATCTGTCAAGGTTCATTTTAAGACATGTTTAAAATTCAGTTGCATTGCTCCCTAAACAAAACACGATTTAGGTCTCATATGCATTATTTGGATTGTAGCACTTGTTCAGTGTACCATTTGGACTCAGTTGCGCTCCATATGTTCACTGTGGCTTTGGGTGTGGTGCCGTACGCAACCAAATGCTGGACTAACCGTGAGGATTTACCTAAGCTGTATGCCTGCGAGGGGTTGTGTAACACTGTTTTTTCTTGTATAAGAGGCAATTAATGTAATTTGTAAACGAGCGGCACTGCAAAGCAAAAGATGCATTTAAGACCAACTATTTCTGACTGTTATCTTGTTATCTGGGATATATGACATAGAGCACCTTAGCATGCATGGCTGACTTTTATTCCAATGTCAGTGGCCATTATTAGCTGCTTTAGGAAAACAGTATTTGCAAATGACAGAGAAAGATGAGTCTAAGAGAAAGACAGTATTTTCGGTATTATCCGTTTTCACTATTCTGCATTTACTTTAACGTAATATATATAGAATCTATATATGAATGAGCTTTTCGGACCGTTAAATAATAATAGAATTAATCTATCTCTATAATACGAAGCCCTCCTTGAGGATCCGCTCACAAAATGGCCGTAGAGGCAGAGCTGCCCACAGGCTCTGTGATTGACAGAGAATTCCTCCGAGGATGGATGTGCGCTATATGGTGAGGAGCAGGAAGTGTGTAGGCAGAATCACCAGCGCACCAGGGAGGTTCCTCGTCTTTGTTCTCTAAACCGTTAACAAAGGCAGTTTGAAATCAATTAATTTTCTAATTAATGCATTTTCTGTCTGTGTTTGTGCAATGCGAATTATGTTAGACACATTTTAAAAGATGTCAGGAGATAAAGGTGTGTGTGTGTACAGTACCTGTACCTAAAGCGAATGCGTGTGTCGTTTGCTTTGTGTTGACTAAGTGGAGGTTTTGTGATTAGATTGCGTTTACATGTTAAACATTCAAGGTTTCCTTCACTTGTTTGTTTAGTACAGAGTTACAATGGCCAGTTTTAAAAATAACACATAATTAATATTCATGAATTCATAAATTAATTCATTTCAGTGATCTTTCTATTAAAGGAACTAAATTATTTTGCAATGCAAAAGCACATTAGAACCGATTTATCAATCGGTTTAATTTTCACTTATTTTTTAAATGTAAAAAATTCTGCCTGTTAAATAGTATTTAATATGTTATCACAGTCATTTTAATATACAAAATTATTCAGCTACTACATTAATTCAATAATTAATTGCTGGATAAACACATTTCTATGACCAATTTTTGTCTCATAAAAATAATTAAACTCCAACAAGCTCCTTTAAAATCTCTTTAATACAACAATTGCCCCTTTAAGCAAGACAGTGTTCAGTGTGTCTAAGCAATAAAATATAGAAAACCCTCATTTAAATCTGCAGAATATTGATTTAAAACAAGCCATTATTATTAGCGTCAATGACATTATTATGAAAATCGCTTTTACGTGAAGGAATGTATTGGCATGCATTATTCTATTGGTTAATCCTCAGCACAGCATTCGCTTATACTAAATTCTATTCAGTGCCACAATAATGCCGATATCAGACAAAAGCTTCTCAGCAGAGCAAATGCACAATACCAACGCTGATTAGTCTATTAAAGAGATAACATGCCTCCCATCCCCCTCCACCCATTTCGATCTCTCTCTTTCTCTCTCACATACACTACCTCATTTTTCTCATTGATTGGTTTCCTATGCCGGAATTAGCCCACCATTTCCGTTCCTGAACTATATGCTCTATCCAGTGGTTTTTAATCCTGGTCCTGGAGACCCACAGCATTGCACATTTTGTATGTTTTTCTTATTTAGCACACGTAATTCAGATCTTCAGCTCATTAGGGACTGAACTGAATGAAAAAAAAACACTTCTCTACTCTCATTTTTCTCACTTTTCTTGCATTTCTCCAAACAGTTTCTCCATTAGTATACTGACATAATATCTGTTTACGAACACAATAAAATTTTAATATGAAAAATTAACATGTTAGTGTGATTAATTGTAACAAAAATAACAATAAAAATGGCAAATTTTGTAATTTAGTTTGTAATGTTTATTGTTTTTTCTTATTATTTTACACAATAATGTAATGCATTTCAATTATCTTTACATTTTATTTGCCAGCAAATATGCTATTAATTACAATTAGTTTTATACATTAATTGGCATATCTATATATCAGTTAATAAAATTATCGATATAGACATTGATATAGATAGTGTTCAACAGAATTATGGGACATTAAAGAGCAAGCTGAATAGGGTCTTCTCTCTCTTTGCTTGATCTTATGAATTCTGACACTCATCCATGCTAAAGCAATACAGCCAATATTCCATGTAATGGAACCATTAAAAGTTATTAATAATACAGGGAGGGATGATTGTGTGTGTGCGTTGAGCGTCTGCGCTCCCCGAGGGCCTCGTAAAACAGACGTGTTCTATATCCACATCTCTTTGATGGTGGTGTGTAGGGTTTCCCTTCATTTGTTTCCCCTTCATTTACATACACACATGCACCAGCGTGTATTTTCATGTACATACTGCACTCGGGCACACGCACACGTGTCATGTGACCGCACTGGAGTCTCCTCTGAGTTCTTTGTGTGCAGCCTCTCACGCTGTCACACTCAGACACACCACACACGCGTGTTCCTGTATGTGTGTGTATGTTCTCTGTTGCTCCTGCGTATCTGCACACACTCTCTCTGCGTGGGCTTTGTGTGGGTGGAGAAAGTGGAGAACAATGATGGGTTCTCTTGTCTGTCTGGTCGCTCGCGTCAGGACGTGTGCGAGTGTGTACGTGTGTGTTTGTGAGTCTCCGGTGTTCTGATGCACTTATACACAAAGGTAAGCACTTTCTTCTTTTTGCTGTCTTAGCTACACCTAGTTTCATTTCCTAGAAGATTCCTGTAAGATTTATTGTATAGTCCTACACTTGATGCTGCACATGGTTTGTTATTATATTGCTCATATAATTTTGTTTAGCTTATCAGTATTGTGAAATGAACGATGGAGGCTTAAACAACAAAATTCAGCTTGAAATCTTACCCCAAGAAACCATTCCAGTGACTGCCTTTGTCTTCACACCACCTACATGCCACATGACCATGCATTTCTTAAATATAAGATGGAATTTTATTATGGGAATTTGTTGTGATTGAACTACAATTGATACATTTTTCATCTCTATCCATTATCCATCCTCAACATTCCCATGACTGTAAGAGCAGACATCTCACATTCATTCATTTACCATAATGTGGCAAGACCGAACCATGTTGCCGGTTGTAAAGCGCTTCCCAAAGACCCACATTCCATCACACTCATTTACCGAGGGGCTGTCTGGCCTTTCCGCTCTCTCTTTCTCCCCTCTGTTTCTCCCTCCTCTCATTGTCCTCCTCAACTGCCTAGCGGAAACGTGCCGAATCCGTGTTCGCCCATTTCCATATCAAAGGTGAGGTATCACCACGGGAGTTATTGGAGGGAAATTTTCGTAATTATTATGACAAGGATAATATTAGTTCTGTTTGACAAGTTTGATTGAGGTTTAATTGAGCTATTTTTATAGGTTTCACCTTGGTTTTATCTGTTTGTAGCTCTACCAACTGTAAGAGCCTTTATCAGAGAAGGTTTTTTTCAGCGTTCAGATGCCGGTGCCAGAACTGTGAGGAGGTATTGTGCACCATACTTATCAGAAGAACAGGTTACTCAACACAATAGTATATACTTTCCTTTTGTTCCTTATTAGGAACAAATCCTTTGCTTTTTGGTCCATTTGACTCGTTTGTCTGAAAATGCTGATTCACAAAAGAAAAAAATGTAAAAGAAAAGAATGTAATGAACTATAATGAATCAAAATGTATTAAAAGAGTAGATGAACACTATTTATAGATAGAAGCTATTTCCATGTGTCAAACAAAGATGAATTTGATGTAAATTTGGTGTATTTGCATTCTTCAGCTCATTGTATTTATATGGAATAAATGACTAATTTTTGACTCAAGTACAAAGCATAGAGTTGTGCCCTCCCTTAAAAAATCAACTAGTAGGGAGTGGTGACCCACTTTAAATGAAATATATGAGTACACTACTGGCAAATTCTTTGCCATATTTCTGAATGCTTTGTAGTTCACAGAGTCATCAGTTTTGTGTTCAGTAGAGTGGAAGAATTTGGCTTGAACTGTAGACTCAGCCTCATGTGAACTCACTCCATCCCTTCCCTCAGTTCATCTCTCTCCTCCTCCCCCTCCCATCCACTCCCTGTACTTTCATTTCTACAGCTTAGCATGCTACAAAAGGGTCAGGAGCGTAAATCACACTATAAATCCATGTTAAAACTGCTGAAGATTTACTAGATTTTATCTTCAGTAGGAGCTACCTTTTACTGCCCAAGACAGCGCGCCTAACAGATGTCAGGGGAAATTGGGATTGAGAAATTGATGTAATATATATAGCTTAAAATGAGTGAAATTTATCTGACATCTTTTGTTGGAATTAATTGGGATAATTCAGTATAGCATTGAAACATTTCGTATTTTTCTTTTTTGAAGGTAAAGTGCGTAATTTCTGCGCCCCTAGCATGACTAAACGGAATAGCCAAAAGTTTTCATGTTATCAAACAAGTTTTTTAAAATTCGAGAGAGAATCGCGATACATCGGAAAATATCAGAATCGCTCCAGATTCTTCGTATCGCGAACCGAGATTCGATGTATTGTCCTAGTCCTATTTTACATTTTGGCGAATTGATGGCGAATTCATATGAATTTGTATCTTAATCTTATTCATAGGTTTTTGTGAGATCTGTTTACGCCTAACCGAAGTTTAGGTTGAGGTTTACAACCAACTTCATGCTTATCTTTTTACGAAAAATCATATTTTCATATGATTCAAATCATACGAATTCATATGACTTCACCACTAATTTGCCAACACATAAAATAGTTACATTTTCTCATGACATTGGTTTGGTTGAGCAATGTTGCTAATTTTCGAAATTAGCCTGTGAATGGCCTACTTATATGCATATTAAACAGTTTTTTTTTTCTATACCGGGAGCCATTTTCTGGCAATCTCTGAAATAAGAAAAAAATTCAGTTTTCTTCTATGTTGGGGCTACTGGTCTGGGGTGTGTTTCCCAAAAGCGACTATGGTCGCAAGTTCCGTCGTTACCAACAGAGATCGATGGAACTTGCTACCATATTGGCTAACAATGCTTTTAGGAAACGTACCCCTGCTCGACTATTAATTCTTCAAAATAAAGTTCTTTGACTCCACAAATGTGCAGATCCAAATCCCAAAGAGTTCTGCTTTGTCATTTATGAATAATGGAGAAGAAATTTGTAAAAACAGTCAATATTTATGCATTGAAATTGCATTGCCAGTGTATAAGAGGATTAGTTACATGGCATTAGTGTGCTGTCGGCATCATGAGTGTGTCGACACTGGGATTATGACATGAGGATAATTGGCATTTTTCATGGAATGCCAGAAGACAAACTGTGATGGTAATAATGAAATTGTGCACTCGAGGCAAAACAGGCAAGCAAAATGGACATCAGGTAACAAAGATGAACATTTTGTCCTAAATCAATATTGATATCCCATTGAACTGTTCTTCTGTGGGTTTACGTGAAGCATGTGTGCAGCGAGGATCAGAGCAGATTTCGGAAACGGTTGCCGTGAAACCTGAATTGCCGTGGCTCTATAATCCAGAAGAGCTCTTCACGCACTCTTAATATGTGTGCTTTAATAGATGGCAAGACCTGAATAACCGCAGCTTTGAAGTAATTCTGTTCTGCACTCCCTCTCTGGCTCTTCACTGAATCTATCTCCTCACTGTATAAAAAACAATCGCACATTCATATCCGCACAACTAAACTTCACACTTTATCCGTTCAGCCATCAAACACATTAGATCCTGCTCTACTCTGCACAGTTGTGATAGAGTGACACACAAAGGGCTTGTAGCACTAGTTTGCACAGCCTGTTTTCTACAGGATGACATTGCTTGTGCCCGCGGCAGTCTTAAATGGATTTCACACCCATACCTCCTCGGTGGGGGATTTTCTGCTGCTGGGCCCAAACTTAGCCACAAACTGTCAGCAATTTTACATTTGCTGCTTGAGGATAACAGATGCTTCCTTTCCATGAATTCTAACTGCGGAATATATACGAAAAAAGTGGATTTTGTAGGGTATATTTTATTATGATTATGATTATGATTATTCAAATATGGGCACTTTTGCTTCTGTGGACATATATACATATATATATTGCACATATATGTCAACTAAGTATATATGTAAGAGTAGATTGTAAAATTACTTATAGTCAGGAGAATGTCTGTTGGGGGAGCATCAAAATAAAATATTCGCAGACATTAAGCAGACAGTCTACTAAAACTCTAATGAAAGTTAGTTGACGTGTGCGTGAAATATTACTTATATTCAACAGAATGTCTAAAGGAAACCATCAAAATGAAGTGTTACCATATATACGTATACATATATATTGTCTTACTAAGGAAAATTTAATAGCTAGCGTTTTATGTATCCAAAATACACACAATTAAATCATATTCAACACACTTAATTTGACAAACAATAATAATAACATTAATCTGCAAAATATTGGATGTGAAGCACAATAAAAATATTTCTATTTCATGTCAAGTATTCTCTTCACTGACACAGATGTCTCCTCAATAAACAAGTACATTCACTTTTGGGAAAAAAAAAACAACTTTTTTTTACTTAAACTTTGTTATTGGCAAAATTGTTTGTTGTGGTGGAAATTATGATATTAATCATTTCCACACAATAAATAGGCCTATTAAATTGGTTTTGAATCAGTTTCAAAATGCAACCAATATTTTTGATGTATTTTTAATATTGAAAATATATAGCTACCAGTGTTGGGGAAAGTTACTTTTCAAAGTAATGCATTACAATATTGCGTTGCTTCCAAAAAAAGTAACTTATTGTACTAATTGTAGTTACTTTTTATGGAAAGTAATGTGTTACATCTGGGATGGGCTTGCTTGTTTGTTTTTTAATAACAAAAAAAGTTATTCTATTTTTGGCAAATGTTAAGGCCCAAGTCATTTTTGCTCAATATGGTTGAATTGGATCAATGAAGGTCAGCAGCAAAGACATTGTTTAATAAAGTAAGATTAAATACATAAAGTATATTTGTGTTATTTAACATTTAATTAGTGCAGGTTTGCATAATATTCACTTACGATTTCTCTCAAAATGCGGACAGGAGAGCTGTCGGTCAATAAATGGGAAATCAAAGTAACTTGTGTTACTTATTTGAAAAAGTAACTTAGATATTTTGTTGTAAATTTAAAAGTAATGCATTACTGTACTAGTTACTTGGAAAAAGTAATCTGATTATGTAACTCGCATTACTTGTAATGCGTTACTCCCAACACTGATGGCTACAACATACACATTTCCGAGAAAGTTGACAATGATGTAATAAAAGTTCAAATCTGTTGTTGTTGTTGTTATAATAATAATGACTTTAAAAAAAACTGTCTATATATTAAAAATCAACCTGTTGGACATGAATGTTCCCATAGTTGAACACATTATAATGAAATTTCACTGGTACTGATGGGGAATATTGTCCAATATTGTCACCTTAGTGTTTTTCATATGGACACAAGCTTTAGAAACGTGAATCTTCAATAAGAGACATTTTGTTTTCCTTTGATCATTTCACCTGTACAACCACACACACATACACATATTCACATGTACTCACAATTCAGATTTTAATTCCCTCACTAAGAAACAGACTTCACCTGACTCCTATGAAATGAAATGAAAAATATGAAATGAAAAATAATCCCTTGAGTGTCAAAAGCTGTGGAAGGGGAGTCAGATGAGGGAAGAGTCTGATCTCTGGGAGGGGAAAAAAAGCAGGTTTAAAATGTTAATCGCAACCGTTCCATCAGTTCTGTCTTCAACACTCTTGTCATGTGTGTCTTCAGTTGTTTCTCTTAGCGTTTCTCTCCTCGGCTCTTTCTTCGGTTATATTCATCACGCTGCACTGAACTGTTCACATGAATAATTATCTTCTAAACACCATTACACTCTGAGTCGCTCTTTATGTGGAGCGATGTGTTGATCTAGATAATGATACAGGTTGCCCCAGTAGAGGCAGTGACGGCCTAGTCCGTATGGCAAACTATATTTTTACACAATTTAGAACAGGCAGCAATCATTTGCTCCATGCCCCTGGGTGTCACAATAATTCTGTAAAATTAAAGTCTCCTTTTTGGCTGCTCCAATTTCCCATCCTAATTTTAAAAGGTTGTGGACAGATATTCTTTTATCAGCTTCCACTGAGCTGTAAGCGTTTCTTGACTCCGCTAGAGAAATATCTCTGAAGATCTCAATTAAAATCATCAGTGTGATGGAATTAATTGTAATTATCTCTGTCAATGACTAATTCACACTCATTCTAGGGCCAACCTTTTTTTTTGTTTGTTTGTTTGTTTTAAAGTATCCTCAGTCATATTCATGTCCTAAAAAACATATGTTAACAGTCATTTTTTACAATCAACACAATTATAAGCATGTATAAATCATTATACTCTATAAAAACAATATCTGCTCAAGGAATACTATTTCCTGTAATGCAAGAAGCAAAGCCTCACAGATTGAATCAGCATGCAGGAAGTCAGCAATTATCTGAAAGAGAGAAGGTTAATGTACTGTACACTTAACCGTCTATCAGCCTGTAGTCCGCACCACAAACGATCTTTAAAGTCACTAATGGCATTCTGTGAAATAATCAACATGCGTGTGCCTCATAGAGGAGAAACAGCTGTGCTAGACAGTCTAGTTGCTGAGAGCGTCTCTGTTTGGCTGTGCTGAGCTCTACTGTGTGTGTGTTTCATGCTGTGTGTGTCTTTAGCCGTCACCTGATTCATAGGCATTCCAGAAATAAGCCCAAAGATCACTTTCAAATGTGCAAATGCTTAGCTTTATAAAAATATATAGCTTATTAACTAACTAAATATATACATTTAATGTTTTGCTTTTTTGATAATGCTTTTTTATTTACAGTCTCATTAAAAGTGATTAATATGTAATAAAAATCAAAATTAATTTATTGTAATTTTTACATCAGTTGTAGATTACTATCATCTTTAGCTAAATGTTACATTAAAAAACTAAAACAAAAAATAGTAGTTCATAAAATACTTATAATATAAAGACGTATCTGTCTGTCTGTCTATACTACTACTAATAATAATAAATATAATGTATAAGTATTTAAATAATTAATTCATGAATCAATAATCAATAAATCAGTCTGTCTATCTATCTATCTGTCTGTAATAAATACAATGTATAAATAAATATTAATTCATAAATATTCTAAATAAATATTTATTCATTCATCAATCAGTCTGTCTGTCTATAATAAAAATAATAAACATAATTTATAAACATTTCATTCATTAATTCATTCATAAATGAATCATCAATCAGACTATCAATCTGAAAATCAATAAATAATAATAAATATAATAAATCATTGATTGATTCATAAACCAATAATCAATCAATCAATCAATCAACCAGTCTGTCTATCTGAAAATCAATAAATAATAATATTTTCATTCATTAATTCATTAATTCATTTATTCATTCATAAACTAAACAACAATCGATCAGTCTGTCTGTCTGAAAATCAATAAATAATAATAAAGATAATAATAACAATAATAATAAATATATTCATTCATTAATTTGTTCGTTCATTCATTTGTTCATTCATAAACCAATCATCAATCAATCAGTGTGTGTCTGTCTATCTGACAATTAATAAATAATAATAAATATAATAATTCATTTATTCATTCATAAACCAATCATCAATCTATCTGTCTGTCTATCTATTTGACAAAATCAGTATAATAAAATAATAAAATAAAATATGTGTGTGTTTGCGTGTTTTAGTGACAAATTTGTATAATGACATGGGTATGACATAGGTATTACAAGGAGAGGGTGACTTATGAGGACATTACCCCATGTCCCCATTTTTCAAAAGGCTTATAAATAATACAGAATGAGGTTTTTTGAGAAAGTAAAAATGTGCACAGTTTCCTCTGATGGGTAGGTTTAGGAGTAGGGGTAGTGTAGGGCGATAGAAAATACAGTTTGTACAGTATAAAAACCATTACGGCTATGGAATGTCCCCACAATTCACAAAAACAAACCTGTGTGTGTGTGTGTGTAGCCATTTGTTTTATTTAATTATTACAAAATCAGTAATAAAATAAAAAATGTAAAAATATAATTTATAAATATTTCACTTTTTGCATCATCTATATAGATTATTTAATAAACATAAGTAATACTGTCTTTGAAGGAACATTTTAGGGGATTTCTTTGGAAACACAGAACAATATTTCATATTCAGTGATGATAAGATGAGTCATTGCTGCATCCGATGTCACACGATCACAAATCATAAGTCCATTAGAGTGAATCTTCTCTTCATGAAAATTATAGCCTGACTAATACATTCATGTGATTCTAGCAGCTAGTGCAAGTGAAGGGAGAATTATTCATGGTCCAGTTTGTCAGCTTTTGTCCTTCAATCGTTTAGTCAATTAATAAACAATCGGGCCGGAACAGCACCGAGCAGGCAGCTGGAGAAAACCTCCGCTCAATCAATGAATGTAATCATATGGCTTAAATCTGATATCGAGCCCGAGTGTGAGCCAGGTGATTAATGACACTGTTAACTTTGAAAAACGAGTCTAGCTACGGTTGACCCTCCCCCTCATGGACAAAGCCAGAAATACACTGTTGTCTTCTTCTACTGTCTTACCTTTCTGTTTGTTTGTGTTGATGTCCTCCTACTCCCCCTTTCGATCGTGCTCTTTGCCTTCTCTCTGTCACTCTCACTCCATCACTCCGCCTTTTAATAATAATAATAATAATAATAAAAACATTCCTGAATGAACTTTCACTATTTTTTGAACAAGCTGAACTAAGTGTGGAGATGTGTATTCAAATGTGTGTGTTAGACTGGAAATCTCATAGATTTACCTCAAGCGTTCAGGATTCCTGTACAGCATTTCCAAATCATGTCATGCAAATTTAACCTTCTATTTAAACTCAGTCAACCGAATCTCCCTTTAGAAACTGAGATTGACATTTAAATATTTAATTAGAGTTCACTTCTTTTTAAATAAATTGGAGAGAGATTATAACCATACATTTCCATACATTAGTTTTGATTTGTTTGCTGTTTTATAATTCTGTAGTATAATTGTCAACAATGAGAGTGAAGGGTTGAAAATATTTCTTAGTGCCTGTTTAATATTTGTATCTGCGCAATAAAGTTTAAATAATAATGTCCCGTGTGTGTGTGTGTGTGTGTGTGTGTGTGTGTGTGTGTTTTCCAGCAGTCAGAATGGCGCTTCCTGAATGATGTTACACAAGACTGTGTGGATCCTCTCAAGTGTAAGTATATTGCAATAATAATATCTCATTTTTCCTATATTTTAATGATTTTCTTGCATAAAACCAACCCATATTCATCACTGAAAATCTCATAAAGACGTAATGTAAATTATAAACTATTTTCTTGTTGTTTATGCTTTCATCATTATGAACAGCAGCTGGAAAAGTATCACTAAAACTCATACTGTGCTTATTGCTGTGTAAGATTCAACATTTTAAAGACAGAATGCAAAATATATATATATTATACAGAATGCAATATTATATATATTGTATTTATGTAAAGATTCATACATGTAAATCTGCAACAATACCTCCATATAATCAATGATGAAGCAACTATTTAAAATAAAATTAAAATCAACATGAACAATACATCTACAGCATTTATTAATCTTACTTAATGTTAATTTCAACATTTACTAATACATCATTAAAATCAAAAGTATTTGTTAACATTAGTTAATGCACTGTGAGCTAACATGACCAAACAATGAACGACAGTATTTTTATTAACTAACATTAACAAAGATTAATAAATAATGTAACGTGTATTGCTCATTGTTAGTTCATGTTAGTTAATGCATTAACTAATGTTAACAAATGAACCTTATTGTAAATTGTTACCCATTTAAGTTATACTTATAATATATACTAGGTATAACTTATAAGTTTTAAATTATATTAGTTATAAAGTATAATTTATATTTATTATCAATACTTATATAATACCATTTACAATTATTTGCTTTTTTTTTTTTTAAAGTGCTACTTTTCTGATTTTCTTTTTAACAGTTTTTCTCATCTCTGGAGTGTTTTGGGCACAACAAAACAAATTTATAGCAAAACTGGTAACACTTTAGTATAGGGAACATGTTTTCACTATTAATTATGAATTTTCCCTCAATAAACGCCAAATTTACTGCTTATTAGTAGTTAGTAAGTTAGTTGTTAGGTTTAGGTATTGGGTAGGATTAGGAATATAGAATAAGGTCATGCAGAATAAGGCATTAATATGTACTTAATAATTACTAATAAACAGCCAATATTCTAGTAATATACATGCTAATAAGCAACTAGTTAAAAGACCCTAAAATAAAGTGTTACCGTAAAACTATACTCTAGGCTACATACAAAATAAATCAAGTGAAAGTATGCATTCATTGTAAAGCTGGTAAATCAAACGTGTGCAAAAATGAACACATGAAAAATGTTCTATATTAATACTCAAGGTGAATAAATTCTCCAATATTTGCTCCGTCATGCTTTTCGCTGGCCTAGCTCTGCAGCAGCAGTGTCTGTTGTGAAGCACAGTTGTATTTCCTTTCCTCTCTTTGTTTAGACTGACAGGTAGAAAAGTAGCCGCGTGTCCATTGTGTCAGTGTGTGTGAGAGCGAGTGTGTGTCTTTGAATGGTGTGAAAGCACCAGGCTGGCATGCCAATAGATCTTTTCAGCAAATATAACCCCGACAGCATGCAGGCTTCCTTTAGTTTCTTTTATTTCTTCGGGCTCTCTCTCTTCTCGCGCTGTGTTCACCAGTAATCAGATTATCAATCAAATAAATTCACAGTCTTTTTAGGCTTCGGCTAAATCTTCTTGCTTCCTGTGATTGACTAAAAGATTCCTTTTAAGTGCGCCAAGTCATGACTAAATCAAAAATATGAACTCAATTTATTTACATTTTGACAGCTGTTTATTTAGCTCAATGTTGTTGGTTAATTAAATAAATTCTCATGAAAATCTTAAAGGAAGTTCTCAGTTCATTGCTGATTTTTGCTAATTATGTTAATAAAATTTCATAAGAACAGATTCTAATTTGCCAATATCCAACTGTTAAACCTCTAAAATGTACAAATAAATCATTTAGAAGCAAAAATCACAGTTCATTCCAAATTCTTAATTCAATTTGAAAAAAAAAAAAAATCTACAGTAGAACTTAGGAGTTAATAATTTAATTACAAAACATATGAATTAATGATTTGCAGAACTTATTACATATTCATACATATATTAAAAATATATGGTTACACTTTCTTGTAAGATGTAATTATACATTTAAGTACTGAGTAATATTAATTAACTATGGGTTATGGTTAGGATTAGGGTTTGGTTTAGGTTAGTTGCATCTAATTATGCATCATTTATACACTAAAATTTTTTTGTTATCAACATTTTTTCTTTTGTCAAATCAACTTAGATAATGTGGTTAAGATAACATAATATCTTGAGTTTCTGTTGATTAAATCAATCGCCTTCATTGTATTAACTCAAATTTTTAAGGCAACCAGGTAACTTACTTTTTTTGAGTTAAACCAACAATTCAACTATAATTTTAAAGCTGTTAAAAGCAGAAAAATGTAATTTGTTGATACAGTATTTTACTTGCATTATGTTTTTGTTCTTGTTGATTTCTGTTTGCTTTTGCATTATGTTTCAGTTAAAGCACTTCATTTATATTGCCATTTCAAGTCATTGTTCTTTCAAAAACACAAAATACACCTTCATCCAGTGTTCATTTTTACACCAAACAATGCTTTGTTGGACCACAGTTTTAATGGCACTAAATTGAAACATAATTTTTGAATCATTTAGCAACCTATTGGCCATCATTAGCCATAACTGCTAATCGTTACATAATGCAGTTAATGTTGTGTGCCTTGTACATCATGTTAGAGCAGCTTTTCTCTCCTGCCTCTGATCCGCCCACAGTAATGGGTCTGCAGTCTGCTGTCAATCAAAATCTCAGTCCTACAAGATGACTGATTTTATCATGTACCATGCAGCTCAACAGATTCTTGTCATTATGGATTTTTTAATAGCGATGATGATTAGGCAAGATCGTGATGGGGGGAGGAGGGGAAGGGAATGGCTGCAGAATGACTTGCATTTTGTGGATTCTACAGGGAGGCCTATAGCGGGACTAATTAGCAGAAGACAACTTTAATGGACTTTCTCAAGCATTTCCAGTGAATGTCCTTACCGTCCGTCTGCTCAGTTTAGCAGGACGTAAGGTAGAAGATTATTTACCTAATATATATTTTAACGCTGCGAGTAAATTATATTACACCGTATATTTTTTATAGCAGGGAGTCCCAGCATTTAAAAAAAAAAGCATTATCTTTGCTACTTCATTTAACACATATATAGCTCAAATGGATTAAATGTGATCACGCTTGTTTAATGTAACCAGTGATCTTCCCATTTGGATTCAGTGCACAAACAGTTGTGGTCTGTTTTTCTAGAGTCATGGCTGGATTTTTTCGTAAGCTTTTGTGAACTGGTCGACCTAAACAGTAGATCAGATCTGCTGGGTTGTTAAAGTATTTACAGTGTATCTGTTCAGAAGTGCAGTGTAACTGAGGAAGAGCAACTCTCTCTTTTCAGATTTATGCCATGTCATCCAACAGACAGAGTACTTTTTTCTGTCAAATTGCAACACAAATTCTTTTCTGTTTTGTTTTTTTATATATCTGTCATTCCGTTTACTCTCTTTCGTTTCGATTTATTTTTGATCTGTCGTTCCTTTTACTGTCTTTTGTTTTGTTTTTTGATCTGTCGTTCCTTTTACTCTCTTTTGTTTTTTTATCTGTCATTCCTTTTACTCTTGTTTTGTTTTTGATCTGTCATTCCTTTTACTCTCTTTCATTTTGTTTTGTTTTGTTTTTGATCTGTCATTCCTTTTACTCTCTTTTGTTTTTTTTGTTTTTTTTTGATCTGTCATTCCTTTTACCCTCTTTTGTTTTGTTTTTTGATCTGTCGTCCCTTTTACTCTCTTTTGTTTTGTTTTGTTTGGTTTTTGATCTGTCGTTCCTTTTACTCTCTTTCGTTTTGTTTTGTTTTTGATCTGTCATTCCTTTTACTCTCTTTTGTTTTGTTTTGGATCCTTCGTTCCTTTTACACTCTTTGTTTTGTTTGGTTTTTTTATCTGTCATCCCTTTTACTCTCTTTTGTTTTGTTTTGTTTTTTGATCTGTCATTCCTTTTAATGTCTTTTTTGTTTTGTTTTTTAGGTCTGTCATTCCTTTTACTCTCTTTAATTGTTTTGTTTTTTGATCTGTTTATCCCTTTACTCTCTTTTCTTTTTTGTTTTGTTTTTTTGGTCTGTTGTTCTCTTTACTGTCTTCACCTTTTTTGCTTGAAACACAAATTCCCTTAATTTTGTACTGCCTTTCGTTTCGTTTAGTTTCTTTTGTTTCCTTTCCTTTCCTTAATAAATGCAGAAAATACAAACAGAAGTCAGAAAAGTGCTGCGACATTGCTGTCATACTCATATGACTTTGTTGTGCTGCGTGAGAGGTCCAATGTAAAGGGAAACTCTCTTTTTGTTTTTATCTTGCTCTCTCACACACATTCACACAAACAAACATCTCTCTCTCTCCCTCTCTCTCGGTCTCTCTTTCTCTTTCTGACTGCAGTGCCACGCCTGTCCAGCACAAATACTCTCAGACCTGTCTGGATACAGACAGGTCCAGATAAGCCCCAGCCTACAGTTACAAGTCTATTTAAAAATTTATCTTCATTCATTTGAGCATGCATTGAAGAGAATTTAAATTCGCATAATAGGTTGAGGATAGCAACGTGACTAGACAGTATTTCCATTAGTGACAAAGCAGAAAGCATAGGTAACATTTAGCATTGCTAACCGTTTTACGCCGAACAGCAGCTTGTAATGGGTGATGAAGACAGCCATTTTGTGTCTAGAGGCTGTTTCTAACTGTCTGACTACAGCAGGGAACACAGAAATGGAGAAACAGCCATGCAGCATGGAATCAGATTGGCTTAAATTTATCTTCCTGCATTCTGTTTTTTAATGATTGTAATTATTAGATTTAGTCTTTAGAATCTTAAATAGAATATTTATAATCTTACCTTGCAAACAAAAAGTAAAAAGGAGATTTGTCTCTTTAGAGGCAGCATTGCTTTATAAAGCACACTTTTTCGGGAACTATCACTGCATGCCATGCGTTTACTGACAGTCTGGAGATCACAAGGCCATCAGACAAGACAGTTTGTGTGTGGTTTGCCCACTTGCAGAGGAGTTGTTCAATGTATGAAGCAAGATTCAGACCAGTAGCTCGTCACAAGATTTCACTAGTAATGAGCAAACTGCCTTCCGGCTTAACAGATTCAAGAAATGGATCTGCTGACTGTAGGGTATTAGATAATTTCCACAAGTAATTTCTCTCTTATCATTAACATTAAAATGCATTTCCCTTTGGTTGATTGGATTGATAGTCACAGACAGTTTGATTTACACGTAACTAAAAAAACGAAACGGTCACTGCACAGTAGTAAGTTACAGGCAATTCAGCCCGAATGCATTAACCAATTAGCAGGTCATATTTACAGTGAACTGCTAACATGTCTTAGCATGTTTGAAGCTCAGCAATTATTATTTGCTGTTGGAAATGAAATTATATTTAGGAGTAAATTACTTTCATGTTTATGAATCATACTGAGTTTTTCAAAATGGCATCCTTGGGTCCCTAAAATGTCTGTCAACATTTTTTTTTTTTTTTACCCCAAAAAGTATATAGGGGAGATGGACTGATCTTTTTCCATTTCGTATTTCCTTGCAGTTTGCCTTTGGCAGCTGCAGTGAATGTGATAAGAGTATAAACCGCATTGCCATTTTGTCTGATGCCTTTAAAATGACCATCAAAATCACACACACACACACACACTAGTTTTCTTAGTTATCTACATTAAGTCGGCACATACCATAGTTTTTGTTCCACAGTTTTTGTTCCAGATATTCAGATTTTTGTGTTGATTATATTATATTATATTATATTATTACTTTTTTTTTTTTTACTGACTGAATGTTTCCTGTTATTTTTGTGTGTAAGGGAATAATATTTGACTCTTTAAATGTATTGTATTGCATCTTCTTATTACAATTGTATTTTGGCAGAGCGTCAGCTAGTCAGACACGTCCAGCCTGTGTCTGATTCTGTGTTGCTGTAATTGTTTGATTGATCCTTCTGTTAGGTTTCCTGCTGGGACTTCGAGATATGTTGAAACTGCTAAGTAAAGTCCCAGAATGCGAGCTGGGCGGGCCAGCGCTCTGCTGACTAAGCCTAGCTGTCAGGAGAGCTCAGAAGGAATGGGTCGGTCTGTCAGAACTTTGATGCAAAATCTGCCGCGTCTGAGGAGGCAAGGCTGCCTGGGATTGTGCCACGGAATCTTCCTCCGCAGAACTCAGCTCAGGGTAATTTCCTTAAGAGCTTTAATAACGGCCAGGAGCCATTAATGTTCGGGCCAGTGTTTAGCAAGCAGACCAAGCATGACAAACTGTCCATGTTTCCTGTCTGAGGAGTTGTTTGCCTAGCAAAAATTCATAATGCTCTAACTGGGTGTAGTTAAGCAACAAAAGATGCTGTAAACTACAAAAAAAAAAAAAAAAATCCATGAAATTTATGGTTTAATAAATGTAGAAATGTACCTTAAAAAATGTGGCTTTACAGATTTAACTTAAAATTTACAGTAAAAAAAAAAAAAAAAAAAAAAAGTATTTTATTCACTTTAATAATGCTAATTTAACAAATTATGAAAACCCTTTTTTAATAAAATATAAATACTTTATAATATATTGAAAACCACTGTAAAAACATAGGTGGAAAAGAGAAAGCCAAATACAAAACACCATCATGATAACACAAATGACACTAAAATAATGCAATAAACATTAATTTAACAACAGAAGATGTAATATCAATCATCAAATGTGAGCTGTCACACCGAGGATTCTGGGAATATCAATTTACGTTTCACTGTAAATTATAAGATGACTTGTTCTTCTTTACTTACAAAGACTATACATTTGACAGTATTTTTCTATATAATTACATGAAATGTCCCATTAGATCTATTACAGTTTTTCAGCATATAGAGTACATTTTTATGGTAGCGTTTTTAAAAAAATTTTAATTTTTTTATAAATTTAAAATATTTTGGTAACACTTTACAGTGTAAAAGTAAATAACAATGTTATTTGTAACTAGCACTCTTTAGTGTATTCAATATAGTCTAATAACTAATAGAAAGGGGTGTAACAATCATAACTTACAACAATAATGATCGTTTTCTGAACCAGTTTTTCTGAACCATTTCCCATCTGCCATAGGCTGAACACACAGGGAGGCTGTTCTGTGTGAAAAACAGCAATGGACGCCTCCGTACACTGAATAAACTGCTGTGACATAGGTATTACAAGGAGAGGGTGACTTATGAGGACATTACCCCATGTGCCCATTTTTCAAAAGGCTTATAAATCATACAGAATCATACAGTAAAAATGTGCACAGTTTTCTGTGATGGGTAGGTTTAGGTGTAGGGTTGGTGTAGGGCGATAAAAAATACGGTTTGTACAGTATAAAAACCATTATACCTATGGAATGTCACCACAATTCACAAAAACAAACCTGTGTGTGTGTGTGTGTGATCGTTGAGCAGTATGAATTTATTTATAGCACTACACTTTAATTTCTATGGTCACCGTCAACACTCATAAAACCTGGAAAATGTTTCAATGGTGGCAAATCAGGTACTAATGTGTGATCTGAAGTCATGTAATCAATATTCATGAGCCAAACTGATTTTTTGTACAAGCCCCTGCTAATATATATTTGTTCAATATTTTGCAGATTCTTTCACATATTCTTTTTTATGCTTTCTTATGTAGACCACTGACCACTTAAAGTAAGTATATTGGAATGGCATTTTGGCATTCCAATGGCATTGGAATGTACACTTGCACATTTTCACATATTGTATATACAGTATTATAACATACAGACAACAAGATGATGATGAGACATTGACTTTGGTTTTGTCGGTGTGCAGTGTGTGGGATGTGTGAGATAAATGAGTTGGTTCTGATGTACCAGACAGACTGTCAGAAGAACAGCTGGTGCTTCAGCAGAAATAGCCATAGCGTTGTACGTCAAGAGCACTGCTGCACAAACATCACTGCAAAATACCTCTGCTGAGTTACAGTCACTCTCCAATATCAAGATCCATTACTAGATCTCTATCTGTCTCTGTGAGAAGGATTTAGGATTCAGTAGTTATTCTTATTCGCATTAAAAAAAATAGAGTAAAACTAAATTTTAAATAGAATTAAAATGACCAAAACCTACTTTCAAAAATTAATGTCACAAATATTGTTAAAAATGTTTTACAACTTGAAAGATAATTTCCATAAATATTTGTAAATCATATTAAAAATTAATACATAAAATAATTTAAAATGTAAAAACACTTCTTAATTAAAAATTCGAAAATTAAAAACAGGTTCTATTTGTAAACTTTAATTAACTCTTTGGTAAAAATGAACTAACAATGAAAAATTATTCTAAAGTATTTATTAATCATATTTTAATTTCAACATTTACAAATACTTTATTAAAATCAAAAGTTGTATCTGTTAATATTATTTAATGGACCTGCGTTAACGAACAATTGTATTTTTATTACTACTTTATTACTATTTTATTACTTGTTAACTAACGTTAACAAAGATTTATAAATACTGAAACAAATGTATTGCCTACTTTTATGTAAAAATAATTAATGTTAACTAATTGAACCATACTGTAAATTGTTACCAACATTATAATATCATTATTACATATTATACAGTTATATAGCTGTTTTAAAACATATCAAGTATCAAAAACCCCACATTGTGTTTGATGTATTAAAATAGTTTGGAGTTGTCCCATCTCATTCCCTTAATTTAAAATCAAAAGACTAAAATCAGTCACTATAGCACCGTGACATGTTGAGGTGAGAGCTGCACGGTTGAAGATATCAGAGGACTTAATATTAAATGCACACAAATCAGTGAGGTCAATTTGAAAATTTAATTTCAATAAGGGTATTAAAATCCTCAAAGACTGCTGGCAGTGAGTCGAGAGAGCGCATTATTTCTGCTTGTCTTAAAGACGGGTCACATGTCACTTTTTAACACACACACACAGTTCCCTGCTCAAAGTTTTAAAATGTGCCTGCATGTATTTTCCTTACACACATGGCTTGTTTTATTCTTTTTATGGCTTTGACTCTGCGCTGTGACAGTCTCTGTTTGAAGGACACTGGCAGACATCCAAAAATCTCTTGCCTCTCAAGGCCTTTAATTGAAACCTTAAAGAAGTTCTTGGCTCAAAACCCCTTATGTGGGCTTTGTCGCAATTAGATTGACCATAAAGGGCATGCGAGCTGATGAAACAGGATTAGAAGGGGAACGTATTGCCTGAATATTATATGTGCTGTGACATGTTCATCTGTGTAGGAATTAACATGGATTAACCTGCGGTGGATAGAGATGGGATAGTAGAACAGCCAAATAATAGAGTCACAGGAAATAGCCGTTTTTCTGTGAAGAAAAAACTCCACTGAATTAGTTCAACTCATTTAAGTCTTTGAGCTGAAATCAGAAACATAAGCAGCACACTCATAAGACCTCTACCCTGGAGGTTCTCCTGTAACCGGACTGGAATTAAAAGGAAGTCAACATTCCCCAGTGTGGTGAACACCGTAATTGCGTCTTTTGTTCTACGGGTCGCGCAGAGTGCTTTGTAATGTGAGGTCATTTTTGTTAACGTCGTGTGCGGTGGTATATTAACAGCTTCTTCAACTTATGGAAAACTGTTATGCATTTTATTATGTGTCTATTCATTTGTTGTATAGAAAAAAAATGTGTTCATTACTAAATATTTACAATCAATCAATCAACCAATCAGCACTGTTCTAGTAGGAAAAGGTACATAATACATTAAAACATTGATTTAAAATCATACAGTCCTTTAACTTCTTTTCATTTTAGTAATATTTACAGTATAATATTAATAATTTGGCAATATGGTTTCGTTTTGTTCACATTAGTTAACATGAACTAACAATGAACAATACTTCTACAGCATTTATTAATCTTAGTTAATGTTAATCTCAACATTTGCTAACACATTTTTAAGCTCATTAACATTAGTTAATTGACTGAACTAACATGAACATGACTTTTTATTCAGTATTATTAACTAAGGTAATTAATTCTGTAAAATATTTTGCTCATTGTTAGTTCATGACAGTTAATGTTAACAAATGAGACCTTATTAAGTGTTACCATTAATTTTATATATAATGTAAAACTTATATTGAATGTTTTACTATTTTAACTACAATGTATTTACATAATTTTACATTTTTTTTCACCTGCGAGAATGATAAAAGTAAATATAGTTCTCACAAAAAACGTAAAACATTCAGGAAAATGAACAACATTAATGTTCTAAAATGTAAATTAGCTAACACTAAAGAGTGTATTTATAAACATTTGTACATACTTCCTAGGAATATATTGCTATATTCAATTCGAATCATGTTTATTTGTATAGCTATTTTGACAATACACATTTTCATAGCAGCTTTACAGAAAATGTTTCAAATATTACAATCAAGAAGCCAGAGGTGACTGTGTGAGTTGTCTTTAAATTGTAGTTTTATCTAAATCTGATGTAGTACATTCAGTCAAGGGTGCATATGTGATGCTTTTTTTTTTTTTTTTTTTGATTGACAGGTGGATCCGCATGGAGGAGAATGGCGATGAATGATGTGTTTAGACCTCTATGATGAGGCAGGGCAGCTGGTGTTGTGAATCAGGCCGCCGTGGTGAAAGGGTACGGCTTCTTCACAACACCAGGGTCTCACCTCATCACACACAACGACACCATTCACACACTCGCACACACACCTGTCAACTGACCGAGTGAGAGGATACAGCTTTCCTAGCACTAATCACAAACATTATGTCATAAAAATGAACCTGTGCAGATGACAGATGAAGAGAGTTTCTGTATATTCTATGATCTGAACTTTCAGAGATTTTGGTGTATTATGTGGCTGTTTCATAGCAGATCATATCAGCAGACTGAATTCTCATATTGGACAGGTAAGTACAGTGGATTTAAATTACAACGACATTGTTGATTTTAATGATATAAATTTAATATCACTGTGAAAAGTCATTTAAAATGACTTTTGAAATGTTTTTATGGAGCAGAAGTGGATTGGAAATTAATATGTACAATAATAAAAATAAAAGCAAATGACTGTGTGGATTTTTTTTTTCTTCATTTAAATTTATTGAATTTTGTTAATAATTATTTTAAAGGGATAGTTCACCCAAAAATGAAAAAAACATTTACTCACCCTCAAGCCATCCTAGGTGTATATGATCTTTCAGATGAACACAATTGGAGATATGTTCAAAAATATCCTTAGTCCTCCAAGGTTTATTGTGAATGCTGGTCAAATTTTGAAGACAAAAAATGCATCCATCCATAAAAAAAATGAATCCATACGACTCCAGGGGGTTAATAAAGGCCTTAATGGTGGCGAATCGATGTGTTTGTGTAATAGCAAAGTCCAATTACCTTCTCAGTTTTTTTTTTTTTTTTTGTTGTTTTTGTACACATTTTGATTTTCTATCAACATTTTGTTTTTTATATTATATTATATTATATTATATTCACCAAATTATAAGTAGACCTGAGTGGCATTATTCAATTGATACATTCAGAGAAAGTTTAGTACTTGCTCCCTCTAGTGGATGCAGGCCATCTTAACCTCCACCATTCAAAAAGAAATGTTTCGCCTTTCCAGTTTAAAAAAATTGAAAATTAGGAAAACTAATATTGCTAAAATATATACTACTATAAACTAATATGACTAATATAAAACTTATTCAAACTAATACAAATACAAAACATATAACCAAAATGGCTAAAAACTAAGCTTTTAACTGCAAATTATTGGTCAGGAAATTAGCAAAATTTAAGCATATTCACTACTTAAAAAGCCATTGCTGTCTCTGAAAAACATCAAAGACAGACTGAAGTTTTTGGCAGAATATGGCAAGTTATGTGTGGAGTGATGAATCACAATGAAACACAAGTTGCACGGTAATGCAGTGGTGTCTTCTAAAATCTGGTGAGAAATATAATAATAAATGTATCTCTAGCACAGTGAAGCACGGAGGAAGAGCTGTCATTGTGTGGGGAGCTGTTGATATTGATGAACTATTTCACTGTGAAAAGTCATTTACTGCTTTGGAGTACAGGGGAATATTGCAGAATGCCTTGCTTCCCACAATTGAAAAGTTGTTATCTACAGAGGAATGATCAGATGTTATTTTTCAATGCTCCAGCCCAAATTGCAAAGACAACCAGGAAGTGGCTCCATCAGGCTCATGTTTTGGCCTGGACAGAATCCAGATTTGAATTCTATAGTGAGTATTTGCTCTCACGTTTTAAACTCAAACAAACTGGGAGGCATTTTTCAACTACTCATTTCAACTACTTGAAGCCATTAATATTGAATACATAAGATCGCTGTGGAAATACAAACCGGAAGTCAAAAGACAACGAGCGCAGCGCTGAAAAGGGGCGGGGCTACATAATGAAATATCCAGTCCACCTCCTTGATCTAGTCTGAATAGCATCACGTCACTATGGTTTCCCTGAGGGTTCACTAGACACACACACTAGACATCAACACACCTCTCTCCTCTTTTCTCCTGTGAGAAGTCAAGGCGCTGATGCCACTGCTGACAGCACCATTACAGCGTCTGTCTGGCTCCAGTCAGTCAGGTGCGGCTGCCCTAGTGTGAGCAAAAGGTCTTGCTGGAAGGACAGCAGGTTGCTGTCTCTCATTGTCCAGTCATTGATGCGGGCATTGTCTCTGCAGCAGTACAGGTGCCATATCAAAAATGAATTCTACATCTGATTTATGAGTCCTGCTCTGGTCATTGGAGAGTGACCAGATTTGTTCTGACCCTACTGAGATATGCAGTCAAGATGTCTGGCACCTGGGAGCATGACATGTCTGCCTGCAGCACGCCAATGGCTATATGCTCTTTAACAACTGCTGCTGACGGTCACATTATGGAATGTACAGAAATCTAAATAAGTGTTACTTCATTCTTACAGTAAACCGATCAGCATTTTTCCACCTTCATCTCGCAGGTTTACAGTGTTCCTAACAAGTATTCCTGTTATTGGCACATTGCAATGTGTTACAACAGAAAGTTTCTGCCAGAAAATGCATTCAAGAGGACTTGAAACAAACTGGGGCTCATGTGAGGGAGGCAAAGAGGTGATGAGCACAAAATAAAAGGTTTTTATTATAATATATTTTTTATAGGTTTTTATATAATTATAATAAGAGGATTTATTTTCATAGCCCTATATGATATTGATATGACATTAAAAGTTCAACAGTATATTTTAAATATAAATATAAAACCCTATGCACTCAACATTCAAAATGCTGGGATCGCTTTTTTTCTTTTCTTTTCTTTTTTTCAAAGAAACTGATGAAAAAAGGCAGTAAATACATTTATAATGTCACAAAAGATTTCTATCTCAAATAAATGCTGTTCTTTAAACATCACAAAATCCTGGAAAAAACACTTTATCACGGTTTTTACGTTACATTAAGCAGCACAACCATTTTCAAATGTCATAATAATAACAAATGTTTGCATATTAGACGATTTATATATATATGCCTGATCGGTGTGAGTGTGTGTGTGACGTGTATATATATATATATATGTGTATATATATATATATATATATATATATATATTATACACACACACCGATCAGGGATAACATCATGACCACTGACAGGTGAAGTAAATAACACTGATTATCTCTTCATCACGGCACCTGTTAGTGGGTGGGATATATTAGGCAGCAAGGAAAAGCAGGAAAAAATTGGCAAGTGTAAGGATTTTAGCGAGTTTGACAAGGGCCAAAATGTGATGGCTAGATGACTGGGTCTGAGCATCTCCAAAACTGCAGCTCTTGTGGGGTGTTCCCGGGCTACAGTGGTCAGTATCTATCAAAAGTGGTCCAAGAAACAGTGGTGAACCGGCAACAGGGTCATGGGTGGCCAAGGCTCATTGATGCATGTGGGGAGCGAAGGCTGGCCCGTGTGGTCTGATCCAACAGACGAGCTACTGTAGCTTAAATTGCTCAAGAAGTTAATGCTGTTTCAGATAGAAAGGTGTCAGAATACACAGTTTGTTGCGTATGGGGCTGCATAGCCACAGACCAGTCAGGGTGCCCATGCTGACCCCTGTCCGCCGCCGATAGCGGCAACAATGAGCATGTGAGCATCAGAACTGGACCACGGAGCAATGGAAGAAGGTGGCCTGGTCTAATGAATCATGTTTTCCTTTACATCACGTGGATGGCCGGGTGCGCGTGCGTCGCTTACCTGGGGAACACATGGCACCAGGATGCATCCCATCAATGGAGGCCCCACCTCGCAACTTACAGGATTTAAAGGATCTGCTGTTATGAATCCATACGACTCCAGGTGCCAGATACCACAGCACACCTTCAGGGGTGTAGTGGAGTCCATGCCTCAACGGGTCAGGGCTGTTTTGGCAGCAATGAATTCAGCTTTGCCATCTAAGAAAAAATAAAATGAATATATATAGGCCTATGTGTGTGTGTGTGTGTGTATATATATATATAGGCCGATATATATTAGATAGATAGATAGATAGATAGATAGATAGATAGATAGTGGCAATATTGCAGTATATTGGCAATATATTAATGATACTATAGAACAGCAGTACAATTACAAATGATCACAAGGTGGTAGGCTATACAAATCAAATAATACAACAATGGAAAAACTAATTATATTAATCATACGAGTACATGAAAACTATTAACCCACACGTTGATTTCCAAACACCATCTTTCGATAAAAATAACACAAATTAGCATTCACAAAGTAACAAAACCCACTAAGCCATGTCATTATGTCTTAATTACGCATGTTGTAGCTATTATTGACCTTAACTTAGATTACACGTGTAATTAAGTTTAATTTTATGCATTTAATTTTAGGTATTAGCCTCAAGTCTGCAGTCAGCGGAACCTAAAAAAACCTGAAATGCACCATTCATGCATTTTTGATTTTGATAACCTATAGATGGCGCCAGAACTGACTGATAGCTCATGGAATAGACAGGCACAGACGGACTGACGATTAGTTCTGCCTGGCTCATGATGGGAGCAGTTCCCACTAGCTGCACTTGATTTCCAAAGATAGGCAATTGATTATTCCTGTCTCGATGATTAGGCCTGAATGGAGTACATGAGTTCAAGCTGTGTTTTGACCACAGCGAACATGTAAAATTGCATAATCACAGGTAAATAATTTTATGGTGTTTTTGACATTTTTATTTCATGCTAACATGTGTGTGCGGCTGATTAAGTTTGGGACTTTTATGTATATTTTAAGAGCGCACAGAGTTTGTGTTTGTCCTTGTTTACAGTGTTAATCAGTGTTTATGTGTTGACTTGAGTGTATTGAATGCTGATCAAATCTAATGGCTCTAAAGTGTAATCAATAGAATGCTGTATTAGGGTGGAACCATTTCTCGTCGTGTTTGTTTTTCTTGCTTGATATGTGTCAAAATAAGAGGACTGTGATTACACTATCTCTAACGTTATGTAGGTCAAGAACACACGATAGGCCTACAGTCTCTGCTCAATCCAGTCAAGCTTTTATTATTGTTCAACCTTATATCCTAATATATAACGCATGAAATTATTTAGTTGCAGGTAGACAGCACTGTCTTTGTGTATATGATTATATGGGAGTGTGTACCTGGTCTTTGAGAATAAGAAATAAAAATAAAATAAAAGTTAATCCATGCATACATCCAATATGTCTAATTGGCCCCATAGCGTATGGATTTTTGGATAGCCATTTATGAATAAAATCATTAATGTTTATGACATTCTATGTATCCTTCAAAACTCTTGTTTTTGAACCTCAGCCATGTCATTCACCTTAAAGCAAAGCTATCATCTCTTGCCAATGGGTGGCTAGCTTTAAGAATTTTAAAATATAAGGTAGTTTTGATTTTGTTTAAATTATTTTCTATTGAGTAAATACCATAAATCCATTATATATTTATTTGAGGTCATATATATTCATATATTCAGAAAAAAAAAAGTATCACAGTTTCCACAAAAATATTAAACAACTCAACTGGTTTCATTGTTGATAATACTTTTTTTTTTTTTCCTTTTTTGGCTGCTGAAAATGTTGCATTTTCTTTACAAATAAATTGCATTTTAAAATATTACATTTAGAAAACAATCAAATAGAAAACATTTATTTTAAATTGTAATAATTCACAGTAATACTGTTTTTATTATAATTTTGATCATATAAATGCAGCATATATATATATATATATATATATATATATATACACACAGCATGGGGGAATGATTAATCGATCCTGCAGACATGCAGTATAATGTATAAAGTTTGTCCTCTGATTTTGACCTGTTAAAGAGGCTAAAGTCTGTCATGCTTTTCCTTTCTCATGTGACTTGATTTCTCTTGCCAGAAGTAACTAACGTGATGTATGTGACCACCTTCCTGCGTTATGTTAGGTAAGTTTTATCCAAATTAAACAAAAACAAAACAAAAAAACAAACAAAAAATTTTACAATGTTTTATTATTGCTGTCCTCATGCATCCAACCAATATCATTCTCATTCTTACAGGCTTGGTGGTAGATGCTTCTCTGCTCGTATCATTCAGAGGAGGAATCTCTCAGGAGCGGATGCCATTAATGCCCTGCGGCCCTTTTACTTTGCAGTACACCCTGATTTCTTTGGCCAGCATCCGAGAGAGAGAGTAATAATAATTAAATAATTATATATTATATACATAAACAATTTAATGAGAATGCATGATATTTTTTCCCCCTTTTCCACATTTCTCTGCAGAGCAGTTATGAGGGTTTTATATTGTTTTGTTTTTTTCTGTGTTATAGGAAGTGAATGAAAACTCCCTCCAAAGGCTAAATGGTTATCTGGAAAATCTTCAAAAGCCTGGGGCGAGATCCCCCAAACCTACAAAACTCACTTTTTATGTCAGGGACACAAAAGAAAGAGCAGACTCCAGTGGTAGTCTGCTAGCCTCAGGTAACACCAGTTCACCTCTGATTCACACTGTGATTTTTAAAAGTAAAATAAAAGTAGTCTACTGAAGCCATGTGATAACGTTGTACAGAATGCAATTGTTTGTTTTCCTTACAAAAATATTTAATTCCTTATTTTAACAGTTTTGACAGTAAGCAAAGGTGTCATTTAAAAGTTTGGGGTCAAAAATCAATTTTTTTAAAGATGTTAATGCTTTTGTTCAGCAAGGATGCATTGAATTGATAAAAAAAAGTGACAAAATGTTACAATTATTAATTCAAGAAGAAAATGTATCCTGTTTCCACAAAAAAACAAAACAAAACAAAAATGCCACTGTTTTAATCATAATATTGATGATAATAAGAAAGGTTTCTTAAACACTAAATCTGCATATTAGAATGGCACTAAAGACTGGAGTAAGGCAGTGTGTCCACCAAAGCATTTTAACCAGATGAAAAGGTCAGGCGCTCTTCTGAAAACACCTAGCAGCGTTTTTTTTTTTTTTTTGTTTTTTCATTTAAGATGCTTTGGTTGCTATTTATACGGAATATCTGCGGAAGTGTTACTATCTAATTTCTGAATATAAAAATGTTAACGCAACTTGAAGTACTTGAAGTACTGATTTTGTTCTGTTGTTCTGCTTGTTGTTGTTGTTTTCTGTTGCCGTTGTAAAAGCAGGATGTGGCGGTTGGTCGGTGTGGTATTTGTCCCGCCTCTCTTTTACTGTGATTGGATGGCTGGGTAAAACATTTTTCAACTCTCGGCATCTGGAAAAAAATGCCAAGCGCTTAGCGTAAAATAGAAGTTTAGTATGGAAACTTGTCTCCGCCACGGAATAAAAAAACTACAAAAGGTAATTGCGACTTTTTATCTCACAATTCTGACAATTTTTCTCGCAATTGCGAGTTTACTTCTCACAGTTCTGACTTTTTTCTCAGAATTATGAGTGATAAACTTGCAATTGCGAATTATAAAGTCAGAATTGTAAAATATAAACTCGCAAATGCAAGAAAAAAGTAAGAATTGCTTTATATCTTGAAATTATGACTTTTTCTCACTATTACAAGTTTATATCTCGCAATTCAGGCTTTTTTTCTTAGAATTGTGAGACATAAACTTGCAATTGCAAGTTATAAATTCCAATTCTGAGAAAAATTGAACTTTGTGGAAAAAAGTCAGCATTGGGATATTATCTCTCAAATTAGACTTTATTTCTCAGAAAAGTCAGAATTGCTTGATGTAAACTTGCAATTGCAAGAAAAAAAAAAGTCGCAATTTGGTGAACTCACGGACTAATGGCTGCTGACAATTCAGCTAAATTACATTTTAAAATATATTGAAATTGTAGCAATACATCACAATATAACTCTTTCAATATAATTCTTTCAAAAACATTTAAAAAAAACTTACCGACTCCAAATGTTTGAATGGAAATCTATGTTCTGTTTCCAGTGCATGATTTTAATTGAAGAACCCTACATTTCCCAGGATTCCGGTCTGTGAGTTTCACCCTGCATTCTAAGGATGTTCTGAGCACAGTGCTGGATGTTCTGAAGTCCTGTAGCCTCTCGGTTGAACATATGCAGGATGTGCTCAAGGCTGAGACCAAGAAGAGCTCAACACAACAGCCTGAAACAGCTTTCTATCGGCCCATCAAATGGGACAAGACTTATTACACTTTTACTGGCTTCAGGGACCCAGAGCAGGAGTTAGAGCAAGCCAAGAGAGTGGAGCCCACACTCAGGTATTGAGAGAGAGACCATTCCTGGATGCCATTTCACATTAATCTTTCTTTATAAAGTCAGTTTAGGTTACTCTTATATGGCTGGGTGTTAAATGATATCATATCGAGATTGCGATAAAATTTAACTCTGGACATTTTGCTCGATATAATTAATCTAATATAATTAATTAAAAACAGCCTATCACACAGCAGAAATAAACGACAACAGCCAGTCAGTGCACGTCTCTAATAAGTGATTTCTGCATGTCTCTGTGTGAATGAATGACGCGGTTTTGTCTGATATACTATACTAAAATGTACTTCTTAAAGAAATAATAATTATAATAATAATAATATTTCTAAGGAATATCATACAACCAAGATATTTTTTTCATTCATGTTTTAAATTTATACAGTTCTGTTGTGCAGTATCTTATTTGACAAAAAAATAAAAATGCAATTTTTTGTTGTAAATTAATTGTTATATTTTCATTCAATTACATTATAAAAGCTTGGTTAAATTGTTAAACTTTATACAAATGTGTATTAAGTTATAAAATACATAATCCCCCTAAAATAAAATGGAAAAACACAGAATTTATGGTAAATTACAATGGATTTAATGGGGCCCTAAATTTAAAGGTCGCTACTCTGTGGAGTTTACTTGTGAAAAAAAACATGTTTACATTCATTTTTAAGGTCTAACAAATATGTGGTAAATGAATACCGTGATAAATATTGATATCATATGATATGGAAAAAAAATATGATATTATTTTTGGCCATATCACCCTACACTCTTAGCACTACCACACGTCTCATTTACATCCCTTTTGCACTTTAATTGAGAGGACAGTGTATAGAACGCAAATGGAAACTGGAAATGTTGTAGGCCAGATTTGACTGCATGTATTCCATATCTTAAAGAGCACTGTAGCTTAAAGGTATAGTTCACCCAAAAATGAAAATTTCCTTATTATTTACTAACCCTCAGGCCATCCAAGATGTATATGTCTTTTAGAATAATCAGGACATTTTCATTTTTGGGCATACTATTCCTTTAATGTGTCAGACCATCTAACTGCTAGACGAGTGCTCCAGCAGCTTTGGTTAATGTTCAATTAGAAATTTTGTAAAACTGTTGAGACATCAGTGGGTTATATCAATGGCTAGAAAGAGCCCAGCTGGCAACTTTTAGTGTCTCACCAGAAACCTACATTTAGTCTTGTCCTTCTCCTCAGAACACAATCTTCCTAAGCCATTCTTTCTACATTACTACCATTAATGGTTTTTGTGCCATTTAGAACAATGAGTAATTTGTACATTGAACCACAGATGTGCCTAGACTCAACAGAAACCCTACAGCCTGAGATTGAAGCTTTGGAAACCCTGAGGCTGTGGAAATTCAATGAAAACCTTGGTGCATGCTTTTAACTGTACAAAGCTTATTTGGTATGCAAATTCCACAGACATCTTAATTATGAAGATGATCAAAACTTTGCTGAAAAAACTGTTGCACTCAATCTACAACATGCCTTCTGTCTTCTAATTGATAGTTCATATTTTTTAGCAAGTTAAAAGCCTCTTTCTGCTGTGAAATCTTTAATGATTTTTATGAAGTGAAAGCAAGAATAACTTTTTTTATATTGTTATTAATATTTCAAGATGAACACTTACTGGACTGAAGTAACAGGGTTACTTATATTATCTCTACATCAATTTAAATTTTAAAAACAATCATGTTAAAATGTGAGCATTAAATATGATCCGTCAGGTGATTGATTAACGTTTATTTGTATATCCCTCAATCATCATTGTATTGCATTGCATTATATGTTTTGCCCCCACAATAAAAACTACAGAGCTTTGATCATAAAACTAAGCATTTAAATACCATCATACTACGACATATTTTTGAGAGATATAGAGAGACAACTGATATTTATTTGCATTTTGTGCAAGTACTGTTATCAATGTCTCATCGATTTACATAACAAGCTGTCAGAATTTCATCTCACTTTGTGGCCATATAAATATCAGTAACGGCACCATATTTTTGCTCAGTTTGGGCCTCTGAGTAAAACTGAGGTGTTTTTTTTTTCTCCTCAAGTATGAGCTCCATATTTTCACTATACTATACTATATAACCATAAAGCCTGATGTATCAAATATGATACTCAACAAAAGTATCATATTTTGAAGATTTAAGATTAGGGTCAATAAACTGTTCAATTTTCTGATTTCAACTGTTCAAAATCTGATTATTATTTCATACGTCAGGCTTTACAGGGTTAAACCCGAACTTTAATATTGTTTGCTCTAGTTTTGCATGGCGCAGTGAAAATGCCATTGGCTAAATCTTAACCTGACTACTGTGTACTCCCTGACCCATTCGAGAGGAGGAACTTTGAGCTTTGTGACAAGGGTTTGGGACACTTTTGGATACCTGAATAGTATTGACCATTACTATATGTAATATATGAACAAAGATATATTATGTCAGACAAAGTTCATTGGCAATATTCTTGAATGAATCTGGGATATATAATGCTTGATTTAACTCATTGGCAAATCTGAAACGTTTTTCTTTCTTTCTTTGTGTTTATCTTCAGTTTATGGCTGAGAAACAATGAGCCGGAGGCCACAAAGAAACAGAATGCCAGTCTTCCACACCGTGAGGAGCTGAAAAGATTGAAAAGAGAGCTGATTCAGAAACTTGGTTTGTTGGATATCAGGTCAGCTCTAACACAGACTAAAGTTCTCTGAACTTGAAGTCTTAATCCTTAAAACTGTTTAATCAATGTTAAAAACATTTATTGCATGTCCTGGAACGAGTACAGTCAAATCATTAATCAATCCCAAGTGACATTTTGGTTATAATGTCTGATGGTGTGGCTTGCTTATATTTTATTTATTTATTTATTTTGAGTCGGTTAGCAAGTGCATTAATAAAGGCCTTTTGAAGCGAAGCGATGCGTTTGTGTTAGGGATGCACCGATCCGATACTCAGATCGGGTATCGGCTCCGATACTGCCATTTTTGCCGGATCAGGTATCGCAGGATGGGACTGATCCAAATCCGATACTGTGCGTGTGCTATTCTGTGTTATTGTTAAGCTCCACAAAAGGCACAAAAACATTAAAAAGCACCATAAAGTTTTCGTGCACTATATTCCAAGTATTCTGAAGCCATTCCATAGTTTAATTTAAGGTACAGATAAATATTTAAGTCGTTAAATTAAAGTTCACGTAAATGCCTCCCTCCACTGCGGCTGTCAGTCATTCTCCATTCAGCATTCAAACTGCGTATCGGGTTCGGTTACGACAGTCAACACAATGAAACTCTTTTCAAGATGAATCAGTGTTTCTATTATTATACTTCATCTGTAGACAACGATACCGGTAATACAATACGCATCAATATATCTTCACTTTGTGCTATGAACTTTTGAATGCGGAGCGCTGCCGCTGCGCGCTGTGACTCCATGTTGCTTCAAGCGCATCATTCTGCACACAGGATGCGCATAAGCGCTTTGTGCCGCTCTGTATGGGAGCCGTTCATATTATAATACTTTTGCGCAATGAAAGATTGTTAGCATTTTTTGTTCTGTCCTATCTATCATATGTTGCTGCCTCATTAAAAAAAAACTCCGCTATAAATTTAAAAGAATTGTCTTTTAATTTTATAGTATAGCCTATATTTATATATAAATATATTTAGTTTGTTATGTATGACTCAAACATTCATGAAAAACAAGCCATGAGTCATGGATGAAGGAATCAGCTGGACTCTTGCTTATTTTGAATGTCTACCAAGCTAGTGAAGCTATTGGTTTATTTACAGTTGTTGCACTGATGCACAATTATTTAATAAATAATTCACTACATTTGTGTCTGTTTGTTATGTTGTTTTACAAAGTTAGGAAAGTAATGTTTAAGTCAAGCCTGATGCCTTGCACAAAAGAATGATCCCAGATTCTTCCACACAGTGAGGCATACAGTTTATTAGGTAATTTAGCACTTTTTTTATTATTACTTGAATATCAGATCGGTATCGGCCGATACTGAATCCCAGGTATCGGAATCGGTATCGGAAGTGAAAAAGGCGGATCGGTGCATCCCTCGTTTGTGTAAAAAAATATCCATATTTAACAAGTTATGAAGTAAAAATGCTAGCTTCCACCAGACCGCCTTCTGTATTCAACTTACGAAGAAAGTGTAAAACTCTTGCAGTTCAAAACACTTATGCTATGTCCTATGCCTTCCCTATTTCCGTGTGGAGTATGTTTATGATGGATGGATACATCCTCGCTCACTGCCATTATAAAGCTCGGATGCGTCAGGATATTTATTAATTTTTCGCCGATTATGATCATCAGAAAGAAGAAGGTCATATACACCTAGGATGGCTTCAGGGTGTGTAAAGCTTGGGGTGATTTTCATTTCAAATTGAACTAATCCTTTAACACAAAAATTTTGTGTTAATAAAAAAGTCTGAAAATTAACCCCTTAAATTATTTTTAAAATTAGGATAATGTAAAAAGACACACACACACACACACACACTCTCACACATACACACAAAAAAAATATTGGAAACCCTCTCCAAATATACAATACTGTCCAAACATTTGGGGTCAGTAAGATTTTTTTTTTTTTTAAGTAATTAATACTTTTATTCAGCAAGGATGCATTCAGTTGATCAAAAGTGACAGTAAAGACATTTAGTGTTATAAAAGATGTCTATTTTAAATAAATGCTGTTCTTTGAAACTTTCCATTTATCAAAGAATCCTGAAAAAAAATGTATCATGGTTTTCACAAAAATACTAAGCAGCACAACTGTTTTTAACATTGTTGATGATAAAAAATGATTCTCGAGCAGCAAATCAACATAGAATTATTTCTGAAGGATCATGTGACACGAAATACTGGAGTAATGGCTGCAGAAAATCCATCACAGGAAGAAATTACATTTTAAAATATATAAAAACTGTAAATTTCACAATATTTTCACAGTGCTTTATTTTTTTTAATTTTTAATTTTATTTTATCAAATGCTGCTTAAAAAAACACATACCAACCACATACCTTTAAACTGTAGTATATGTCTGCGTATGCTGGCATGTGTAAAACTAAAAGTTGTTGACCTGTTGGGCCACATTATCTTGTTCTTCCTGTTGTCAGTATGTTCACCTTTGATCTTGTGGCTCTCTGTCCTGTAGGTGGCAGCGCAAATGGGGAGTTTCACACAAATGCTGTCAGCTGCAGAGTCTGAGTCGTCTTTACACACAAAGCCCTGAGGCTCTGCACAACCTGAAAGGTAACCATGGAAATAGGATTCACGAGATGGGATTAGATGGTCCAAATGTTAAATGAGCACAAATATTTACTCAATTGTCTCTCTTTCCCAAAACATAGGACACATAATAGTTTTTACTGACCAATCAGGGATGAATGCCTCAGGGCATGTGATGTTAGGAACAATGGATGTCCACCATCAATGGTCAAAGGTACAGCTTTTTTTATTAAACCAGATTCATGGTAATCTTTACTTTGAAAAAGCTTAAAATATCATGGCAAACATTTATACTGACTATGAGGCATGTGTCTGTCCATGTGTTTGTTCAGCTCTTTGAAAGATTACCAAGTTACCGAAGCCTGTTCCAGCAGTCGGATTGGCTGAAGGAGCGCATCAGTCACCTTTTGGGAGGGATTCAGGTGATTCACATCAAGCGGATGGGTCCAGCTCTTCCTCTGGAGGAACACTACAGTACCCTCAACACCTTCCACAAGAGATTGTTGCCTCAGCGCCTCTTCCTGCACCCCCGCAGCCTGCAAGGCCTCACGATGACCTTGGAAAAGTAAATAGTCGTGTACTTTCATTCCAGCCATTTGTTTGTGTGTATTTTCTTTGTTTACAACCTTCAACTATGTGAGGCAGGGTGCTCAGAAATGCACTAGATGCCATTAATAAAAGCACGACTGAGCCTCAGTAATAGCAGGCTTGAGCAGTGCTTATGCGCAGGCCAGTCTCTTCAGAAAAACACCAGCTTAAAGTTAACATGAAATTGAAGTAGCTTTACTTTTTTAATAAATGATTTTCAAGAGAAAATCAGTAACACTTTATTTTGATGGTCCTCTTTAGACATTCTCTTGGCTATAAGTAACTTTGCACCTACATATCTACTACCAGTCATTAGAGTATTAGTAGACTGTCTGCTTAATATCTGCTTACACTTTCTGATGCTCCCTATCAGACATTCAACTGACTATGAGTAACTTTGCAAGTACATGTCAACTTATTCTCAAACCCAAACCCTACCAGTCTATTAATACTCTCTACTAATACTCTAATGAGAGATAGTTGACATGTAGGTGCTTATAGTTACAGAATATTTAAAAGGGACCTTCAAAATAAAGTATAACCAAAAATCTTTTGTATCAGATTGTTGGATAAGGAAATATTTTTCTCCACCTCTGAACCAACTTTTATTTTCTTCTGACATAATTAAAGGTGAGAAAAATGAATAAAATATTTTTATATCACCACTCAAAAGTTTCGGGTTGGTAAGATTTTTTTTTTTTTTTTTTTGTAACACTTTACAATAAGGTTTCATTAGTTAACTACTTTATTTAACATGAACTAAGAATGAAAAATACTTCTACCGCATTTATTAATCTTAGTTAATGTTAATTTCAACATTTACTAATACATTATTAAAATCAAAAGTTGTATTTGTTAACATTAGTTAATGCACTGTGAACTAACATGAACAAACTATGAACAGCTGGATTTTTATTAACTAATGTTAACAAAGATTAATAAATGTAACAAATGTATTGCTCATTGTTAGTTCATGTTAGTTAATACATTAACTAATGTTAACAAATGAAATCTTACTGTAAAGTGTTACCATTTTTTTAATATTTTTGAAAAAAGTCTTTTATGCTCAGATGAATTTATTTGATCAAAATAAAGTAAAAAAAAAAAAAAAGAAAGAAAGAAAGAAATGTATTCCTGTGATTGTAAAGCTAAATTTTCACCATCATTTCTCCAGGCTTCAGTGTAAAATCTTCAGTCAATGTTAAAATAGAAATATTTTGTAACATTATAAATGTCTTTACTGTCACTTCAATTTAATGCATCCTTGCTGAATAAAAGAATTAAAAAATAATAATAATAATAATTGAACAGTGGCATATTATAATAAAAATATATAAATATAATATAATTAAAAATAATATTAGCCAACAATGTCATAGCCGATGACTATGGAAACCATCGAATGAAAAATAAAAAAGGTAATTGCGAGTTTTTATCTCACAATTCTGACTTTTCTCTCTTGCAATTGCTAGTTTACATCTCGCAATTTTGAGAAAAAAAAAAAAGTAAGAATTGTGAGATATAAAGTCGCAATTGTGAGTTATAAAGTCAGACTTTTTTTCCCCCAGAATTGGACTTTATAACTTGGAATTCTTACTTTTTTCTCAGAATTGCGAGATGTAAACTAGCAATTGCGAGAGAAAAAAAGTCAGAATTGTGAGATATAAACTTGAAATTGTGAGGGGAAAAAAAAAGTCAGAATTGTGAGATTATTCCGTGGCGGAAACAAGCTTCCATAGACAACAGTGCAATGAAATCACTATGGACAAAATCTAACTACCCTAACTATAAAATTATGTGGCCAATAAGCCAATTCTCCATTGACAGGCTTTAAAGTTAGCTGTGTGATCTGACAAAATAATTATTTGCAATCAACATAAATTGCAGATATTTCATTATAGTAGATGTTTTATTAATGCCTGCCTGGTTATTTATTTATTTAACTATTTTCTTTTGGTGCCATCAGCCAATCAAAACCCACCTGGCTTATAATAACTGCAAAATTAATTACAGTATATGTTTAGAGTAAACAGAGCGTATCGTCCGTTGGTGTGGCCGCTTGCATAGTTGTCTATAATTCTTGATGTGAATCGGCCTTTAAATTCATGTGGCATTTATAGCTCAATTGCGTTTGATGCAGCAAATAGCATTATGAGAAATTATGTATTGTAGCTTTAAATGGATTGCTGTTGAAAATGTTTTATTGTAAATAATAGTATTCCACTGAGAGGACAAGAGAAACATAAAAAAGCAACAGAAGAGAGACTATACTGGACTGTTAACAACAGATTGTAGATGAATGGTATTGTCTTAATTCCTGCCGTTCCCTGTGTTCTATTCATTTCTGTCGTATTTCTGACTGATATATCCTCAGTGTTCACTGAGAAGTCTTTGTGCTGCTTAATGTCCCGTCAATCATTGCTTTTTCTATTCTGTTCTGTTGCCATAGTGACCGCTCCACCCCCTGCCTGCATGAGATGGGCCACTTCATCATCCCCACTATGTGTGACACCCTCCAGCTGCAGAACTTCCTCCAGAGCCAGGCCCAGGAGGCCCGGAGACGCATTCAGCGGAAGGACAAGTGAGTGCTTGACCTATCATTGCACATTAGCATGACATCAAAATTGACCATTGAATGTAAATTGAAAGTAAATTATTCTAAAGACCAAATATGTTCGTTTTCATTATCTTGTATCAAATTGTAAAGTTTCTATTTTGCTGATGTAACCAGGGATGTGAGGTCAGGGAAAACAATGTTAACCCCTATTATTACTATATTTAATATGTTCTTGATTCATAATGTTTCACAATCTAATCCCAAGTCCCAATGTATAAAATCAAGTTGCACCCTACATTATTTTCTACTGAATGTGCCGTTACACTTATAAAAACATTACAATACAGAAATTGTTTTATATACAGCTGTTTTATATTTTCTTTGATAATTTAGGATAGCATAATTGTTGTTTTTAGCCACTAGAATTATTGTCTTTGCTCAAAAGTTAGTAAGATTTTGTTGTTGTTGTTAAAAAGAAATGTATACTTTTTTTAAAGCAAGGACACATTAAATTGATCAAAAGTGACAGTAAAGGCATTTATAATGTTATAAACGTTTTCTGTTTCAAATAATTGCTGTTCTTTTGAACTTTCTATTCATCAAAGAATACTGAAAAGAAATTGTATCACGTTTCCAAAAAATGTTATGCCACATAACATTGATAATAATAAGAAATGTTGCTTGAGCACCAAATCAGCATATTAGAATGATTTCTGAAGGATCATGTGACTCTGAAGACTGGAGTAATGATGCTGAAAATTCAGCTTTGCCAGCACAAGAATAAATTACATTTTAATATATATTAAAATGGAAAACTGTTATTATAAATTGTTATAATATTTCACAATATTACTATATTTTTGTATCAAATAAATGCAGCCTTGTCGAGTATAAGAGACTTAGCATAAGACAATAAGACAATGTTTTAAAAATCTTATCGACCCCAAACATTTGGATGGTAAAGTATGTTGGACTTTATTAATCACTAATTTAGAGACTGGTATGATTTAGCGGTATATGTCAATTTCCATAACCGTACATATCAGTGCTATCATGAAAATCATATACACTGCATATCATATTCTTAATATCTTTTTCTTGTTTTTTAGTAAAAATATCTAAACATTGTTAAAATGAGATACATTTACCCATTAACCAAAACTTCCAAAACGTCTTCAAAGAAAATATCTTAAGTTTTGTCTCGTGACTAATGATGTTTTGTCTTGTTTTAAGCATAATCAAGACAACCACAAGAACAAACAAACTTAAGAATTATTTTGGGTTACACTTTATTTGGTAACACTTTATTTTAGTGTCTTTGTTACATGTAATTACTGTTGTAATAACAGTAATTACATGTAACTAACCCTAAACCAAACCCTAATCCTAACCCTATAGTAAGTACATGTTGTTAATTAATATTACTCAGCAGTGTTGGGCAAAGTTACTTTTAAAAGTAATGTGTTACAACATTGTGTTAATCCCTAAAAAAATAACTAATGCTACTTTAGTTACTTTTTATGGAAAGTAATGTGTTACTTTTTCTCATCTGGGCTGGGCTTGCTTGTTTGTTTTTTAATAACAAAAAAGTTCTATTTTTGGCAAATATAAAGGCCCTTTCACACCAAAATGAAATGACTAAGCCTCAGGTTGAAGGAAATGCAAATTCATGCCTGTACAGTAGAGGGTGCAGCTCAAACATACTTTTCTGGACTGAAGAACAATAGGACACAAAAAAAGAAAGTTCAACACTCTTACTTCAGCAATAAAAAAAATGAAACAAATGTGATGATTATCTAAATTAATTTTTTCTTATTGGTATGGTTAAATTTGTTAATCGAGGGTCAGCAGCAAAGATATTGGTTAATAAAATGAGATTAAATACATAAAGTATATTTGTGTTATTTAACATTTAATTACTGCAGGTTTGCAAAATATTCTGAGTTTGCATTTCACTGTTTTTATTCTTTTTTAAGAATAGTAAATCTGTTTTTGTGCAAGTGAGATGATTAAATGCTCACATTTAGTCTAGAGCTACAATAACCATCATGTTTACATACAATGACTCTGCACTTACTCACGATTTCTCTCAAAATGGGGACAGGAGAGCTGTCAGTCGAACAAAGGAACTTGGGTTACTTATTTGAAAAAGTAACTCAGATATTTTGTAAATTAAAAACATAATGCGTTACTTTACTAGTTACTTTGAAAAAGGTAATGTGACTACGTTAATTGCGTTGTTTTAATGCATTACCCACAACATTGTTTATATATATATATATATATATTACACTGTAACAATGGCACCTTAAAATAATAAAGTGCAACCCTTTATTTTAAGGTGTCCTTGTTACATTGTAATTATACAGTTACGTACTGAGTAATAACAATTTGTACTTACTATAGGGTTAGGAATAAGGTTTGTTTAATGTTAGTTACTTATAATTATGCATAATATACTGTTATTACTATAAGTTCATGGAAAATATATAACAAGGACACTAAAATAAAGTGTTACCTATTTTTGTAATGTTGCCTCTGTTTAAAGCCGTCTTTCATTAAAATGGAAAATATTCCCTTCTATACAGGTTGGAGGCAGAGGAAGAAGACATCATTTCGAGTTGTCTGCAGGATTTGTCTCTGCGCAGTCTGTCTAAAGAGCCCAGCGTGTCAAGCAGTCAGATGATCCCCTGCTGCAGGCGTCTGATGGAAGAGAGATCCCCTCAGATGCAGGGTCTTCATCTGTGCGTCTCTCACTTCTATTCAGTCATGCAGGATGGGGATCTGTGTATTCCCTGGGACTGGAAAGGCTGAAACACACAGAACTTTATTGGGACTTTATTACTATGACTTTCGGGCTCATGTAGTCACAATAAGATTCTGAAATTTTGGAAATGGCCTATTGTGTAGGCATGATTATAAATGCACTTTGGTTCTAAAATACTAGCAGTGGGCCCCAGTGATGTGATGTTATAACTTAGCACAGGAAGTTTGTTGATTATTTGCACTGCCAACCATATACATCACTAATGTGCGTAACAGTTAGAAAAAACATAATAATAGTCTCTTTTTTAAGCATCATGTCTGAGTCTATTATAAAAATAGCTTTTGGAAATACCGATAAGGCTCTTTTTGCCTTGAAACAATCAGTTGACTGCTTGAGTCTTCAGGTTTTCATTTCAAAACCTGAATGTACCTGATTCACAGGAGATAAACACATTTACTAATTTGTCATATTGCTAGAATCTAAAATGCACAGTCAAAATTCAGATGAAGTGTTTGGACAAATGATTTTTCTAGTGTATACAAGTATTCAGAAATGGAAAAGTGTTCTCTGAAAATTTGAAGTGTTCAGACGTAGTCTCTGTACATTATCAACTCTAAATGCTGTACTGTCTGTCTTGAGATGTGTACAGTGTATCTATGCTGTTTGCTGCTATTGCATTTCAAAGGTTTATAATGTGATATCTGTATGTACGATGAATATCAAACTGTAACAAAGTTCAAACAATGGTTCAAGTATTAATGGTCACTATTGTATGCATTGTTATTATGTGCCTATTTGGTTGTAATGTTTTTGAAAGTTTTGTTCATTGTGACAGTCTATAAATTTCCCACTCTAACAGATGAAATGTAATAATTCTGTTATGTCATATATGACTGTGTATATTACTATGATTTTATCACATTGTTATCACAACGTTTTTTGTGGAAACCACTGTTTTTCAGTATTAATATCTTTTTTTTTTTATTATTCTACTGACCCCAAACATTTGAGTGGTAGTGCATCACAGTTTCCACAAAAATATTAAGCATCAAAAATGGTTGTCAACATTGATGATAATAACAATTAAGCACCAAATGAGCATATTCGAATTATTTCTTAAGGATCATGTGACACTAGACTGGAGTAACGGTGCTGAAAATTCAGCTTTGATCACAGGAATAAATTATATTAAAAAATAAAAGTTCTTTTAAATTGTAATAATATTTCACAAAATTAATTTTTTTCTATTTTTCATCAAATAAATGCAGCCTTGGTAAGCATAAGAGACCTTTCAAAAATTAAAAAATCTCAATTATTCCAAACTTTCATCTGTAGCTGTTATTTAATGCGTCTCAAAGCTGAACTTGCAGGCACCCGCACATTTTTGAAAATTATCTGTGAATCATCACTTTCAACTGTTACTGGCGAGTCTTTTCGATGTCTGCTTTGCTGTACTGTCTGCTTTTAGACAGATTTACACATGCAGGATTGAGACAGAGGTTATCAGCAAGCAGATCACAGACCAGCCAGAAGTATTTGCTTCCCTGTGGGCAGGGAGGTTTTTCTGCTTTCTTCTAATTTTAGTCATTATACATCAAAAACCTTGCCTGAAGTCTGTAATTAATTATCTTTAAGATTGAAACTTTTTACTTGAATATCTACTAATCTACCATTGTGGGGCTGCAAACAAACAATCAATTACATATCATGGATGGATGGATGGATGGATGGGTGGATGATATTATGTTTGGCATATTCATATACAACCGCATCCCATTTTTCTGAGGATAATGAATGGGTCAGCCACAGGAACTCTGACAGATATCCTTCATTTCCTTCATTAGTGAACTTTAAGAAACCCCCTCATTAGAGTCCAAGACATCCAAAGAGAAGGACAGCACTCAAATATCTTCTTTAAAGAATCAAAACAATACTTGTTGAAAGACTAGGCAACTTAAACAATTAGCAGTTTTGGATGTACTAACTATTCATTATGTACCACGCAACATTTTTACTAAAGAACATCTTCACTGCATCTTTATACCTGAGTTTATTATGTGAGTGAAACGCTTAGATGATGAAAAAAATACAGTAAAAACTGTAGTATTGTGAAATCATATTCTAATTTAAAATTATTTAATATATTTTAAAATGTCATTTATTCCTGTGATGACAAAGCGGAATTTTCACATGATCATGAACATTAAAAAGATCATACATAATTAATTCAAACTTTTAACTGATTTATAGGGTCTTTATTGAAGGCTTCATGTGTTTTTGTATTCAGTCCCATTACTTTGCCCCACTAATGGTCATAAATATGGCAGATGAGTCTCAGATGAGAAATATATGCACCATATATATTTTTCTACCAACATTCCATGTATTTTCAGCAGTGTGTATTTCATAGTAATTACAGTGAAAGCTATCTGGGAGACTTTCACAAGCCAAACAAGAGACTAATTATCAATTAGTTGGGACAAAAGTGATACGACAAGGTACGACAGGGCAAGACTCTTTGTTAGGTAAGTGGATATAAATGTAATCCCGTGATTAAGACAGGCCTGCAGGAAACCCCTGCTGATAACAAATCTATCAATTGCATTGTTAAGGTTTAAGCACATTAAGCCAATCAAAAAATGGACAATCGCATACAGATAGTTTAATTGGGCCATGTCACTAGTCACAATCAAATACAGTGAATAAAGTCACAAAGGAACATTCGCTTATGACCACAAAGATAATTTGGACTTTAATAAAACCATCCATTACATATTGATGCATGAATTAATAGTCAGAAATATCTAATTCTTTGAAATGGAACCGTTTTTGAACCTTTAAGTCAAGTCACCTTTATTTTTATAGTGCTTAATCCAATAGAAATTGTTTTAAAGCAGCTTTGCAATAGTAAACAGGAAAGTAACAGAATTATGATGCAAACTTTATCAAATAAGAGACAGGTTCAAATTATAGCAAGGAATAATGCTCAGCGTTGATTCAGTTCAGCTATAAAGCAGCTAGTGTTATTATTCAGCTCCATTCTGTTCAGTTTTGATCTGACAGTGCAGTCAAATCCATAATATTGCTGAATATATATATATATATATATATATATATACTGAATATTACTTTTTAATCTAAAAAAAAAAAGAAAATGCACATATGTATTGTGTGTATGTTTGTGTTGAGTATCACATTTGATACATCAGCCTTTTATGGCCCATATATGATATAGGAGAATAAGCTTGAGGAGGGAAAAAAACTCCCAAATTGAGCAAAAATATGCAATTTGATGCAGTTGCTGATATTTATATGGACAAAGTAGTATAAAGTATGAAATTCTGATAGCATGTAATGTAAATCAATAGGCTCTTTAATAGTATAGCAGACTACTTACATAAAAAGCATACAGATATCAGTTGTCACTTTATATCTTTCAGTAATATGTCTTAGTAAGATGATATTTAAATGCTTAGTTTTATTATCAAAGCTCTGTATTTCTTATAACTTTTTTAGAATTATACTAAAAGGCCTTTTACTTGCTAAAAAGTACTATAAACCATAATTCAGACAAAAGAAGGCATGTAGGTTGTGTACAACAGGGTTCTCAGCAAAGTTTTGATCATTTAGAGGCCTTAGAAATGAGTGTTATAGGGTTAATAGGACTGGTTATTTCCTGTGCCAGAGAAAGAATCAGCGCTCCATTACGTACCCAGATCCACACACATACACATAACCCTTGGCCATATTGCCTGTGGTCATTTCCACCATGTGACATGACCCTTCCTTGCTTTGCTTGGTTTTGCTGAGCCTCTGCCCTCACCCAACCCCCCGTTCTGGCCTTTACCTCATGTAGATCAATGGAATGTCCTTGGGATGGCCAGAGCTCTGCAGCTGAGTGTGGGCAGCCTCCACTACCCCTAATCCCAGCCATAATAATGGGGTCAAAAGGTCCCTCCCAAAGCCCTGTCTTTCAGCCTGGCATCCCACTGCTTTATTGGGCAGCCTGCATCTGGAGCCTAAGCCCCACCGAGAAGCTTCCTCCCTTGTCACAAGAGCCACCCCAGCACCCCGTCCTAAGTGCCCATAAATGCGCACAAAAGCCAGTCCTACATGTGGTAGCTATCTATTACAGGAGGGGCCCTCAGGAGGCGTATAGCATCGATTACAAAAAGGTTGAGATTGATTTCATAGGTTCAGGTGTGGGTGGGAAATTAGCATGTACTGTTGAGAGATGACGGCTGGGAGAATTAATGAGAAATAATGAGAGAACAAAAGGATCTACATGTCCTAGAACATGTTTACCAACCTTTTTGTCTTATGTAAACCCACGGCCCCATCAATAATGCTCAATCACCCCTTCATCGACACCAAACCAGAACTGTGTTCCTTTTAAATAACATTACGCTCTATATAATTTAGCGCTATCATCATAAATTGCTGAAAAATCATTGTTTTTAGCAAAAAAAGAAGATAATATTTAAGTCATAAAAAACATATCTGCCAGTGATAAAATAAACATAAATAAAATAAAACTTTAAATAACATTATGCTCGATATCATTTAGCATTGTCATTTTAATGTATCAAAATGGAGCTGAAAATCATGAAAAGATTATATATATATATATATATATATATATATATATATATATATATATATATACACTACCAGTCAAAAGTTTGGACACAGTAAGATTTTTAATGTTTTTAAAAGAAGTTTCGTCTGCTCACCAAGGCTGCATTTATTTAATTAAAAATACAGTAAAAACAGTAATATTGTGAAATATTATTACAATTTAAAATAACTGTTTTCTGTTTGAATATATTTTATAAAGTAATTTATTCCTGTGATCAAAGCTGAATTTTCAGCATCATTACTCCAGTCTTCAGTGTCACATGATCCTTCAGAAATCATTCTAATATGCTGATCTGCTGCTCAAAAAACATTTATTGTGTACAATTGTACAAAATATTTGTGTACAATATTTTTTTTTCAGGATTCTTTGATGAATAGAAAGTTCAAAAGAACAGCATTTATTTGAAATATAATCTTTTGTAACATTGTATCTAAAGATTTCAGTTATTTTTTACCAGTTTTTTTAGTAGCCCATATCGTTAAACTAAATTAAAATTAAATAGGCCTATGTTGCCTTGACAACTATAGCTGAAATTAAAAAAAAAAAAAAAAAAAAAAAAGTTTTGGTCTTTCTTTTGGTGTTTCTGTTGTTAACTGAAAGGGTGGCCTGCGTTTTTCCGCACGCGCAGATACATAAACCAACAGCAAAAGACACGAGGATCCATGTACAAAAACAAAAAACAAAATCTCTTCTGTAAAAATAAATAAATAAACAAACAAACAAAAACACTACAGGATGAATCCTAAATAAGATCTTATAATGTGTCTTCTTGAGCACCAGGTATTCTGCTGCCCATTAAAAAAATCAATTTTTTTGGTCACTGAATATATACTATTTTATTAGTCAATGCCATGCCAACCCCGCCCCCTCGCAACATAAACCCCGCCCCTCCAGAGTGTTCTCAAGGCGGAAGTGCGCTCTAGGCTTTTTTAGTATGGACGCGTTCTCTTGATGGTCACGCGCTGTAGATTTGTCGTACGCGCGAGCGTCATTCCCAATGAAAATGAATGCGGATTGAAGCGGCACACGGGGAGAGCGTTTGTTTTGCGCTGTAAACGCGAGACGAATATGGGCAGTTGAAACCTCAGGAACGAGTGGAAACGAAACGTTGAATGGTTACTTTATTCCCCTCGCCAAACTGTTACAGTAAGCGGACTGAGAGAAGTTAAAGGGGCTTTTTCAGCCTCATCACAGTAACAGGATCTTGAGGGGCGCTGCGTGCTGCTAACGAGCTACATGGGACATACTTTGAATTATTTAATTGCGGCTCGCGCAAGGGCGAATTGAGAATAATGACGCGCAGATGGTAGACTAAAGCGCGTTCATGGAAAACGGACATATTTGTGTTTGGAAAGGAAAAAACTGACACTGTATCGAGCGTGTTTGGCCCCTCTCGTCATGCGGCGGTGGGGGAGGATCGGAGCAGGGACCTCGCAGCGGATTTCATGTTTCGCAACAATGTTAATGCCCCACAACGACGGATTATAAGGCCTCAAAATGACACT